>JAVJGJ010000014.1:23437969-23451135 GCA_035590215.1 Microhierax caerulescens | reverse complement strand
AGGAACCCCCTGGACTGTTTCCTCCCTGCTGTGTTGTACCTCCAGCAGACACCTGGTAGGTTGAAGTCCCCCAGGAGAACAAGGGCTAGTGATCTGGAGACTTCTCCCAGTTGCTTGTAGAATGTAGGATACATTGTTGCCCCAGGTTTTCTGTGAAGTCTCTTTCCATACAAATGTCAGAGAGGCTGGAATGAAGTACTAGGTGAAAATTTGGCTTTTTACTGCCAGGTGTGTACAGTCTCCAGCTGTGCACAATGCCTGGCAATGGCTATGCAGGGAGAACTCTGGAAATGTGGGCTTTGCTTATCAAAAAATGATGAGAGTCAAACCAGGGAAGTCAGGCACAGAAAAAGTCAGCCCCTGCCATCAGTGCCTGTGTGCTGTGGAGGAGCACAGGGGCAGCAGCACCGTTGTGCCAGGGAGCACGGGGATGCTTGGGTGAGGTGTTCAACCACAGCATCCCATGGAGCCCTCTGGTCCACTATGGCACATGATGGCATCTCTGTATGGGTGACTTTCTTCTGGTGATCTTTGGTTTCCTTCTGTTTTCTCTCCATTGCAATCCCCAGCAGGCTTAACTCCCACTGAAGCTTCCTGGGTGCCCCAGCCTGTCTCACTGGGTGCTGGGTGGGCAAAACCATGGCTTCTCCTCCAGACTCTTGTCATCCTCAAAGGGAAGTCTCCACACCTGCAGGTGCCTGCAGGGCAGCAGCAGCAGGAATGGAGGGAATTGGGGGTGCAGTCTGGGGATGCTAACAGGGAAGATCATAAACTTAATTTCTCTTGCTCAACCTGGAGCAAAAATCATTATTTGAAACTGAACCTTCCCCCCTCATACTTTCTAATTTAATGTGATTGATGATAATTTGGTTGGACAACTGCAATTCTCACAAATACCTTGGTGTCATTTCAGGGAACGGAAAAAGAGTTATGTTGATTTGAGTTGCAGAATTACCAGTGGCCACTGAACTGTACAAATAAAAATAACACTTCCAGGACAGTCTGGGATTGGACTATTAAAGGCAGCAGTGGTTGCTGCTCTCAGGAAATTGTAGATGGAGCAATTCATCTTTAAGTGTTTTAAACATAACTAGCAATACAGCACTGCTTTAATTAAAAATGCTCAGAAGTGATTAATTATTTTAACAATTCAAGCAGGAGATAAAAATTAGGTTTTCACGCTTTTGTAAATCACTGTACTACACTGTGTTAGCAGGACACTGTTAAGGGATGGAGTTTTTTTCTGCAGAATTTAAGTATTATTCTTGGTCTACAATGGCAAGAAGACATGGATGGGATTATTGTTTTGCCCAAGATCAGGCAGCAAGTGAATGCAGAATGTAGAAGAGAGTAATATTCCCCCTTCAACCCCTGGGCTTTGAGGCCAGGGTGTCCCGGTATGGGAATTTTATAAGGTGTTGCAGAAGCAGGATCTCCATGGCCTCAGTGCTTTGCAACCATTTTGCACTCATGTGTTAGATGGACCAGCTAAAGGAGATCCCTGGCAGGGGACACCCGGGCTCAAAGACACGGGTCCAGTCAGAAGAGACATGTATCAACATCCTTCACTGTTGAAAACAGGTTTTCAGAGCGAAATCCTTTTGAGAAGAAAGAATTACTGCCATCTGCTGCCTGGTGAACCTCCACCAACTCCTGATAGCCTCTGGGGCTGGTGGCCAGTGGTGGCCTTCATAGGGTCTTGCTGTGACCGTGAAGCACAGGTCCCGTGTTTTTGCTGTTGCTGGAACCTGAGCCCATGACTGAAGCTGAGCATCTGCTTGAAGCTTGAGTGCAGGGCTGTCTGAAGCTGGAGAATTGCTCCCCGTTTCAGACCTCACAGAGACTCAGCATTCTCTGGCCTAGAGTTATCCAGAAATTAACACTGCATGGGGTTGTATATCCATCTAAACCTGTCAGCGGCTGCTGCTCTGTTAGCATGGATTTTGGAAAAGGGTCCTTGTCCTAGCTGCATGTCCCATCCCAGAGATAACTGTAACTCTATGACACCATTTCTGCCTGGACAGCAACACTGCAATAGCAGAAGTGATGGAAAACTGAACAAAGATGCTATTATACATGCATTTGCTATCCAACTCTGGTTTATAGAAGTGGCTATTTGTAGCCATTTCCCACCAGCCCTCCATAGGGAGGCACTGATACACATTGCCTCAAGTTTACCACACATGCAAAATTTCTCACTCAGCTGCGCTCTTGCAAAGCTTTGCTCTTTTGGCTCTTTGCTCATGCTAGCGGCTATGTGTAACTCTGCAGATCCCACTACGTGCATAATTACCAACACAGATGCTTGTGCCAGCGTAGCAAATTACAGGACAGATAGCACATGACAGCCTTTAATTGCAACAGCAGCTCGGGTGCCAGTGCTGAGGGTTCCTTGCACTCAGTGCAGGTATCGCTGCTGGAGGGGATGGCAGCGTGGACAAGAGAGTGGGGAAGGTTTTGCTGCCCGTTAGTGGGGCTTGGTCGCCAGTGCTTTTTTGTTTTCTGGTTGGTTTGTTTTTGAAGAGGGCCAGAAGCAGAGTTGGGTGAGAGATGCCAAACTGCAAGCATGCTCCCAAGTTCCGCTGCTGCAACACTGCCCCTCCTGCGTGCGCCTCAATGCTTGTGGGGGCTGTGGTAGCAGCTGAAGGGCTACAGCAGTAAATAGAGGTGCTCCAGGCTCACCCCTTTGCTCAGGGCCTTGCCAGCCATTGCACATCCTCTGCCAGGCAGTGAGATACCAGGCAGAGAGCTGTTCCCCCCTTGCCATGGAAACCCCACCCCAAGCCCCGAGATGTGCAGGCTGTTCCACCCCTCCAGCAAGGGTGAGCGGCAAGCGGTGAACTGGCCCAGCCTGGGGCGTAACACAGCTGGCAGGAGCATCCCTGCCCACAGGATGCTCTGGGGGGGCCATGCATCCCTGCTTTACCATCCGCTGGGGACCAGGAGCCTGGAGGTGGGCAGGAGGAAAGGAAGCATCCCTGGGGTGTTTCAGTTACAGCTGGAGAAGCCACTGCCACAGCACTGCTCCTGCTCCCACTCTGTCTCAGCCAGCTGATGGTGCTGGCAAAGATCTCTGTGGGCACGCTCAGCTCATCCTGCTATGTCAGGGACATTTTTTCAGACATTCAGCTTACATTTCTCCTTTCTTAACTTCATTCTTAATGTTCTTTGCTTAAGCCCTTGGGGCGGTAAATGGGAGGCAGGTTAGCAGGAATAGCTAAGTAGCTGTAATGAGATTTCTACTCAGGACAGTCTTGCCTCCCCATTCATCTGCATCATGATGCTTCTCCCTGAGTCAGCGTCCCCTGGAGACGGTGCTGCTTGCTGAGGTCTTCCCCCTGGCTTTATTTTTAGTTCTTGTGAATCAGGACCACTTAGCTCCGTATGCCTCTCCCTCTGTTCCCGTGTTTCACCTGCAGCTGGCTGCAGGGTCTTCAGCTCCCAGGAAAAACTGGAGACTGTAGGTGCTTCCCAGCTCGAGCCTGTCCATCCTCAGTTACAGCTGCTCCTCAAGGTGAGGCAGGAGTAGGGGCGGTGATGTGTTTACTTTGCCATCACCTTCTCACAGACACGGAAGTGCTTTTGTAAGGTCTTGGGCTTCCTTCCTGCTATAGAAGCCACTCCGTCCTCTTTCTTTCCAAGATTTACAAGATTATTTAGGATTCCTGCAGTTACTGCTTTCCAGTGACTTTATTTACTTTTCACTTTTGTCTTGTCTCATTCTTTCTTACTTTGCAATTAACCCCTTTGAACTCCTGCCCAGATCCTCCTCCTCCTCTTTCACACCTTTTTCCTCCCAGGAGTGAGGCACTCACACTCCCTGAGGTGGGACAGCTGCTGCAAAGGTCTGCAGAGACTAGAAGTTGCTATGAGCCCTCAAATGCAATGTTAAGTGAGGGCTAACATCCTGGTGTCCCCAGTTTCACCCAGCTGACAGGAAATTTGCCTCCTGAGCCTGCTCCAAACAGCCCACACCTAGCTATACCATGCCAAGCCTGATGGTCTTCCAGTGCTGTATTCCTGCTGCCCTTCTCCCCTCAGATGCCCCCCGAAGCCCTTTTGCGGCACCCCAAGGCATGCAAAACACACCCTTGGCACCCATTGCTAGGAGAAGGTACTGCTCCGCAAGGCTGTCATGCTGACCTCTTACTATTTCAGATCCTTTGAACTGGAAAACAACAGAAAAAAAAAAAATAACACCTGATGGCCATGGGAGCACAGTGCTTGGCCCTGAGCCTGAGCCTGCTCTGAGAGCCCAGGCCACCTACCCGCGGGCTGAGCACAAAGCCACCCCGTATCCATGCTGATGGAGATGCTCTAGCTGGTGCAGGGAGGAGGTTGAAGTGGCTGCCATGAGATGGAGAGGTGCCTGCATTGCACAGCCACAAGAGCTCGGTCTTGCCAAGCAGCACCAGCAACATGGGCTTGAACAAGCCAGAGCACAAAGTCTCTTGAGACTGTAGGGTGCTAAGACACGCTGCTCTAGTTGGCTGAGCTCACCTGGACCAGCTTGTCCTGCAGCATGCAGAGCTCCCTGCAGGCAGCCATCGCTCCTGGGGCATGCAGGGTGCAGAGGGGCCAGTCTGGCAGCGTAGCAGCAGGGACATTTGTTCTGTAACCAGCGATGAATAGTAATGGCAGTGGTGTCATCCACTTCTCCTCCAGCACTGTGTGGCCTCCTGCTGACCTGACAGCTGAAGGGAGCCTGCTGTCACCTTAGCACTCAGCACCCGGCCAGAGAGCAGGATGGATTTGTTGTCAAGGAGAGAGCTCCGCACAGTATTAAGCATTTTTTTATTCAATATATTCCCTGCTATTGCAGGAGGTTTGGACACAGTGGTGTGCTTTAGCACAGTCTAGCTTTGAATTTGTTCTTTACTAGAGGTCTGAAGTTTATTACAAGATGCTGGAAGCTCTTTTTGGCCTGTGCTGTGCAGGGAGGTGTGAACGGGCCATCCTGAGGATGCTGTTGCCCCTGACCGTATGGTCTCTGGTGGATGTTGTCCCTTACAGGTCCATTCTTTTGCCAGCACGTTTGCAGCCTCATCCCTGGCCTCCTCCCACAATGTTTATCACCTCTGAAAACACCCACCTCATTTGATTTGGTCTGTTTGGGAGGTAATTGATGTTATCAGGTATATGTGTCAGAAGGAATTTGTCCCTAGAGCAATTAGGATGGCTGGTTGTCTTTCATGGGCTCTCTCTTGATTTATATAAATTGCAGTAAATATAGGCTTGGCCTCCTGTTAATCAGGCTGTGACTGGTCTGACTGGGGTTATGAAAAGCTCCTGGGTTTAATGAGTCTGCATATTTTCTCATAGGTGAATTCCTGTGTCTGCTGCCTGCACGTGTGCACGGATGGTCACGAGTGGCCTCTCGGAGCCTGCAAGCAGTGGCCGCACACTGCAAAGCAGAGCAAAGCAGCTTCAGGTCACCCCTGAGCCATCACATCAGTCCAAAACGGGCGTGTTAGGTTCAAATTCCTCCTTGGAGCAGCTGGCATGAGATGCCCCTTTTTGGCTCTTCTTGCTATGCTACAAATCGATATTTGAAGAATAAGAAGTGATGCAAAATGATGTGGTCCCTGTGACAGCCAGGGAAGAAGGCTGTGCTTGTCGTATGCAAACAGGTCCTGATCCAGGCACTTCAGGGTTCCAGTAAGCCCATTGATACGCTTCAGATACAGCATGTGTGTTAAGTGCTTGGCTGGGTCAGCCCCGAGGAAATGCCTGATGGACCTGGGAGACAGAAGGGCTGCAGGATGGCTGGGGCAGCAACCAGGGGAGAAACCTGCACCGGGACGAGGGCGTACCGTGGCTCCTGTTTAATCGGCAAAAATAGCTCCTGTGGATCCTGGGTCTGGAGACCTTCCTCTTGTGAAGCCTCTGCTCTGGGGGAGCAGGGAAGTCACATCTATGGTCTCAGAGCAGAGCAAGACATCTCTCCTCCAGGTAGTGGTTCTGAAAGAGCTGAAATTGTGCCAAGCCAGAGCTGTCCCTGCCTGGCAAAGCCAGTTTGCCCTCATCAGCCAGAGCTCAGACCTGCCCCACGCTTTCATGAGCTGCCAGGTCTCACGCTCCTTCCTTCTCTTGTGGTGCCATCTACCCCCTGCCCCATGTGGGAGACCCCACTTTCGGCTGCTTGAAGAGGTAAGCTGAGGTCTTCAGGTCTAGTTCTTCCATCCCAGTGGTTTGAAGAAATGTGAGCTAACCAAAAAACAAAGCAGTGCTGAAGGCACTGGCTGCCGAGGCTGGGACAACTCCTGGGTGTGCACTGGATCCCAAAGTTACTTCCTCCCTGGCAGCAATCACCACAAGATGTCTCCTCCTTTTTAATGACTTCCTTCCGTCATGCCCTCGCTTGTTGTGCCAGGCCCCTGGCCCGCATGGCCTGTGATGCCCACCAGCACGGAGGTGACTGCAGGGGTGGGTGGACATGCTCCCCAGCACCAGGGGCTTTCACATGGCCCGTTTGCAGCATGGAGGGGGCTTTGGCATTTCCACCCTTGTGCCCTTCTTCCTCATCTCTCTGCAGCCATTTGATAACCCAGATGTGGGCACTCACCGCCAAAAGCCATGCCACCACCACCAGCTTAAATCTGGTGGCACTAATCTACGTGTGTGCCCTTGACTTGCCTACTTGCACCAGAAAATAATTCCGTTTAAACTGATCCTGGCAACAGTGAGTTGTTGCTCAGCTGACAGGTACAAATAATTTTCTGAATCAAGGTGCTGCCATCTGAAACACACCGCATCTGTTATCCAGGATGAAGAATTAGAACTTAGCCAAAAAGAGAAATCTTTGCCATGGTCAAGTGATGCTGTAAGTGCCTTAGTGATCTTTGCTGATGGTCGTGCTCTGCATCTGAAGATGATTTTAAACATCCTATAATGCCTAAGAGGTTGCATAAATAAATATTCTAGACAATATTCATGCCTCACATGTTAATGCAACTGTTAAGCAACAAACAGCAGGTGAGTAAAGAGAGGAAGAAACCTGATTGCTGTAGGGTCCTAAAGGACAGTGAAGCTGGGCAGCAAACTGTTTTTTCTAGCTTTACCCAGAGGCAATTCTCTGATTTCCATTTCCAGATTTCATACGTTCCTCTAAGATGAAGGTCCTGAGTCCGATGCTGTTTGCTCTGGGGCCAGCTGGAGACAGGAGACCAAATCCCTGGATTTCTTCTTGCTGTGACTACTGCATGCGGGTATTTACTATTTGATGTTTAATCAAACAGAAACATGCATAAATGTAATTATAGTAATAATGATAAAAACCAAACCCAAACAACAGAACACAAGAAGACACCAAATTAGTCTGAAATTAGTCAGATTGTCAAAAATGACAAAAATGCTAGATGTCAGTGCAGCCTTAATTCCCACCCACCTCAGGCTGACACGGACTGACGGTCTGTAATTGCACCGTGACACACCAGTTTGTTTGCAGGGCTGGGGTGAGGAGGTTTGAGTGGAGGGAGGCAGTGGTAGAGGAGAAGAGAGCTTCCCAGTGTAGCACTGCTGAGCATGGCTGGTGGTGGTGGTCACCCTAGGTCCCAGCTCCAGCCCAGTATCCTCTCCTGCACCAGCCATGGGTCTGTATCTGGGACCTTCACCTCCTTCACTGAACCTTTTTCTGCCTTTACCATCCATCTCCAGCTCGTGGCTTGGTTTTGTGCACCCAAGTAATCCCCACACAGGCTTTATAATGATTAATTTCCTCGCAGGTACTTCTGTGATGCTGCCATCGTGGCAGCAATCTGCAGCCACCAGTGATGCTGTCTCCTCTGTCCCCTTGCAGGCACCGGCAAGCCTCCCCTCATGGTTTTCCAGTGGGGAAGCTGGGGTCAGTCCACCCATCTCATCTGAGAAGCTCAGGACAGGATATTTTCAGTATACAGAGCATGTTTTGGTGCAGCTGTGCATGCCTAGCCCTCCTCAAAATCACGCATCCCTCTTGCTGCTCACTGCATGTCTGGGAGGTGGGGAGGCCAGGTCACCTTTGGGTTGATGGGCTGGTGGCATCAATTAGAAACATCACAAGTTCAGCAAGGGCAGAGCCCTGTTCTTTGGCAGGGCCATCAGCTCCTTTAACTTGTCACTTTAGCAAGTCACTGTCCCTCTTCGCCTTTCAGTCTCCTTCTTTCCTTCCCAGCTGCATCAAGCAGGCAGGGATCCTGCAGGCGGGACCTTTTCCTACGCACAGCCCAGACACATTCCCAGAGCGCAGTCTCTCCTGTCACAGACGGGAGCAAGGGTCCCAGCTGATCTCCAGTACGTGATCATGTAATTAATTTTCCTAATGCACAGGTTAAGCGAAAACTGCACAAGCAACTTTACTTGGATGCTGCTGAACTACAGCTAAACAAGAGTGATAATATATTGCATTTGTGTACCTTGGACCAGCTATTTGTTATATCCCATACCATGCTGGTAAAGAGTGTTCTGAAGGATGAAACTAGTGTTTTAAAATGCTGACTTAGCAGTTTTCCTGAGTACTTTGATTATTTTTTATTTTCTGTTTGCACAGCACCATCTAAATCCAGCTTTCCCTTGGGTCTTAAACTGCAAAACCTGCAAATGAGCCCGAACCCTTAGGGAGACCCAACCCTTCAAAATGTTCTTCAAAAGCATGGCTGCTATGGGGGAAACCCTAAGGGTGACCCTCACCATTTGGACAATGATGCTGACCTCCATCAGTCCTCCCAAAGCAAGGAGAATCACTGCAGCATCTTCCCTATCTCTAGCTTTTCCATGGTGGTGATTTCATGGTACACCTCAGCAAACCAACAATTTAACAGGAGAATTATCCACATTGTAATGACATCTTCCAGCCTGGTGACAGGAGTCCTGCACTTTCCTGTAGTGGTATAAAGGGCACAGACAGGTCTCTGGCATGCAGCTTTTTGAAAGCTAATGGGTAAAAGACAGTAGACTTTGTCTACCAGAGCCTTAGGCCACCCTGTTAGTGGATGCCTGGATGGGGACCCTGGTATGAGCCTGGGTGGAGACGAGCACTATGTGGGTAGAAATATATACAGAATAAATATGAAATGGGGACAGGTGAATAGAATTTAAAGAAAAACATTTTCATATCTGCCTACCCTTGATCAGACCCAAGGAGCCCCTGTCACTCAGGGTGCTCCAGCTGACCATCTTCTGGTGGTCCAGCCAACCTCTCCTGAGGAACTGGATCTGTAGTCACAGATGAAAGGCTGCTTGGAGCTTCATGCTGCACAGGAAACAAACACATTTCTTTTCCTTAGGAGAATATCCCCTCTCTTTCCCTTCTCCAAACATTATTGATTCTCAGCTTATGCAGGGAGCAGGTTTTGATATTCCTGTAATACCTTTTTGGCAACATGGATATCCACCAGGGAGGGAGGCTGGGTGCAGTCATCCCCTGACCAACAGTAGGCAGTACCCTTAGCAATTTCTTCAGTGCTGAATTACGGGGTAAACACCTCCTGCGAGATGCTCTCTCCTCTTAACATATCAATGCTCAATGCTTCAGTGCAACAAGAACTTAATTCAGTGTAAAGGATCCTCATGATGAGTCAAATGCTGTGGCCACCCTGATGCAAAATATTGAGGATAAACTCACTGGTGGTGCATGGTGCAGGCAGCGATGGAGGGATGTCCTCAACCTGCTCCAGTGCCAGTGTGTCCCTCTGAGTGACCCTGCACCACACTGACCTGGCATTAACAGCAGTGGAATATGCAGCTTCTCCATAAATGCAGCTTTTAGGTGAAGGAGTAAACTGGCAGCCAGTCTTTATTTGCAAACATTTAGACATCACTGGGGATGGACTGAGCCTGGCCACAACGGTAATTGCGCATGTTAGGATGACAGAGGTATTGGAGTGACTGACCTCCAACCCTGGGATTCAAGGAATGCCAATGTGCCTAACTGGGAGCAAGAGCTTTGGGAATCCATCTCACTGCCTGAGATATACAAAAGATGTATTCAGAAGTTATGAGCAGCTTGTGGGTGCTCTGAATGTCCTGTGCTAGACACATTGACAGCTGTAATGTTTTATAAATTTATCTCCCATGATCTTTGCTTTGGCTAGTCCATGAGGCTGTATGTCAGAGACACACTGGAACAGTAATGGTGGGAGGTGACCCCAGGTCACTGCCAGCCCTGTGTTGGGCACACAGGTGTGCAATGAGTGTGCAAAGTGGCCTAGCTGGCTGCACATCCACAGCCATGGCGGTGGTACCCTGCATCTGTGCGTCCCCCAGCTGCAGCCCCAGCCTGGGTTTGGTTCGCCCAGTGTATTGATTTTTTTGTTGTTGTTGCTCTGAGCAGGCACATCCTAAACATTTCAGTGCAAAGAAAATAAGGATCAAAATGAGAAATGAAATCTAGGGGGATCCAAGCAGTGACTGAAAGGGGAAGCAGCCAAGGCTTGCTGCTGCTGCTGCCACCACTCTCTGGGGAACACCCATGAGGAATCCCCACACCAAACACCCCTGAAAGCTGCTCCCAAGAGCAGGAGCAGACCAACCCTCCTCCTGGCCACAGGAGACCCTTCACAGGAGAGGTAGGTGAGGGCAGAGGTGTGAGGAAGAGTGAGGTAGTGGTACCCTGCCTTGGCAGCCCTTTGCCATGCAGCAAAAGCCATGGCGAGGGTGTAACAGGGAGACTTGGTATCCTCCCCACGCACACTTTCTTTCTTGAAATGAAAAGCTTAAAAATAGCTTTTGCTGCTGTGGTGGCCTGGAGCATGGTGATTTGGTGGTCTGCTACTTGTGGTGGACACAGCTCCTCTTCCTCAGCAGTGAAGCACACCAGTGGGAGCCTGCTTCACCTTGCCACCGCCTTGGTTTAAGGAGATGGATGTAATCCATTAAAAACAGTGTGGTGGCAAGCCCAGAGGCACAGTGTCACAGAGCCCCCAAAGCAAAGAGAGCAGCTGTCACCACCGCTGCTCACCCTGCTGCTGCCATCCCACCACATGAGGTCAACCAGGGCCCGGCTCCAGAGATACTGGGCCGTTGCCTTTGCTAAGCAGCTTTCATTACAGCTCCTGCAGCAGGGATCCGTGCTGCAGATGGGCTGAGGCTGCCTGTGCAATGCAAGGACCCGGGGCACCACGGCTGGTTGAAGGTTCATCAGAGCAGGGAGCTGTGGGCAGCTCTGGGCTTGCAGAGAGCAGGGAGACCAGAGCCTGGTGCCCCAAATGGCATGGCCATGGGTCTCTGCTGGCTCTCTTCCTGCTGCCAGATATTTAGCCCCTTCCCAGGGGAAGCCAGAAAGGCTCTTGCAGGGGGTTCTTGGAGTATCATAACCCCCCTGGGCTCCACCTGGCCTGGAAACAGGGTGTGTGTGCTTAGCCTGCAGCTCTCCCTGCGGCCCAGGGCTGCCCAGGGACCCCACTGTTACCCCAAACGCCTTGTTTCTGAAAGTACAATCAAAGGGTCAATGGTAAAACACAGGCAACTTTTTTTTTCCTTCTTTTATCCTTATTTTTATTCAGGGCCTGACTGCCTTGCATCCCATGCTGTGCAGTGCAGACCAAAAAGGCGCTATTCAGGGGTGCAGGGCTGCCTGGGGGGGAGCACCTCAGGGTTGGCTCTGCAGCACAGCAGCTGCCTGCCTGCCTGTGGAGCTGCCTGCCTGCCTGCCTGCCTGCCTGTGGAGCTTCTTGCCTGTGGAGCTGCCTGCCTGCATGCCTGTGGAGCTGCCTGCCTGCCTGTGGAGCTGCCTGCAGCCACCTCCAGCATAGGAGGCCTCTGGCCATGCTGCCACAGCGTAGCTGGACTGGCGGGATAGTGGGGAGAAGCAGAAGCTCTGCCCAAGCTGGATGAGGAATCATCCTCCTGCCTCAGCTGTTGCAACTTGCCTTGCCTGGGCACGTGCTGCATGCCGGGGGGTGCAGCACGGTGCAGGGCTCAGACCCCATCCCTGCGTGCTGCCAAGGCAGCTGAGAAAGCGCCCGCACCACACGCTGTAGTAAATCCATGATGTAACGCCACCTTGCTCGGGGCCAGGGGCAAGGTTTGCCCACCTGCCCTCCCCCAGCCACCCCAACACCCATTTGGGTGCCCCTGCACATGCTGCCTGCCTGTGATAGCAGCTCCAGCCCCATGGCTTGGGCTGGGGGTGGCTTTTGCTGTCATAGCCTGAGGAGGGGACTTGGGGGCCATGAACAGTAGCTGGGGGAGATGCAACCCAAACCTGCCAGGGTTAGACACCTTCCACCCCAGCTGGGCCAGGGGCAGCCCTGGGATGTGGTGGTGGTGCTGGCTTCAGCGTGGGATGGTGCTGGATCCAGTAGAACTTTCCACCTCTCAAGACCAGCTGTTGCCCCCAGCCATGTCCTGGCCCCATGCTGGGCAGGGGGTCATCCCAGTGCCCACAGAGGTGCACACCCACCAGCACCATGGCCATGGGGATTTTAAGGAGCGAGGGAACGGATCGCCCCTTTTCCCAAGCTGCCTTTGCAGCTTCAGGGGTGTGCATGACAGTCAGCCCCAACATTTCAGTTTCCTCAGGTACTGGGCCCTGGCATCCCTTTAACACAGTCCACAGCTCTGTCACCTGGTGAAATGGTGCCACCTCCAACCGGTAATGGCTGTGGCGACGGTGGTGTGGTATGCCCTGTCTTCTGCCCCTCTCATGGATGTGCTAGTTAAGCCTGCTAAATAGCAGGGATGCAGTCTTACTGCAAATCAGGTAAAGTGGCAAATTTGGCTTCAGGGCGGTGTGGCAGGTCGCATGCAGAGGCAGAGCAGCTGTGATGATCCCTCTGCCAGCTGCACATGCAAATTCTTAAAACCAGGCGATCATGAGTGCTCAGCCTGGCCCTGAGGCGTTTCTTATTTGCTTTGCAGTAGCAAACACTCACATCTGGTAAGAAAATCTCTCTTTTGATGGTTTTCCCTTTTTTAGCAGAAAACCTTCAGCTTTTCCCAAGGGCCTTGGAAAAGCTAATCCTAACGTTTCAGCTACCACCTACTTGTGTTGGTGGTGGGAATGCTGGATAGTTGGGGGTGGCACATGCCCTTGTCCTTCTGCTTTTTGACTGCCAAGAGAAAGGCTCAGGCCCAGGAAGCACTTCTTGCCAGTGAAGGGAACAGTTTTAGACAGATGCTAAGGACTCGGAAACCATCACTCTTTAAGGGGGGGGGGGGGGGGGGGCGGGTTAAAGGTGTGCCGGGGC
>JAVJGJ010000014.1:23425395-23437869 GCA_035590215.1 Microhierax caerulescens | reverse complement strand
CCCCCCCCCCCTTAAAGCTGTGCCTGGGCGATGCACTGCCCCATGCATCCTGAGAGGGGGACATGGATCACTTGGCACAGCAACATCTCACTATCCTGATGCAAGGGCCAGGCTAATTACCAGCCTGCCACAAAGCCAAGAAACCAAAATATTCACCCTGTTGTCTGTACTGGCTTCCCTCAGTGCTGCCTAGGAGCATCTGTGACACATTTTTCTGCCCCACTGAAATGCTGGTTTGTTTCTGCCAGGCACTCGGAGCTGGTTCTTTGGTACCAAGCCAGCTCATAAGTCATTGTTTAATTTGGTGTGGGACATGGTGGAGCAGTGCTTGGTGGGACCAGTGTGACTGAGCCCTGCTGAGGCTGCACACATGGGGCAGAGCCTGCAGCACCTTCCTCCTGGGGAGACAAGCATACTGGAAGGGTAAAATGCATGAGAGGACAAAAAGCAGCCAAGGAAAGCAACCTGTGACCCTTCAGTATCTGTCTGTGCCCCTGGCATCACTCTGTTAAGATAGCAAGAGTCAAAATTAATTCTTAGCGAGCAGAGCAAGCTGATAGAGCTGACAGCAGGGCTGGAGCTGAGAGCCAAGCTGGTGTCCCCCACACTGCCCAGCTGGTGCCTGGCTCCTGGGCACCCTGTGCCATAACAAACCCTGCATTAACACATGGTGGGCTCTCACCTCCACCCAGGGCATTTCTGGAAAGTGAATGGCGGGTTTACTGGGAGAGGAGGGAGAATGGAGGGTTTACTGGGGGCTGTCCCCGAGCAGTATGATGTGGCTGCTCCCACAGGGTTCCTCTTCTTTCCCCACCCAGCCTGGAGCCATCACACCCAGTGCTTTTCTGACTCACCTGCCCAAACCGCCTCCTCCCACCCCACTCCCACAGCGCTTCAGTGCAAGCATGCACGTTTAGCAGAGGTGTGATGCTAATAACAAGGCACAGGGCAAAGTAAACAGGAAATCCTGCCACGAGACACCTCCGGCACTTAGTCAGGTTTTCGGAGCCAACCGTCACCCCAAAGAAATGGAGCAACCCTAAATCCATTTGTAATGCCAGGTGGGAACGCTGCCATTGGGGTGAAGGAGGGCTGTGCCTGGCCTGGCTGCTCTGCCTTTGGCAGCCGTACCCTCCCAAAAGCCAACACGAGCAGGAGTCAGATGCCTGGCAAATCCGAAGGAGAAAGGTTGACTTGCCAAAACTATTTAGTCTGTTCAAGGCAGGGTAATAGATGCTTGTCTCAGTTGTGTCTACTATTAGTGGACCTGTTCCAGAATGGTAGGAGATGTGATGAAAAAAAAAGTGCTTCCATTTTAATAACTAATTAAACAGACTAACTCAGCCAGGGACCGCTGCTGTGGAACTGAATCCAAAACTGAAAAGAAATAACGGTAGCTATTGCCCGAAGCCTTAGCAGTGAATGAGCGATAGAGCAAAAACATCTGTCCCTTGGAAGAAGGTCAGAAAAGGCTGATAGTCCTCTTCCAAATGGAGAAAACCCTCTCCAGACTAGGAAATAAACCGGCTCCCATTGGACCCATGCCCCCCAGCTCTCAACAAGCCAGCCAGTGCGGTGGCAGATGCTCCGTCTACTGCTGTGGTTCAGACATATGGTTGCGTGTGGGCTATGGTGGTCTGGGGTTAGCACGAAGCTGGGGGGATGCTGTGCTACCGTGAGAGCAGCCAGGCCCCAGCCTGGCCCTGGCCCTACTGTGGTGTTACTGGTTTATTAAATCATGGGCTGGGCTGACAGCTCCCCAGTGTTCTCGTGGCTTTGCCTGCAAAGCTGGCTTAATTCCTGGCCTTGAAACAGGCTGGGAGCACGGCATGCACAGGGATTTGCAGTTCTCAGCACATTTATCATGGCAAACTAGGCCTTTTCCATTAGCGTCTGGGTCATCACACAGCCTCCCCCATCATATGCCTTTGTTAGGGATCATGCTCACCTGGGTTTCCTGGTGTCCCCTTGACATCAGTTTTTTTTGCAGCTTTCCCCAGTGCACACGGCACCCCGTCTTACCTTAGGGCCTTTTTTAACTGAATTTGTACAAACCTGGTTACTTGGGTCACCTTTGCCCTGCTGCCACATTGAGCTGAAATTGCTCAGTAAGGTAAAAATTTAGTCTGGTGAGCAGCAGAGAAGCAGCAAGAAGCAAGAAGGTCGTGTGTGCACACCCACAAGAAAGCAGGCTGGAAGCACAGACTGCGGTGCTGGAATGCTGGGGTGCATCTGTCGGTGCAAGGGGCACCAGGCCAGGTGGACCCAGCAGCAGCAGCCTGTGAGGGCAGGGGCGGAGAGCTCATCCCACATGGTTTTGCATCCAGAGCTGCGCAGCCAAATCATGTAGGGGAAAAAATTGCCTGAGTAGGTACGTTTGACAGCAAAATATATGGGGTTTTTTGTCTGACAGGTTCCTCAGGCAAATCTGGAACAACACAGAAAGGATGAGCTGGGCACAGTTTATGCTTAAAGTGGGCAGTCATCTCTCAGTGATACTGTCTCATTTCTCTCTGCGGGCACAGCTTCCAGGCAGAGCAATAAATCTTTCAGATGGAAGTACTTGGTGTGGACCTAAATTTACCTTCCTTTCTGAAACCCTCTCAGCTGCACAGCAGCAGCTCCTAACACTGCTCCCAGCCTGCTTACCTGAGCACAGAGCCTTTTCAGGCTGCTAAAATGTGGCTGCCTTGGGTCATATTTACTCCTGCTAGCTCGGGATGAGGCAGAGATAAAGGGACTCTTCCTGCAGGATGCTGCGCTGCTTTATTTATTAGAGGGGGCCATTCTGCATGATGCTGCAGCTGGGCTGGGCTTGATTTGTAGCACGGGTTTGACCCACAGATGCACATGAAGCAGCCCTGGCACAGCCCTGCTGCCAAGGAGGACCACAGCCACCCCAGCACTGCTCCAGAAAGGATGTTGGAAAGCAGTTCAGCGCTGAGAGTGCCATGTGTGTGTTTATTCCAAAATAATCCATGGCGTGCGGGTTGTGGTGCTTTAGGCCCTTGGAGCTGGGGTTTGCTCAGCCACCTCTTCTCCTGACCTCCGGGCTGCCAGGGTAACAGATTCTCTCCTCTTATCTCAGCTGATGCTATCACTTGTTCCTCCCATGCCCGCAGACACATGTCATGTGGTAAAAACTCCCTTAGGGGAAGCCGCCTTCCCAGTGGAGCTGCCAGAGAGCCTGGCGTGACCCTTCATCTTGGAGCTGGGAGGGAATGGGTCAGAAATACATGCTTAGTTCCTTCTAAAGCATCTTTGATCCAAAAAAGCCTGCATGGTATCCTGCCCTTTGATCTGTCTATGTGGGCTGGTAAAGGAAGATTTCAGCTTAAACCCCTCTTAAGCATAAAGCACAATGCTGGACTCTGTAAATCTGAATTGTTCCTGCTGCTGGCTCTGGTGTGAGCCCAGGCAAGCCCCTCACCCCGGCATCACTTCGGGTTATGGGGACAAGGGCAGGTGTGGCCCTGCAAACAGGGGTTTGCCTTCTTCCTAGCCTCTGCCTTTTGCTGAGAAGGGATAGACTGAGCCATGTGCTCAGAAGACTGGTCTACGGACCAGAGCAGGATACCCAGGTCACCGCCTGTTTTGTCTCAGAAACAACGTTATTGTATACATGTGCCTGCATGCACACAAACACACCCCCTCGTGTGCACTCCTCCTCCAGTGGCACTTAGCATTTTTCCTTACATGCTGGTGTTTTGCTGAGCAAAAATGGCCGTGGCAAAGTGAGCCTCAGCAGCATCCTGCCCAAAGGGCCCCGGTGCTGGCGGCTGGAGCTGAGGAGGGAGGAGTGGTGGCCCAGCTTTCTGCTAGCCAACAAGATGAGTCATTTGGGCTCTTTCACTCTCTTTACCTTTTAAAATAAGGTGGTGAGTAAGCCTTGTAATATCCAGCTTAAAAGACAACTCTGCAGTTAAAAAAAGTAGATGGCAGGTTTGCTATATATACTTCTTATTGCTGTTTTCCTGTGTGCTGTAATTGCTCGGTGTACGTGTCCAAGGCAAGCAGGTAAAAAATGGAAATATAAAGTTGGTTCCCTGAGCACATTGTGTGCAAGTCAGGTGCAGGGCAGGGGGAAAGGTGGGCAGATTCACTCATTACCTGCCTAGTGAGCAATACTGTCTCCTAAGATGTTAAGGCAATGCTCAAACATCCCAGGCAGATGGGCTGAGTGGCTTTTCTGTGCAACAGGATTTTGGAGAGCAGCCAGCCATCTGGGCTCAGGAGCCCTCCTATAACACACAGGTGAGATTCAGGGCCAAGGGCTTGCTCCAGCCTCTTGATTATAAAGGACTTGGCCTCCCAAAGGATTTGGGTGAAGGCTTGATGATGGCAGGGCTGAGCCTGGAGCAAAGGTACATGCTGTGCCTTGTGAAACCAGCTCTCCTGGCTCTGCCTCAACAGCCTGGCCAGCGGCTGTGCAAGCAGCCCGGGATGCAGCTGATGGGAGCAGGACCAGCAGAGATGGTCACCTTGTTTGGGGGACTGACAGCCACCGGTAGAGAAACCTCCTGGGGCTCACTTATTCTCTCTCTATATATATCTCCTATGTGATGCCCACGTGGATCCTTCTCAGGTTTCTCCCCAGCACATCACTTAGGAGAGATGTGGGTTGCGTTCCCTTGATCCTGGTTTTGTTCTCAATTTGACAGGGGTAAAAATAGCAAAAGAGAAAGAAAAGAAGTGTGTGGGAATGGTCTCCTTTTCATGGCACATCCCCCTCAGCACAGAGGCTGAAGGCAAACCCCCACCAGTCTGAAGAGCTCAGGACCAGGGGTCACCTCTGAGGCGACTCCTTTGCAATGAGACACAGGTGTGGGGGAACTGGTAGGGCCTCAGCACCGGAGGGGGCAGCCCCCTGTGTGCCTCCCACCTACCTGTGCCCCAGCCAGGGCTGTTGGGTGAGGAGCAAAAATCCTTCACTCCCCATCCTGCCATGACTCACAGCGCACCCACTCTGCCCGGCAATCATTTCGACACACACTGTTGTCCAACCCATTCCTCAGGCAGATGTCACCTCAGCCTGCCCTTGTTGCTTCAACATCCCTTGCAGGGCACCCTGCCTGGCATGGGACAGCAGCTTGTGGACCACTGTGATGCTTTTCCTAATGTCCTGTGCTAGCCCTTGTCCTTGAGTTCCATGGGGATGCTTTGTGACCAGCTATGAGAGCTGGCACCACCTGTATGGCAGAGAAACAGGTCACAAGTGTTCAGAGATACTTATCTAATCGCCCTGAAAAGTGCCCCTCCAAACTAAGGATCATCCTCTGACCTGTCCAGACAACCACGATGCTATTTTTGCCTTATCTGGGTCTGTGCTGCAGTACGTCATGCAAATACAGGTTGTCACCATGACAGCTCTCTTCCTTCCTAATCTCTTGTCACTGTTGAGGGTCACATGCAAGAGAGTGACTCCTTTCTGTGGCAGAGAAGTGCCATACTTAAAGCATTAGTTTCAGGCAACTCATGGGAGATTCATCCTGGCAGATGTGAGTTACCCTGTTTTACACTCCAATTCTTAAATCCACTGTTTTGGCTCCCTGGTGTCACATAGAAGCTTCCAGGCTCCCTCTCTGCTTTCTCTGCTACCCTTCGGGAGGTCTGGTGCCTGAAATCACATGTGAGTTTGCAGGAGCTGAGACTGCTTTGGAGAAGCAGGAGAAAGCTCCTGGCAGCAGAGACCTGCCAATGGGACCCGCCACAAGAGCTCATTGGGCTTTTCCAGGAGCTGTAGGAGCCAAGAGGAGTGTATCTGAGTGTCCATGACTTAGCTGCTACCTCAGGTGGTCTCTGGGCTGTTTGGCCATGATCACCATCTCAGAGGCTTTGTGTGAAGAGCCGGTGGCGTGGGGCAGCCAAGCTCACCGTGCTGTCTTGCTGTCTGCAATATCTGTAGAGATCCACATTGTGGGATCTGTTGGGAGATGATGCAGGGTTCAGTCTCTCCAGGCTTCTCACCACCTTAAGCAGCCAATTACTCCCAGGCATTACATCCCAGTAAGGAGCTGCAGGCTTTTGCACCATGCCTATGCCTACATCTTTAGCGTGTCTGCCAGGGCACATGCTGTTAGGAGCATCACTGACTGCTGGGACAGAAAGGACTCCCTGGGTTTGTGCTTGGCAGGGGGCTGAGTGGAGTTCTGGGACTTCTTCCAATACACTAGAAATGCCATATCCCCCTGACACAAAAAACTGATCTAGAATAAAAATGCTCTGCTGGTGGGAACCTGTTTTTTTGAAAGTTGATGGGTTAACTCTGTGTCACATCAAGGGACCCTCTGTCCCCCTGCAGCTAGTGCAACGCTGTGCCACCTCCCTGGCTGGTTTGGCAGAAATGCACCGATGTATGTGCCTGTGTCAAATCTGGGTCAGACATGACCAGATTGGGTGATTTTGCTGAATTTAATCATGATGGAGCCACAGGCTGGGATTGTGCACCTGGGGGAGAGCATCTGAATGCCTGCAGGATGGGCTATGCTCTGCTCCAGAAACCCTTCTGTTTCCAAAGAGATCAGAGCAGCCAGAAATGCTGCCTCTTAGAGAAACTGGGAGAGAGGGAGACTTGAATTTGCATCACATCCCTGGGAGATGTCAAGTAGCTCCCGTGAGTGGAGTTTTTACCCTGTGAAGGCAGCCTGAGGACCTGGGGCACAAGAAAGCAGCAGGGGAGTTTGTAGCAGAGCAGCAAGAATAAAGCAGCTTCTTAGCAGGGGGCAGCACCCTCCACCCGCTTGGCAAAAAGACCTCACGGAGGGTGGGTGCCAGGCCTTTTATCTGCATGTAGGTTTGTAGTGATAAGGCTATGGTTCCTGAGAATAGTGAAGATCGAATGTGAAAATCAAAAGGTGGCTTTATTTCTGTTCCAGGGCAGAAGCAAATAAAATGGCCATGCTGCCATAATGAGCAGGCATTACCAGAACCCAGGAGCTCCAGCTCCCTGCTTTCACACAGCAAAGCAAACCCGGTATTTGATATGTGTGTGGCTAGGGGGGGCAGAAGTGTCCTGTGTGAATCTGAAAACTTATAAGGGAAAAAAAAAAAAAGGAAAATCTTGTGTTAAGTTTAGAATAAACAATGTTTAGCTATATTTTGCCGTTTATGTTATTCTCAGGCACAACCAACGGCAGACTCATCAGACTGAATCATTTCAGAGCTGTGCTCAAGACTGCTGCCATCAGAATTTAAACAGAAACAACACTTTACTCTTCTTTTCATTTTTCTCATATTTTTTTTTCTGAATAATAGAATTGCAGAGTCTCAGAATCATTTCAGTGGGAAGGAATGTAGGGCAGAGCCTGTAGTCTCCTTTAGGTGATGGATAAGAGCATCGAGTCCTCCTGTAGACAACACTAGCCCCCCCCCCCCACTCCCAGTATGTCCGTGTCTCTCTCATACTGGGGAGCCCACGACTGGACACAGCACCCCAAACAGGCCCTCATGGGTACCACCCAGAGGGGAATTATCATTTCCCTCAATGTGCTGAGTGCGCTGTTGCTGATGTGGCCCCACGGGTGGCCAGCCCTCACCCCCCACTTAGCAAGCAGTGATGCCTTAGTCACAGACTTCGGATGGAAAATGCCATCACTGATAGAGTTCCTTAAATATTTGACTTATCAAGAAGCCAAAAGTCTGTATTTGCTTAGAATAAGACTTAAGAGGATGTCTTGAGAAATGGTAAAGAAGAAAGGCGACATAACGTATTAAAGATATCCAGCCTCAGCGAAAGGTATGGACAGACATTCATTGGAGTGAAAGTTTGGTTCCCATTCAAGTCAAAATTCTCCTAAGGCTTAAGTGGAAAAAACTAGCCCAGCCATCAGGATGAACAGTGTTAGACCTGTATGCTTCTGTCCCAAAACCCAGGCTGCTGCAGCCCTGGAGCATCAAAGGAGCCAGCCTGGGAGGTGGTGAAGCTCACGTGCCTTCCCTTCCTCTCCTGCCCCTCAAAGCATCACCAAGTCACAGAAAGCAGTGTCAACCTCTTCTTTCTGCAGGCTCTCCAAACCCCCAGACATCCCACCACACGCAGGAAACCTCCACCTGACTCCTGGGCTCTTGCATTCCTCACTGCCTACCAGTGCTTGTGGCACAAAGCCTTGGGCTTCATCAGTTTTCCCAAAAACTCCTCCTTGCGAAACCATCTCTCTTCCTTGTGCTGTCTCTTAGTTTTAATCTGTGCCCTGAAGATATTTTAGCAGCTGGGCTTTCAGCCCAAGTATGACACTGGCCAGCCAGTGGTGGTAAGGCTGCCACATAGACACACAGCAGAGTCTGTCCTGGGACCCCCAGCATTCTGACAGGGACAGCTGTGGGGGGAGATGGGGGCATCCCCTGCCCAGGGAAACATGGTGCTGCTGGGAACATAGTGTCTTGGAGAGTTTCCCCCACATTGAACCACTCATTTTGGGAGCTTAGAGCCCTGTTGTGCAATGCACCTTTGAAACACTCCCTCCTCTTGCTTCTGTCTTCTCTTCTTTCAGAGAAAACACTGCTCCATTGCCATCACCTTCAGTGCTGTGACACAGCTAGAAGCCTGGCTGGGCTACAGTAGCCATGGTTTGTGCCGACTGGGGGGGCACAGCCTTTACAAGCAGTTGGTGGATACCCCAACCAGCCTGTTCACACACACACACAAACATACATACACTTTTTCTCTTTTGCTTCTTCCTCAAGCTACAACAAACCTGTGCCTGCTGATGTGGCTTCTTGCTGATGGCTGATCTCCCATGCCCCCTCCTCTCCCATCACAGCTTGGACCAAAACTGCAGAGAGGGAGTCAGGGAAAGTCAGGCACGTTTTGATACCTGCTTGTTTACATGAAAGCATGAGTACAGCAAAGCCTGCACCTCATATCATAGCCTTCCCTTCCTGGCTGGATCACTCACGTCACCCCAAAGCTGCTGAGTGCTCCCCGGTACTGCTTGCTAAGTCACTTGAAAGCCTTCTGACAACACGTGCTCATTCACCTAATGGGGGGCTGTGGCTGTCTTGCCATCATGTGCTGTGCGCTGCACATCATGACTCATGCCTCTAGTAAAGGAATCAAAATGCCCTGGGGAGTTCTGTGCTGGCCCTCTAATTCCAGTGCCTTGCTCTCAGGGTGGCTGGACAGATTCCCAGCACTGTTTTCAGGCTGCTGGTTTGAGGTAGTCGCTGTGAAGACGGTGCCTGGGTGTACCAGTGTCATTGCTGAACTGTGTACGGTTGCCATAGAAATGTGGGACATGTAAACCTGACTGATAATCATCTTTTTCTCACCCTTTCTTTCTTTTTGCTTTAAGTAAAGAAAACTGCACAGCTAGACCTGCTTTTCTGAGGAGCTGGACTGGGAAATCTGGGCTGTCAATCAGTGGTTTCAGACACTGATGCTGCAAGTAGCCATTCGTGTGCTGACAGATGAGGCTGATGCTCAGGGAACAGACCTGCTCTAGAATGGGTGATGGACAGAAGCCAGAGAAGGCTTCTGCTCAGCTGAGACCTCATACTGCTGCTGGTGACACAGGTGGAAGTAAGATCAGACCCCAGTTTTGCTATGTACCTTCTCTTTACCCCCAAAATACGTGATCTTGTAACAGCAGAAATATTCTTTCCTAATTAATGATCCATATTTGTGCCCACAAAGCTTTGCCAGACATTTCACAACAAATACTGTTTGCACTTTACAGCGTGCTGTGGTATGATCTTTAAGCATATAAATTTTATTTTCTCCTGTAGATCCTGGATAAAAGCAATGTAAGGCCTCATTCACCTTCAGAAATACCAACTGCTTGGCTCACAGTTTATGCCCCAGTGCTACTGATTTTTAAGCAATCATGCTGGTATTACTCTCACTGCAGTTGTGTTTATAATATACCTGCTCCTTTTGCTTTGAAAGAGCAAGATCAGGGCGCAAATAATTATACAGCAAAGAAATAATTTTGAAAGAATTTACCAAAGACCATAACAGAAGCATTTAATACAGTGTTGAAGCGTTAGGAGGTTAAAGAAATGGGGTTTCCTGCTGCAGCCAGAATTATCTCCCCACTTCGGTTGCATGACACCCTCCCAGAACAGAGCTCTGACCAAACCTGGTGGTTGTTGCAGTGTGAGCTGCAGCCAAAACATCCAAGGTGAGGAAGCCCTTTGCCTTTCGGAAAACTTTGCTTTTTCTCACACAAGCCCAGAAGTCACCCCCTGCCCACCTTAGCCAGTCCTCCCTCATGTGAGTGCTGCCATGAATGTCAGAGGAAATGAGCACATGCCCAGCAGCATGGGAAAGCCTTGCACAACCAGGCCTAAATATAGACTGGACATGAAAGATAAAGTCTCCAGCAAATATAACTGCCATAGCTCGGGGGCCCAGCCAGTTTGTGTTAACGTCAGGAGGCGTTGGTTCCCTGGCCATCTCCTGGCTTTCCCTCAAATCAAACAGCATCATCAAACTCAGCCCATGGCTGAAAACTAGATTTTTTTTCTGAATTAAAAGCATTCTTTAGCTGGCCCCTCCTAATTGGTGTTTCAAAAGTGCCGTGGCATGAGATGATGAGCAGTGTGGTTCCTCCTTGCACTCTGCAGCCAGGGCTGCCTTCCCCCCTGCCTAGCAGTCATGACTTCCATCGCAGCAGTCCCCTGCGCCAGCCAGCCTGATGTCTGCCAGCCTGGTGGGATGCTCATGGGCACCACAGCTCATACGTGCATCACGTACACCCAGCGTGCTGGGCCCCAGCACAGGGCGGAAATTTGGGTAATTACCTCCCTGAGAGCCAGACTTCCAGAGCGTATAATTGAGCTTAAATTAAATTGCTCATCAACAGGTAATCAGCTGGTCCACTTGATTTGCTAAGAGTCATAGCTGACGCTTTCCTGCCCCTGTATTTTGGTTTTTTTGACATGTTCCGGGATTTAAGGTCAAGGTGGGGAGCAATGATCCGTCTGTCCTGCATGCCAAAGCCCAGCTTCAAACTCCAGCCTCATAGTATCTTTAAATGGCTTTGGGTTGGAGGGTTCAAGTACACACCATAGGTAAGATTGCTCTGCCATGTCCTTTTTCCACTCCCCCAGTAGAAGACATTGCTTCCCAGACAGCTTTCTGGGCAACCCAGCTGCTTGCAGTCTGTGCTTATCACACAGTGTGGTCATTTTTGCAATACACTGTCTGCAGTAATGATGCTAGAGTTTTCTTCCATGGCACTTGAAGGGTATAATCCTACAGCAATAAACGGATCTAATCCTACAGCAACAAATGGATCCACTCCTGTGTGATGCTGTGGGCTCTGAGGACATGCCGATGCTCTCACTAGCTGCTGGTGACTTCAGGGGATGCTCCACACCTTGTGAGACAGACAGCGTGACCATGCTCTTAAAAATAACCCCAAACATTAAAACAATACATCATTTCATGGCCTGAGTTTCACAGGGTTTATAGGACCTTCTGCACCACTTTCAGCAAGGGAAATACCAACCCACAGGGTGGTGGTTTGCAGGAGAAGCAGCGTGCCTTGCCTGCGCATCCAGGCAGAGTTTCAAAGGCAATTGAGATCAAAGAAGAGGCTTCAGACAAAGCCACAGCACCAGATGCAAGGCACGTTAATAATTCAGAATCAGTCAAATGTAAGAACAGTCAAGTGCAGGTGCTGAAAGAGTCACAGGGTTTTCGAGGTGAGCCCAAGGCGGGAGACAGGCACCTGTGCAGGGCCAAGGGCTCTCCCTGCCTGCTTGCCAAGGGAACTGGCCAGCTGTCCTCCCTCTCTGGAGGGCCTGAAAGCGTGGTATGGTATGGGCGAGCATGTCTTTGGAAATAAAACCCTCTGATTGTGGCTGGGTGTGTATGCAGAGCCTTTGGAAAGCTGTGAGTGCGTGGCCTATGGCCTGCTGCCACACATTCTGTGCGCATGTGTGACCTGACCCTGAGTATGCGGAGCGTGCCTAGCTGATAAAAAATAATTTTTGGGTCATGGTTAAAGATCGTTAATAAATATTATTAAGGGGATGAAACATTTCTTGGGAAATAAAGGATTTTTAATCACGCTTCAATTGCAATGTATCACAGATCTTCCTTAAACTGCAAGTAATGAATTTGAATCGCATTCTTAGGTGACTAATGAGATATTGGAAAACTCACTTCATGATTTTTAGGGATGAGTGAGAGAGGATGTAAACAAAGAGCCTGTCAGGAAAGTGCTTTTAATCATTCAGCACTGGCTGCGTGAAGAGATGAAAACCAGAATCTGAAATGGAGCTCCTTTATGAACCCATCTCACAAGATTAAGGTATAAATTTTAGAGGCAGCCCACATAATGGCTTTAAGTTTTGAGTCACATGTATGATCCATTTTTAATGGTACTATTTCTGCTGTGGTGCTTCTGACAAATGGTCAGAGAAACATCAGTCCTGACAGTCCATAAAATTAGCAAAATTCCCCTAATGAAGCAGAAGGAGGAGCCACTTTCTGAACCTTCAGGGGCCAGAGCAGCCCTGGGTGTGTGG
>JAVJGJ010000014.1:23410490-23421607 GCA_035590215.1 Microhierax caerulescens | reverse complement strand
AGGGAAGGGAAGGGAAGGGAAGGGAAGGGAAGGGAAGGGAAGGGAAGGGAAGGGAAGGGAAGGGAAGGGAAGAAGAAAGAAAGAAAGAAAGGAAGAAAAGAAGGAAGAAAGAAAGAGAGAGAAAGAGAAAGAAAGAAGAAAGAAAGGAAGAAAAGAAGGAAGAAAGAAAGAGAGAGAGAAAGAGAAAGAAAGAAGAAAGAGAGAAAGAAGGAAAGAAAGAAAGTAAGAAAGAAAGAGAGAAAGAAAGAAAGAAAGAAGAAAGAGAGAAAGAAGGAAAGAAAGAAAGTAAGAAAGAAAGAGAGAAAGAAAGAAAGAAAACCAAATTAAGTTTGATAAGTTTTACAGTAAACTGCTGCAAGTCTGAGGCATGGCATATAAGCTGGGGTTTTCAAAGGGCCTTGAGGGAAGCACACTGGGGCTGACACTGAATTTAATTTGCTCTGTGCTGAAGGAGGCAGCTTTGGAGAAATGCCCATATGCATACTGATCCCTCAAATAGACATTATACCGGGTTTAGCAAAAATTACGTGCTTCAGAGCAACCAGGGAGTTTTCATGCTAGCTGGAGAATAGCGTCCAGAGAAGAGGTTCCCTCATCCTGGTGCATGGTGGGGACTCTGTAAGTACCACAGCTTATCTTTTAATAGAGATATCACTTTTTCTCAGGAGGTATAAAGGGAATTTGTCAGTGTACACAGACAAGAGAAAACATTTTCAGAACAGGGAAAAAACACCCCAACCCTAAACAAATGGCAGATGAAGTCTACGTAAGAACAGGAAATGAATTTTCTGTTAATAATCCCTAAGGTTAACAAACTCCTAAGAGCCAGAGGGTGAGAATGCTGCCCAGTTCTGACATCTGCACTCCAAAGCACTTTTTATTTTATGTCATTTTTTAATGAATGGATTTCTCTTTTTGTGTTCTTTGAATTGTGACTGATACTTTGGACAGCATAAAGAGGCACTGAGCCAAAATGAGCTGGAATTGAAAGAGAACTGAGGGAAAAGCAAAGCTTTCCTGGTTTGAGAATATTTCTTTTTAATGTGGGAAGAGACAAACTAAACAGGCGGAGTTCCCTCCAAAGGAAAAAACACCAAAACCTAATTCAGGCTTCAAAGACTGGTTCCTTATCTAAGTGGCAGGATTTGTCATCACAAGTGCAGTCACACAGAGAGTAATGAAATTTTATTTAGTGTTTTTAATACAATGATGTCAATCTGAATTATTTCATCTTGAATTCCAGAGTCTGGAACTTTTGTTAAGCACCAAGATGTGGCAGTCATGCAGCTTTAGTAGTATTGCAACTTTTCATTCCAGCTTCTTCTTTCTCTCCTAGATGTGGGGGAACAAAGCTTGAAACCCCAAGATCAGGCTCCAAAAAGCTTGTGAAAGATGTCTAACTCTGTGGTTTAAAAGCCTCAGTGTTTACAAGCAGGATGAAGATTCTGGGGGTCACCAGGCGAGCATCTGGGACTGGCCAGCATGAGACATGAAGCAGCATCCAGGGGAGGTGAAGCATCTTCATTCCCACTTAGGGTGGAATGGGCTCAGAGTGGCCACGTAGCCTCGCTGCAGGAGCTCAGCCACCACGGTGCCATCCTCAGGCTGCCAGATCTCTCTTATGGACTTGTTGGCTCCATCTACAGCTACTGCCCTTTCTCCCTGCTTTTGAGGAGCAAAGCCATTACCCTCCCTTCTCCCCAGGGATCTCACCCCAGACTCCCACCTGGCTCTCAGGGCAGCATGGGTAGGGAATGCACGCCACGGCAGAGGGCTGGAGGATTGGGGAGGTATCCCAGACCACCTATGTCTAAAGAAATTTGGACTTTTGTGTTGGCTCATTAAAAATGCAGGTTGTCACAACTTGTTGGAGTTCAAAAGGTCCCTGTGCCTCTTGATGAGCCTGGGCCAGCTCTGAGTTTTGCTGTGCCTCCACACAGATCCCTTGCCCAGAGGCCAGCTGAGCATCTCAGTTTCACTCCAACTCTTTGGCTTCATGGTTTCAGGAAAAGAGTGAGATTATGCACTGTAACCAAAAGCAAAATAGAGTGCCACATACATGATTTTTTTTCCAATAGCAGGATTTTATGTCAACTTCATGATAGGAAGGAAATGGGCAGATGTTGGCAATCGGCAATCCTTCCTTTACCTCATTTGTCCCAAAAGCAGGATGACATGGATTTGCTGGAGGGGACTCTTAAGACTGAGGATAAAGTTTTGCATTCAAGCAGGAAGGGAGGGAGCAGGGTGTTTGTCCTGCTTCAGGCAGACCTTTGCATCGCCACTGACATCCAGACATCCAGATGCTGTTTTGGGGGCTGGTATCAACGATAGCATCTCTCCTGGGTAGCGATGTCTCTCTGCATCCAAGCAGGGTTTGCAAGGTGTCACACAAGGTCCTTGCCTCCCCCCTGAGTCCTTTTGCCTGGGTTTGCTTTGTGATTGGATCTTTGATTGGTGGCAGAACTTAACTCCATTATAAATTTGCCTGGAAATTAATCCAGTTCCCCCAAGCGCCAGCTATTTGCAAGGAAATGACATCGTGGGTTAGAGTAACTCTGGGGCCAATGATTAGATCGCCAGCCCTCCCTCTTGCTTCGCCCGACACACAGCACAACAATGAGCACGCATGACGTTACAATGTCAATATGCTCGGTACACTTTTCAAACCCACTGAGTAAACACAGAGCAAGGTGCAGGTAGGCTTACTTACCAGGGGCTGTTGCTTCTTTCCTTAGCTGTGTTTAGCAAGCACATGGTTTTGTTTAAACAGGAAAACACATTAAGGAGCACTTCATCTTTCAGCTTTCCTGTCTATGCTGCCTCCATTCCTGGCTGAGAGTTCAAAATACATTAAGATCAACATGCTCATGGGACCTTCTGATTAAAATACCAGCAGGCCAACAGCAATGCACTGGAGTAGTTGGGGTTACTACTTAACTACAAAAAGGCCAGTTACATTCAGTTTTTCATCATATTTCTTTTTTCTTAGGTTTCATGTCTATTGTCCAATAGTCTGTATGCTTCCCACAGAGCCTCTGGCGGTGATGGCACCTGGGTGAAAACTGTGGCTTTTGGGTTTGGGTTCCTTCAGCGTGCACCCCATGAGTGCTTACTTCAGCCTCAGCCAGACATCTGGGTTTCTTGTGCAGTGAGGATCAGTGCCTGGTCAGTGAGCCAACGCTCTCCCCATTCCCTTTGCTCCATGCTGGCTGTGAGAGGACACAGGATGGCTTACGGAGGACGGATGATGCTGCATGAGGTGAATCCCAGCTGAGGTTGCTCTATTTTCATATACTCAAGTTGAGAGCGGTCAAGGTGCCCGGCCTTTGCGGAAGAGCTCAGCACCAAATCAAGTGCCCTTGAAGTGTGTTGAGTTGAGAAAAGACACTCATCATCAGGCCGGGCCCTCATCCTGATTAAATTTATAGAGGAAATCTAGGTTTATTTCTTCCGCTGAGTGGGGTAACACAGAATTGCAGTACTGCAAGGCTTGCCCAAAGGTGAAAATATACAGATGCAGCTGTTCCAGAAGAATTACACCAAAACCAGCTCTCTATGCCCTGAAACAGATACTTTGGCTGAACATGAGAAGGTGCTTCCTTACATTACTGAATTTGAGTCCCCAAACATCAGATCCACAGCTCCACAAACATCATGGGCTGCAAAGATGACAGGACAACTGCTTTCTTTTGGCCTGCCAAATGTGTCCTGGGAAGGATTTCTCTGCTCCACTGTCACCCCCAGAAAACCCCCTGCCCTGGGCCCCATGATCATGGATGGTCCTGGACTCACTTGGCACTAAGTGAAACCCTTCCAAGAGCTCCCACCATGAAAGGTATGGAGAGGGTCTCACTCACACAATTCCCTCAGAGTTTAGCTCCTGGGGATGAGACACAGATCTTATATATATATATATATATATATATAAAACCAAAACAAAAACCCCAAACACCAAACCAGAAAGACAAAAAGTAAACATAGCCACTGATTTTTTCTAACCTCCTTTTCCACTCTTCTCATGAGCCTGTTCTGGGACAATTCTCTCAAACAATCAGGTTTTCCCATCTCCATCTGATGCTCTTCCACTCAGCCCCAGACACTTCTCACCTGAGACTACGTTTTTTCTAGTAATAAAACAATAAAATAAAATAATAATTAAAAAAATCCCTGTAGTACAAAAAGGAAGCTATTTTGCCTCCTTCTCAGTAGATGAGGTTTCCATTTCATACACCATACCCAGTGCTAGAGTTAAGAACTGCTTTTGTTGGTCCCATAACTTCACCCCAGCAGGCTGGGTTGCAGGTACCAGAGACCTCTTCCTTCAGTCCGAGGCTGATCTGGTTCCTCGTGGAACATCAGGGAAACAGTGATTTAAGAGACTTGCCAGATTCCTAAGTTGTGCTTCAACACTTTCTCCAAATGATGACAAGGTACAAGGCAGATTGAACTAAACTAGGGGTGAAGAGGGCACCAGACCTGGAGATAAGTATGCCCTTATTTATACCAAAATAAATACTTGGAATGACTTAACACAGCTTGTCCTGGAGAAGATGTAGAACAATTTGCTGGGTACATTTCCAAGAGGAGACAAATCAGGCCAGCAAAATCAATTTTCACATATTTTTAGGAGAAGTGTAGGGGAAGACTTCAGAAATGAGGAAGGATCTATTTGCTTGTCCTGGAAAGACAAATATTATAAGGTTACCGGCTCTGGTTGTCAGCACCTGAAAGAATGCACAGGCACCCATTTTCCAATAAAAATGATTGAGTTATGGGATTATGAGTCTGTGCCCATGAGAAAACCAAGCAAGGAAGGCAATACTGTACAGCATCTCTGTGTGCCTGCACAGATCCAGGCAACGCTCTAGTGCTACACAGACACTCCTGTTAGTTACAAAAGCAAAGTGCCCCACAAAGAACCAGTACTGGGTGAACCAGCTGACCGAGGAAATGGAGACTGTTGTAAGGAGAAACTTTAAGTTTGTGGTTTACTTAAACAAAAGCCAAAAGGAGCTGTTACTGTGCTCTGCAAATGTCTGAGAGAGAAGGAAAAGCTATTTCAGGTAAATGCTGGCATCAGAAAAAAAGAAATTATACCCTATCTCCACAAAAACTCAGACTGCAGAGGGAAGAGCTCTCACCATCAGTGTGATGTGTGAGGTTCCTGAGCTCCCCAGGGTAGTCATGGAGTCTGGGAACCCTTCGGTGAGCTTCAGCCTGGAGCTGCCAGTATGTGGCGGTCACTGCTGGGCCAGGGCTGGCGCATTATTGCAGTGCTCCCTCCAGTGAGGGAATGGTGGAGCAGAGCTTACGTCTGCTTATGGCACTGAACAACCAGCCATTGCCCTGGGGTCGCAGCCTGCAGGGACCCCCGAGGTAAGCTGCTGGCTGAAACTGGATTCTGGTCACTGATGATGCCTGCAATGTACATCAGGCAATAAAATCAACTGATCTCCTTATCACAGAAGGGAAAAAAAAACCCAGAAGGCTTAGGCAGGAACGGCACCTAATTCACATCTTCACTCCAAGACAGAAATGAGTCTTGTGGGTGAAAATAATGTAGCACAGCCGGGGCTGGCCAGTTGGTGACACTGGAAGTCATGCTGGTCTCATAAACAAGGAGAAGCAAGTGGGGACAAAGCCCAGAAGAAGCAGCAACTGGCGACCTTGCAGCTGGCAAACCCCAGTGAGTCATGCAGCCCCTGAATGTGCCAGGCAGCGGGCGATGCAGCCAGGGTAACCCCCAGAGACCACCCCATGCCCCACAGCAGCCTGGAGCCCTAACTAGGGCTGGTGCCACCTCCCAGCCAGCAGCCTCCTGCTCACCTCACAGGATCCTTCCTCTAACTTTTCTCAATGTAAATCTGGTTTTATACTGGCAATTGCTATAAACAAGTCTGGTCACCTGCAGTGACATCCTGGCCCTAGGATTTCTGGTGCCCCAGATACAGCCGTCAGAGGACACGGCAGTGACCCCATTTATTCCCTGGTTGGCAGTATCAAGAATGGTATGCCACATCAATTGATCTATATCCATCTCTGCTGATAATTTTTCTTTCTGGAGAAATCTAAATATGTGTTTCCTCATCCCACTCATGAGGAGTTGCTCAGAGCTGGGATAGCCTCACTGGTGTCCATGGAAGGATTGTTGGGTTAGAAAGAGGAGTCCCAAGGAGGCTGGCCATGCCAGGGCTTTCCACATCCTCCACTTGGTTTGCATGACAGGATTTGGGTTTATATCTGACTGTACGGCAGTGCTGGGGTTTGCTCAGGTCTTCAAGGCCTGCTCTGTCCTGCTGGGACCATGGCAGCACCTGTGGGGAATATGCAGGGCTTTGCTGGGAAGCAGCCTGCCAGAGCTGCTGAAGCTCATCTCAGAGCTCACCAGGCTCTGCCCAGGTGGAAGGAGCCTCCATGTCCTGGGACAGCCAGTGCCTCCTCCAGGCACCGTGTACTGTACACCAGGGACCAGGTTAGGCTGGATAACACCTCCTACAGGGTACCAACAGAGATTTACCAGTCCACAAAGAATCCTCCCCTGAGGGGCAGGAGCGGCTGGGACAGGGGGCGCAGCAATGACCAAAGACCCCAGCCCCGGTGCCTGCAGGGGAAGGGGGAGAAGAAATGGGGAGTGAAGTTAAGGCTGGGAAGAAGGGAGGGGTGGGTGTTTTTGAGATTTGGGTTTATTTCTCATTATCCTACTCTGATTTGATTGGTAATAAATTAAACTAATTTCCCTGAGTCAACTCTGGTTTGCCTGTGATGGTAAGTGCTGAGTGATCTCCCAGCCTCATCTCAAGCTTTGGTTGTATTTTCCCTCCCTTGCCCGGCTGAGGAGGGGGGTGACAGAGCAGCTGTGGTGGGCACCCGGCATCCAGCCAGGGTCAACCCATCACAACTAAGTGAAATACTGTGTTTTCTTTTAAATGAACTCAGAACTGTTCCAAAAATGGGAGAGATGGGAGCAGCTAATAAGCAAAGGGCCCTAACCTTAATTAAAAGGGAGTAAGATTCCTTTCAGACATTCATTTAGACAAACTAAGGTGAGGACAACAAAGGAGAGAATAACTGATAAAACACTGAGGAACTAAATTAGTGGGAACTAAATAATAACTGAGATCTGACTTTTTCCAACAGCTAGCTTTGTTTCTAACAAAGAAACATGGCCTGGGCTCCAAGACAGGATGAAGTAGGTCATCAGGATTTGAGGGATTATGTTTCTGCAGCTCCTGAATCCAGAGTCAGATGTTTCCAGGTCTCTGATGCCATGATGAGGAGTTACTTGCCAGAAAGAGCTCTACACAACGAAACATTTCAAGGAGAGTGAGGTTACGGGGGTTTTGCCTTGCTCAGTCAGGGCTGACAGACTCTGCCAAAAACTTCCTGGCAAATGCATGGGGAGAGCCTGGAGGTTTTGAAATCTTGAGCAGACCAAGACGGCACACAGAGGTGAAGGGACTTGCCTAGGGTCAGAGTGCAGGTTAGAAGATCCCCTCGGCACCACATGTTCCCATTACATGTACAGTTAGGCAGGGCTGCTTTAGGGCTTTTACATAGTGCACGTTTTTTGGCCTGGATACTGCAGATTTAAGCTTTGACAACTTTTAGCAGCTCCATGCTTCCCTCCGGCACCCAAGCAGGAGCTTCTTCCTTTCACTTCTCCTTTCCCCTGGCTATGCGCAGCCCTGGAGCAAACAGGCAAAAATGGCAAGTTCTTCTTTGCAGCTTCCTCAGCTGAGTTATGCAAGCAGTTGCATGGTGTATGGCCCCCTGCCTGCCCCCATTTTCTGTCTTGTGGCTTTATGCGGGGTATCTTTCCATCAGAATTAAGAGCCAGCTATATTGATAGTGGTGTCTGGAGCTGCTGACCTGCTCTCCGAGCTCCAATGCTGCATATACTGCACTGAGGCAGTCTGGTTGTCACCACCCTCCAATCCTCAACACAGCTCTTTGCAGAAGTCGTAGCTGGGATGCTGAGTTTTCAGGGGAAGCTGAAGTGGTTGCCCTCCCTTAGTGCCTAGGCCATAGCCCAGCTGCCCTGGAGGAAGCTGTCTCTCCCAGGCAACACTCCCTCTGGCTGTTTTGAGCAGCTATTCTAGCTGCCAGGCAGGAGCCTGCCGTCATTAATCAAAGCCATACCCACGAGAAAGGACAGAAAGAAATTATTTGAGGATATTTTAAACCAGAAACTATTTTTGATGTTTCCTCTTGAGTTCATCAAGTCTCTTCCCAGGCAAGAAGCATCTCTTCTTTCTTTCCTTTCCCCTCTGTCACCCTGGTCCCGGGAGGGTGCTGGTAAGAGCAGAGATGGGTGCTCAGCTCCTGGGGCTCCAGGAGCTCAGGATACTCAGCTCTCCCAACACTCTCATGAAAAGTAGCAGGGTGGTGAGCAGGGGCACCCACCACCCTGTTGTGAGGATTCAGGCACCTGGCACAGCATGTGGGGAGTCACTTGGTGGGTGCCTGCCCTTGGTCCCTTGCTGCAGTCTGTGGTGATGCCTTGTGCTCCAGACACCCCACCATTACATGCAGGTGATTTACAACCCAATGGGAGAGCATGGTGGCACTGCAGCCACGAGTTGCATGGGGCTGTCTCTTCCACTGGCTCTGTCACCCTCCTCTCTCCCTCCCTCTCATTCAGCTTGGTGGGGTTCAGCCCAAAGCAATCCTTCAAGGTGAAGATAGCTTCGAAGGAGTCTGGAAAAATGACCCAGGACTTTTTCAGCATCCCCCATGTATAGGCACCCCTGTAGAGCCCTTTTGAGAGTTCCTAGTCTTGCTGGAGGGCCGGCATCTTGGATACAGGAGGCTTTCTGTATGCACTTTACCATCAAATATTTCTTTCAGAACTGTTTGCTCTGAATAAGGAGCTGCAACACACTTACTGTGTCAGTGTGTGCTTCAACCACCAGCTACCGCTCACAGTGCAGCGCATAGTCTTTGGGAAGACTGTAGGTGCTAAGGTGCATTGCAAACTGAATAGGGTCAAACTTTCCCTAACTCTGGAGTTACTCTGTTTGCCTCCCCATGCCTGCCTCTTCCACCTCCCCCCTGTTTTTAGCAGCATAGTCTGACCAAAGCATTTGGGAGAGAGGCACAAGCAAGCCCTCGAGGGCAAGATGAAAGAGCAGGTAGGTGTATGTTCATTCCCAGCTGACATTCAGTCTGACCCTGACCCCACGCGTGTCTTTGGCCAAGGCATGCACAAGAAGATGCACATGAAGTCCTGGGCAGCACTGGCTGCCTCTGGCCAAAACAATGTGGTAGCCAGAGGGTAAATTGTGTGGTTCCTCTGATCTTTAGGGGTCTGGAGCAAAAGGTGTCCCCATCATGCCTGTGGGACAGAAGGGGCACCAGCACAAATATGCTGCCACCTTCCTTTCCCTGCACAGCTGGTGCAGCTGCACAGGAATAAGAGAGTTTACAGCTCTTGGGATCATCTCAAAGGTGTTCCCCATCTGCTCAGACATGTGCTATAAGGTGTAAGTGAGCCAGGAAGGGACTGTCTGTCTGTTGAAATTGCTTCTCTCTGCTAAGACAGCCAGACACAGGAGGGAGAGAAAAGGAGCCTGATTAAGCTGCTGAGTGGGCAGCAGACCTGGTGGGGCAGGAGGATCATGATTTCCAGGCCCTGCTTCTGGGCTTCTTTAGGAGTTTCTCTTTGTACCATTCCTTGTGAGCTCCTGCATTATCAGGGGGGACCTCAGCTGCTACTGATGTAAAGCCATGTGTTAGGGGCTCACAGAGGGCCTGTGGCAGAGGGAGAAATTGGAGACAGGTCCCTACAGTGGCCGTCGAGCTGTCTGAGCAGAGCATCCTCTTGCCCAGCATCCCCCCATTTCCAGCACAAACCCAGCCACACAGGATATACCTTCTCATGCCTTGTGACCTCAGCTTCCCAAAAGGTTAGTCATTCCCATTGGGATGACCCTTGACACAACTGGCTGTGCTTTAGTTCCTACCCATGCAACACACTGCACAGCCTGGCACCAGGACACCCACCCAGTGCCACGTCTACGCACCAGGGTGTTAAAAATCGTAACAGTGAAACCAAAGGCTGTGCAGCACAAGTGCACAGGGTGGGAGGCAGGGAGGGGACCATGGTTTCTGTTGCCAGCAGGTAGCATTGCCACTCTCACTGCCTTGGCCAGGGAAATCAAGCAAAACTTTTTTTTTTTTTTTAAGTGCAGGTGAGCCCAGAACTGCAAAGTGCTTGATAGGTAAATTTATAAAATATATTTGTGAAGTGTGATTTTCTCTGAAAGGCCTGTTCATGCAAAACCTAACAAAGGAATGCTGCCCCCTTGAAAATAAAGGGCTGGGTGTGCAATATGCCAAGCATCCTTACATCCTCCTAACCTGAGGAGCTGAGAGCGCTCAGTGCCCTGCATCAGGCCCTAAGAGGACCCAGTAACATCTCTTCTGCAGCATTTCTGAGTGCCTGTGAGGTGACAGAGAACCACGCTAGATGCTGATCACAGCCGGCTCGCCTGCCAGCTCCTGCATTTCACCCTGCACTGCACAAGCCCCACCTGAGCAAAGCACTGCCCAGGGAAGACAAGTTGTGCCTCCAAAAGCAAAGTCAGTGAGTCAGCAAAATAAGGCTGACTAAGCACTTCCCATTAGATGCTGGACACCAAGAGCAAAAGCATTAATGACTTTGCATTTATTAGGCAGAATCACTGAAGTGGCTACAAGCTAGCAGCCTTAGTACCCCATTACTCTCTTTCAAATGCAACATCCTTACTAAGCTCAGGTGATAAAGATTTGGATTCCTCCCTTCCCACAGCAAAGCAGATTTATCTGGGAGAAGCATAAGCCTGTATATCCTGCCATTGCCACTTACACGCTTCTTCCACCATGTCAAAGGGTCAAGTATATTATGTTTTGTACATACATTAATAACTGTTGTCTGTAGAAGAACTAGTTTTTCTCCCAGTTTTTTAAAAAAAGACCTTGAAAGATGAGATGAAAAAACAGCCTTGGGTTGGCTCCAGTGGGTATTCATGACCACGATATTGATAGTACAGAAGATTAGACATTTGGAATCTCGGGCTTTTTTTTTTTGCTTTTTTTTTTTTTTTTTTTTTTTATTATATTTTTATGGTGGGTGT
>JAVJGJ010000014.1:23390754-23410390 GCA_035590215.1 Microhierax caerulescens | reverse complement strand
TGGCATCGCGGGCTTTTTTTGTTTCCCTTTTTTTTTTTTTTTTTTTTTCCTGATCTGTTCCTGGTAGGTGTGAAGATGGTTAGAATAGCATGGGAGAAAAAAACAGGCTTGTGGCTGGGGCACATTTCCCGGTCTGGTTGCCAACTCTGTGTGACCTTGACTAGGTCACTCAGAGAGGAAAGCAAGAAGGGAGTATCCACCACTTCTGTTTCTAGGTTTTTACAAGTTCAAGTCCAACTCCCTGCAACAACAACCCTGAGTCAGGGTCATCCCCTGTGCTCTGGGGCCAGGTCCCAGAAATACCACAGGTTTCCCTGAAGACGGTTGGGTGAGTTCTCCTTAGAGCTGATGGAATGTGAATTGTCCCACCGATTTTGAGATGGGATGAAGTGCTCTCTGAAAGAACATTTTAAAAGAGATCTTCTCACCTTGGCTTAGCTGCCTAATTTTGATATGGCTGAGGTTGGCTAGGATGAGTACTGACCATAACCTTCTCAGGACCTTGCTTTGGAATTGGCAATAACTGTCCCTTCTGCTGTCTTATACCTTTTTATGTTAAGACATTCACAGAAAGGACCATTTCCTACAGCACAGTGTCAGGGACCTTGTGTCCAGGTAGATGCCAGATCAGGGAGGGCCAGCCTGACCAAAGAGAGTTGGGGGAGCTCCTGACACCCATGCTCAGGGATCACCCAGCACACTTTTGTACCTACTCAGGCACACACAAGCAGAGCTCTCCAGAGATCTCTGGTGGCTCTGACTGCATGAAGCCTTTTGGTACATACCTGGTGGGATCACAGAAGTTTGGCCAGCCCAGCTCCAGGAACTGCACAAAAGCGAGAATATGTAGTTACATCAGTGGTAGGAGAGCAGCTGTACTGGTTTGTAGGTCTGTACCTCAGCGGGGTGAGATCAGAGAGCTTATCATCAACTCCCATCTTGGTGGCAAGGGCTGGGCAGCATGTTTGCATGAGTTCATTGTGCCAGGGCTGAGGGTGCCTGTGCAGGAGTCTGGCTGCTGTACACAGCTCTGCCATGGCCGTGGAAACCCCCTCCCAATGGACGTCAAAAGGCACCCACAAATAACCACCTCCCAAGAGAATCCTAGAATGGTTTGGGTTGGAAGGCATCTTTAGAGGTCATCTTGTCCAACCCCGCTGCAATAAGCAGGGACATCTTCAACTTGATCAGGTTGCTCAGAGCCTCATCCAACCTGACCTTGAATGTTTCCAGGGATGGGGCATCTACCACCTCTCTGGACAAGTGGCCCCACCTCTCCACAAATCAGCTTTCACATAATAAGTATGCCCTGCTGATAAAGAAAAATAAATTACTCTTTCAAAGACACCCTCTGGTTGTTGGGGGAGAGATAGAAGCATGAATACAGAGTCACAGATCAGTCAGTTCCTGTGCACAGAGGCTGTATTGATGGACATGTTAAAAATACCCAGATGGCTGTAAGCCAGAAACCATTTTGTGTCTAAAACAGGATTTCATTTCCTTTCCCTTTCTTTTGTTTTTGTTCCATTTTTTCTGAAGGACGCTTTCTGTGGTTTATTATGTTGGCACTTTACACTTCGGTTGTCATGAGGCAAGGAGGGGGTTTTATCTGCTAAAATGCTAAGAACATTTTTAATGGTATAATACAGACCAACTCACAGGTACGGTTCTGGCTCACTGCTGCACAGCGCGCTGCACCGAGGAGCAGAAAACTTGGTGCATTGCCTCTCCCTCCAGCTCGGCATGGAGCTGCTCTGTCCTGGGGGAGAACAAAGGGTTAAAAATCATATAATGCTAGAAAAGGTCAGGTAGGAAGGAGCTTCTGGAGATTACCTAGTGTGGCTTTTCCTTGAAAGCAGGGCCATAGACTGGATTTTCCAACGTGCAGAGCACCATGGTAGCCGTGCACTGCACCCTCTCCCATTTTCCAACATGTCTTTTGAACTGGGAGCACCAGAACTGGACCAGGCCTATGAACTGTGCAGAAGAGTGCAAGAATCCCATCCCCTGCTCTGCCAGCTATGCCCTCCCTGGTCCAGCCCAGAGGAGGGTTTGCTTTTGCTGCTCGAGGGTATGTTGCCGACTCAAATTTGGGAAGCTGTATTTTTGCTGCTCAGAAATGGTTTGGGAAGCTGATTTCAGGGACAGGTGCAGAGAAATATGAACGGATCTGTTTGGGAGCAAACATGTGCTGAATAATTGATATATACTGGGTCCAGCACTGTAGGATAATCTATACTGGATGCAACAAGAGACATGCAAAAGAAGCAGTGGAATTTAAAGGCCTTTTGCCTAGGAGCTACAAGTATCTAAAATTGTCATCCAATGAGTTAAATCTTTCCTTCAAAGCAGCCAGTTGTATTTCAACATACAAATAAAATACAGTGTATTCCTCAAAATGAATATGATAATAATAAAGATTTTACCAACAGTCCCTAATTATCTTTTGGATATAATTTCACATAGCAAAATTTCAAGACATTTTGTGCAGAGAGCAGGTAGATCTTCTCTGGCATAATGGTGGTCCTTTGTGAGAATTGACAGCTAACTCCCTAATTAATCTTCGAAATGTCAGAGCCTGCTGGAAGTAATTGGGCCTGACAGTTCAAGGGCTAATTAACTTTAAACCTTTCATTTTCTCTTGCTTCCTCCACAATTCTACATCACTTATTTACTTTTTTTTTTTTTTTTTTACATGTTTTTTAATGTACTGGAGTGTGTCTGTTCATATCTGCTTTTCTGGACATGACGGTCAAGACTGAAGGTATTAAGTTGGGTGTGTGGCACCTTATGAATCCTTCTGGAGTACCTTGACTTCATGGGAGAAGAAAGCTGCCATGAGCAGAGGGCTGGTCTCTGGGGAGCAGCTTGCTGTGGGAGACACTGGCTGCAGCCTCCTGGGACCTCCTGTTTGCTGGGAGGTATCAGTAGTATCTGGGAGCAGGGAGCAGGCGGTGTTCCTGAGGCTGGGCATCCTACGGTGTGGAGCCAGGGTCATTCATCATCATCGCCATCCCAGCAAGACAGCAGGTAGCATTTTTATGAGCCCCACAGTGCTGCGGTTTCACTGCTCAGCTTTATGTGAGCAGTGTTACGTGTGCTACAACCTGCTGTCTCCTCTGGCCTCCTGCATCAGGTCTCCTGGGGCTGGTGTCCCATTTGTCTTTCTCTCTCTGCAGTCTTGTGTGACCCTTGGCTGAAAAAAGATGAAGGACTTCTGCAGCAGAGGCTTGAAATCGCATTCCCTGCTGCCTGTACCCATGTTGAATGACATTGTGGCTCTTACTAGAAATGCATGAAAAGCCTTTTCTCTGGTTGACAGGCTCAGTGTCTAGTCATGCATAGATATAGAGCATGGCTTTGTGAAAGTAGCATGTGTGTAGACTCCTGAGCTGACCCCTGCATATCTTTGGTTTCCACATGGCTGATTTACAAGGATAAGTGAGGCAAAGACCTATTTGGGAGGCATTTCCCACAGGCATACCTGAGCCAAGAGCCTTCAGTGTGGGGCTGTCTTCAGAGCCCCCAGCAGCGGGAGCAGCGTCCTGCACCAGCCTCTGACCTCTGCCAGCACCGAATGGGTCCCTGCTAGGTCTTGAGGATGGGGCAGCAGCATCTCTCCACTGCCTCGATGCCAGCGAGGGAAGTCATAAATACCAAATGATTTCAGTTTCTTTCTGCCTTGGGCACAACTGTGCTGATTACATTTGCCCTTGGTGTAAAAAAGTACGAAGAACAGGAAGGCAAACCTATTAAATTGCAAACTGTTTTGGGGAAAGAGAGGGTTTCCATCTGCCCAGGTCTGAGCACAACAAAGCTGCGATTCTGAGTGACTGAAGTTAAATGATGGCAGTGGCCATCTCCCTTTCAGCTGTAGCTTCAGACACACACAGCTCATACCTGAGCAGAAGGATCATCTGCTCTGGAGACCAGGGGCTGGAAAAGCTGTATCTGATTTCCTTGCTCCTTTTTTTTGATGCTCATTTCCTCTCAGCTAGAGCTTTCTTACAGCTGCCACATAACCCTCTCCAGACAACATCTAATCTATCTGTCACAGATGTATCAAGATGTCCCTTGAGTGTGGCACCTAGTGATGACTGACAACTATCATTAAGTGCTACTCCTCAAACGACATTTTGTTAACAGGATTGCATAGATTCAGCCTGCAGTCTTGGAAGGAGAAAAAAAAAAAAGCCATATGTTCACACAGGATTTACATAATGTCTCCTTTTACAATCCCTATCATTTAGTAGCCCAACAAAATGAACTTATGATGATACTAACCGTATATTTCATATATATTATTGTTGGCTTGCTTTTAAGTGCTCTGTCAAAGAAAAGAATATTTGATTTTATTCAGGCTGTTTTCTTTGACTTAATGTTATCGAAGTCACTGCAAGTTGTCTGAGCCAATGAAATAGAGATGACATGTCAATGGAAAAGAGGCTTCTGAAAAGCTACTATCTTACCGTAAAGGGGGGCGGTCGTGGTGGAAAGCAAATATAATGAACTAGAGAGCAAATGGCAGCATGAATCCTTTCCATACAGACACTGCAATATTTCTTCTGCAGTTACCACTTTTTCTATTCACACTCTTTTAGGAAGGCCATATGAAAGCCCTATTAATTTCAGTTTTTCCTGGTCACCTTCCTATCCTGTGTTGAACGATGCCGTGATGACAACACTTCAACACCACCAACTGACATCAGCTCTGCTATGAATTAAACTACTTATTCAAGTTAGAGAAGTCAGGGGTTCATTGGACACAGAAATACAATGTCAGAAGCAATAAGTCTTTTGTTCAGGCTAGTGAGGTTCCAGAAGTGTAAGGAAATCACCTCCGCCAGCTTCCCTTCCTCAGTGTTGCAAACAAGGCACATGGTGACATGGCAGGAGCCAGCTATGCTGAAGGAGGGGGAATGACTTTGAGCAAAGAGCCCAGTGTTTCTTCCCTCTGTTTGCATGGCTGAAGCTTACATTTACTGTGGCTTCGGTACCAACACCCTCCACCCCTTTGCCCTGGCTACCCTGCCTGGTGCTGGCAGCCAGGACAACCTGGAGCCTCCTTTCATGAGTAATGCAGCAACCCCACGCTGAGTACTCTCACACGGCACCTCAGTATGTTGGGGTTTTTCTGCCTCATGTCTGTATACTTTGCCTCTGTGCACAAGCTGTAGCACACACAAAGCTAAAAATCAAGTGAGGGCTGTTTCTCTGTGAAGATGTTTGTATCAGGGTAGGATGCTCCTGGAGTAAAAAAATAAATAAATCATTTGTTCTCTTTAGTGAGGTCCAGCTCTGACAAAGGCAAGAAGTCACTTCAAAACACACAGATGCTTCTAGAAGCTGAGACTACGGCCCCAGGAATTTTGTACACCTTCAGGATTATTTTCCTCCTGACTCTTTGTGAAATAGTGCCCACATTAAACCTTTGTGTTTAGCACAATTCTTCTGAAAGTAGTTGTTTCTCCACTCCCTGTCACTGGTGTGTTGGGAAGAATTAGGGGAAAGATGAGGGTGTCTGGGCTCCTGGCTGCAAGTGTGAATCCTGGGACACCAGTAAGTCCATCCAGATACAGATAACCGTGCTTCGAGCTGGCTGTCAACAAATTAAACAAACCCGTGGCATCTTCACATGACAGAACTTTACGTGCACTGGAAATAACCAGGGAGGAGAGCAGCTACTTGCGGTCATGTATCTAGCAAGCATTGTGCCTGCAGGGATCTCTATCTGCATACTGCTACTTTTTCTTTCTTCACTCTCCATCAAATCCGTGATGTCTGTTGCATCCACAAGCACAGCCAGACGATTTTTGTTATGCTTGAAAAGCTGGAGCAGAGCAGTAGAAGTGAGTGGGACTGGTAACATTTACTCTGACCACTGCTGCCTTCCCCCTTTTATAGAACATTCCCGAAGGAGTGTAGGAATGGCAATGGACCTTCTGCTGCTGTCGCCAGAGAGAATGGTTTTGCAGGCACTTACATTTTGGGAGATGGAAACCCCAGCATCACCTGTAGAGCGCTGCGTGCTCACTTTCTAGCAAGGGGCTCAGGCACTGGGCTTTTTCCTGATAGGAAGACAGATTTGTCCTTTCTCTCTTCTGCACTTCAAGGACAAGCCTGAAGGTAAGCAGAGAAGGCTTTCTCCTTTCCAGGCTGGAAGGCATTCAGAGACAGTGCTGGAAGCCAAAGCCAGCACATGGCTTCTCTGGGTGTGAAGTGTCAAGTTCAACATCGGGGAGAAAATTCTTATGGGTTCCTGCGCCTGGGCCTCATTACAAAATTATTTCATTTTCTGCTTTGTGTGTGTTTAGATATTTAAAAGACACAAGAATTTTCTGGTTTCAAAGTGAGAAGCAGTAAATGCACTGGTAGCAGAATTGGCTTTTGAGTGTTTCTTAATGTCTTTACTTTTAAGCAGAATATTTTAGCTACTGTATAAGGAGACACTGCTAGCTTTTGCTGTATAGGATGTGCACGCGACTCGGGTCTCTGTGCCTTTCCCCTGACTTTGCTGTGGAGAGATGAGACCATTATTTCCACAATGTACAAGTAAAAGCACATTGGCAGCATGGGTGTTTGCAGTGATTAATGCTGGAAAGGTTAGGCATGGATGCCTTGTTGAGATACCACTGTGCTCTAGCAAAGATCGCTTTGCTACCTCATGCAAAGTGGTTTGTTGTTCTAATATTGTGAAGGTTGTTTTATTCAGTTGTACTCGCCAAAATCACTTTGGCATTCTGTTGTTCTCGGCCCGAGGCTCTGCACTGCTCAGCGTGCAGCTGGAGGGAATATTTTTCTTTCCTTGTGTATCAGCAGAGCAAGAGTGCTCGGCAGCAGGAATACTATGGTACCACATCTCAGCTGAGAGGCAACCACTTTTTAAAACTGATCTGGTGTGACATGAAGAGCTTGGCTTTTTTTGGAAAAGGAACATTAAACTCTGTTGGGGTACCTGGAGCCACTCAGTTTATCTTAAGATTAAAAATTTAAGGTTGGGATTCCTATCACCTAAGCTTAGCTTTTCAGGAGTCAGGCATCTGATCTAAGCTAGCCATGTTGGCTGCCTGTCTGGTCAGAAGAGAGATGGGTTGCCAAAACATGGTTCATCCCTCCAAAGACATCTGCCAATGTAGATGGAGTGAGTGGCTTGCTCTCTGCTCTTGCCTTTCTTTGTAGTTTATTTTAATCTTAAGGTAAACACCAACCTTTCAGATGGCTTTGAGGGGAATCCACTTCTAAGTGTTCTAAGCCGCTGTGAAGGACTTCTCTCTGAATTGAGGGATTCGTATTTTCTCCCTGAGATTATGTTGTTGGGGTGGGTGTTTTTGACCAGCATGCTTGCAACAAATGTGAAACTTGTTAAGAAATTAACAGATGGGGCTCTCTTCTGGCTTGGTTTGTTTTTTTCAAATGTACATCAGTATTTTCCGAGGGAGGTGTTTGATCTAAGACAGGCTTGTATGTCAGAAAGGGTTTGTACTGACCCCTCAGAAAACAGAATTCTGGTTCCCCCTTGGCAAAGAGAGGGTGGTCACAGAGCTGAGAGCAGGGGGATAAAAGAATAGGACTCTTGGAGTCTCCCATTTGCTAATGAAACAAGCCTACCCAATACTTAATTTGGTAGATTAACAAAAGATGCTATCCCTGAAGAGTTGGAAACAAGTTTCATTATGCCATGTCTTTAAAATTGCCAACAAGTCTCTACAGGACCTAATTTAACACATTCATTTGCTCACAAAAGTGCTTAAAAAAGCAACAAACCCATCCTGTACAAGGACAAAGAAACTCTATTCCCATACTTTGTTGAGCTGAACCAATCGTAACAGCAACTGTGTCCTTCTCTGTTTTATTTGCACGTGTAGATCTGATTTGTACGATGGGTGAGAGTACCTGTAAAACTTCCCTGGGGCCCCACACTGCTTTGGACTCATAACTAAAATGCCGCAAATGCCCTTCACTAGAAGACCCCACCAAACATACCAATTACTTCTACAACAACCCAAAACACCCAGAGCGTCGAGCACCAGGTAACAGCACTTGCAGGCAGGGGATCAGGGGAAAAAGAAACAACTGGGTTTACTCATGTACACACACACATGTACTTTTATAAATACATATTTTGAAATACGTATGTTTTTCCATGTTCACCTATCTGATTAGTACTTTTCTTTGACTTCTCTGAGACCTGCTGTTCCCCAGTAGGAGGAAGTGGATGCCTGGACTTGCTTGGGAGAAATTATCTGTGACAAGAGCATCCATCACACATTACCTTACAGAAATTCCCTGACAGTGAGCCAAGGTCACAAGCAGGGAGAAACTGTCCCCATGGGACTCCTGACAGATCTAGTCACCTGCTGTGTGAGAAAAGGGCAAGGAGTGATAGAGTCCCTGTTCTCCACAGCTGTAAAGCCAGGACTCAGTCTGGAAAGAGAGAGAAAACAGGGCTGAACCCAGACCTGCCACACTACATACCTTACAAGCAGAAGCTATGCTGAAACATCTAAGATGAACTGAAGCCAACCACTTGAGTTTGACATTTAGACCAGACCACCTTAAGAGCTCGCTAATCTCCTGATTTTAGTTGCCAGAGCAGGTGCTTAAGCCTGATCTCCAAGGTCACAGTGTGCATGACCCTCAGGCCCACAGGCAGAGGATGTCTTCTCCCCACCCTTGTCCAGTGGAAGTCAGCTCCATGCACCGTGCATGCAGTATAGGCTTTCCCTGAGGCAATGGATCCCCTCACAGGGATCTCCCCCACAGGCCAGTAAAATACTACAGGCTGTGCTTCATTTCCACACATAAACAGCCCAGGATTAGTGACCTGGGGATTAAGCATGTGCAAAAATACTTCACCAGAAGAAAGAAAGAAAGAAAGAGTATGAGAATTAAGGCCAGTGATGAGGAGACAGATGCGCACTCTGCTAACTGCTTAATGCAAACAAGATATTGAGGACAAGATTAAACACATGCTGCCTGAAGTATTCAGCTACTTGTTCATCGACCTGTAAAACATCATGTCAAATCCTGTTAAACTAATTGGAAAATATTTTTGAAATGGGAAAACCACTCCCATCTTTTTAATTTTTTCTAATAATTTCTCAGTCTATAGAGACCTTGTCTCTACCACCACTTCAAGTGCTTATTTATATTTGCTAGCATGTAAATCCATTTTAAGAAATCACCTGTCTTTAGATTAGAGGGTTGAATGAAAGGCTTAAATGCCATAGAAATCAGCACATTCATTTACTTGTCAGCATTCCCTGATAAAGTGATCCTGTGATGCATCACTCGGATGCTCATTACTGAGAAAGAATGGCATTGCAGTCAGTGAAATGAGACTGAATCTAATAATGCATGCCAGCAGCAAAAAAGAAAATTGCTTTGCAAAAGGATTTATAAGCAAACTGTTTAAATTCTTTCCTCAAATCAGTACAGTGTCCAGTGTTGTCCACCTTTCCTCCTTGTTACTCTTGATACAGGTTGCTACAGGCTGTTGTTTATTTAAGGGTTCAACGGCAGAAAGGGGACAACAAATGTGGAAAAGAAAAAAGCTTACCACTTTGTAAGTAAAAGTTCAAATTCTACAAAATATCACCAATGGCTTAGAAAATACAGAAAATGCAATGGTTGCTCTCATGGGTTCTTGTGTAATTTCAGGAGGGCACACACTGCTGCCCTGGATCACCAGGCAGGGAAGTGATGGTTTGGTGCTGGTGAGACTATGGCAAACACACGATGCTCAACTCTGCCCTAATCTTTCAGCTCTGTACCTACCTGTATGAGTACCTGGGCAATACATAAGGACTAAGCCAAAACCAGATCTAAGAATGGGCAGAGCAGTGTTGGTAAAGGGCTGTGTTTTAATGAGAATGTATTGCCTTAGTCCCCAAGTTTATGAATTGTTTAACTACGTGTTCCTCTTTATTGCTCTTCTTCATCCTAGAGGCTGTGAGCTACTCTAACTTGATATTCTTGCATTTCTACACTCACACTATTTTTCTCATGTCTTTTTTAACCTGACTCATATTTGCAACATTCTAGGTTCGGATGTGATTAAGAGTCACCAGATGGTATTACTGGAGTTGGTTTTGCTGATCTTATTTAAACTGACTTATTTAAGACCAGTTCCTTCCTGAAGAAATGTTTATGGCTAAGTGTGATACATTGCCAGCCTCAGTTGTGGAGAGGCTGATGAATAAAACCTATTTTGTTTAAATGAGGGGGTTTGTCAAGACTGATGTGTGGATTCTGCCTGTTGGTTACATCTATGCAAGCAAGCAGCCAATTTGTGAATCCAAAATCTGTGGAGAAGTTTGCCTATATTATTAAATTTGCTGGGATCCTAGATAGAATTGTACAGGTCTGATATCTTTGGGAGCTGGAAAAGTCAAAGCAGTGTGAGAGCTCTGCAGGATCACTGACAGCCTATAGAAATGCGCTGGTTTGAAATTCAGTTCTTTATCAAAGGGTTTGTGGGCATATATTGCCTTCAAAAGCTAAAATGGAAATGCATTTCTTGTTTCATCATGCTACACACAGTAATCAGGAATAGAACAATTCAGTCTGATGACAGTTTTCATTCCTTTTCTTTTATGAGGGAAAAAAAATACTGAATAGCTTTTTATTTTCTAGTACTTGCCTTGTTCCTCTAATGTACAGCTTTCACCCACTTTTTCAACTGCTACTTATATACTTTCTAAAGCACAGGAAAATTAGTTTTTCATACAAAAGGGAAGAGGTGTTTCATAAATAAGGAAAAGCAGGAGCTCATTTTTACTGCAGTCATTTGTCACAGAAAGGGCAGGGAAAGTGAACAAGATCTTTGTTTGGTGGCATTTTTAATACTCTTGAAAACACTTTGTAATATTCTGTGTAAGCAGTCTCTGTTTAAGAACTACCTCTTGCTACATCTACGAAGAAATCTACAACAGTGAACTAGAAAGGATACACACTACATGTCATATTAAAGCTATAAAGAAAAACAGATCTAAACATGTTTTCTTCAATTTTCCATGTCCTCTTCTTGTTCTCTTTCAACAAGCCTTTAACGACCAGCTCCCTCACTGGGTCCTTGGTGTCCTGCATGAGGATCCTTCCAGAAAAATGAAAGGTTTTCAGACCTGATGCAACTGGGTAGTGGGACTCTGCCTGTATAGTTTAATAGCAGCCAGGCTGCACCCCAAGGACCTGACGTGGCAGACTCCAGAGCTGTGATAGCTGAGTAACCTCATTTAGCAAAACAGCCAGCCCATAACCTTCTCACCTCACTCAGGAGAGCACTGAGGTGTTTTAAGTGATGCCATGATTGTAACGCTTCCAAAGTTACTTCATCATTCATCAGCTTGAAAACAGTTAATTAAGTGACAATAGCAAGTTTTGTGCTGTAAAGGAAGCAGAAGAACATTTTCTTGCCTCCGGGTGATTATTATTTGAGCCTTGATGCTGCCAAAGTGAATGTACCTGCTTAAGTACATAACTAGCTCTGCTTGCTGTTAAGTAATTCATTCAGCCTGTGCCCACTGACTCCAGCCATGGCAGCACCACTTTCATGCTGAAGATCCTGCATAAATGTTTGCAGCATCGCTGGTGTCAGACCTCAGCCCTTTGGAGCATGAACAATGCCAGGGTCTGGGTGGGTTTGTGGAGAACAGCCCTGAGCAACAAATCATGGTTAACTTTCCAGCTAAGCAGCGTGTGGAGCTGAGAACACCATCTTGGTGGAGAGAACTGGAAGAGACTGGAGAGAGATTTACCATGGTTATCTTCAGCTGTATAAAAATTAAGCAAATAGTTTAAACTAATTGTGCAGGCTTTCTAAATAGTCAATAGAGTGAAGTTAACTGCCTCCTTGAGGATGTCAAGGTGGTGGACATTCCTTGCTCCACTGATAACAGTTGAGGGTGGAAAAACAGCTTAGATAAGCTATCCAATATTTTGAGAGGACTAAATTTAGGTAAGTTGAATCTCACACTTAGCATCTGATAAAGGCAATCTGAAAATGTAGCATAAGGTTTTGCACGTGGACAAACATTGACCCTATTGCTTCTTATTCATTTGTTGTGCCCACAGTTGGCACCCGCGACACCAGCCCATTGCCAATGACAGATGTAAAGGAAGCGAGTAGTGAGACTGATGTCTGACACATTCTCTGTTAATTTAACCTTTAACTACAATCATTTTAATAAATTAATAAACCCAAAATTTACAAAAACTAATAAAGCTCTTTAACAGCAACTACGCGTACATCGAAGCAACACAGATGTGGTAAAACCTGTCCCCTCAGTCTTTCAGACTCTGTTGCTCTCTTGCTGACAGTAAACCAATTAGCTGGTTTTTAGTGCTGGCTATTTTGGGAGCAGTAGCCTACACTACACAAATACCTATTACTGTCCACATAGGCTTTGGGACTGGAATGAGAAAGGGAGGCTAGAATTAAATGAGGCCCTTTTGGGTGTTATGGTCCTGATGAGCGAAAGTGAAAATAAAGAAAAAGATCAATACCAACACTGGCAGCATTCAGGAGCCAGGTGACTTGTAACTAGGAAGTAACATGGAATTCAGGCTCCTATTAATTTGCCCAGTCCCCCTCTCACCTTATCGTAAACCAAGAATCATTCAGATTACATCAATGGAGTCAAACTCATATAAAATGACTGTAAGATCTCAATGCAAGCCAAAGTCTCTCTGTTAAAAAAAGTATTCCTATATGTAAGACTCCATTCCCCAGAGCTATTTTTTCTGTATTTTCCCCTTTAAATCTGAAAGAAAGGCGACCATTCAGCAAAACAAAAAGCAGTTATTCAGTGTTTCATATACTGACAACATTCATCCTCAGGAAGTCTTTGTCGATTGTGCCTCGCATGTATAGTAATAAAGTAGAAGAAACACAAGACTGTGATGTCTCCATATCCTATAGATGACATGATACTATTGTCCCGTTATGTTTAAACAATGTGCCACCACTCATGGAGAGTGTCCCCCAAAACAGTAACCAGTTACCAGAGAGGTCAAGCAACCTCTTTAGCCAATTAAAAATAGCATTTCTAGACACTGCTTCATTCAGATATTGTTTCTGGTTTGAAGACTAATGAATGATAGAAAATGAGGCAGATGAAATGTTATATTATATTGACATAATGCATGTAAACAACAATTATCTCCTCAGCGCAAATTCTGAGACGGGCTTTTGTTTCAGTTCAAGTAGCACAAAATTAGATTTGAGTGTAATCTATCTGAGTGCTACAGTTAATTTAAAAAATATTCAGAGAATTAATACACGTGTGCATATAGATTTAGAGCCTATATAAACATATGTTTATGTATATATATACACACACACACATATGCATGTAAGTAACAGCCTTAAATTCCAGACATATGAAGAACCTTAAACTAAAAAACTTGAGGAGTTCTAACATAGTGTAGTAACAGACAGGAAAATTAAATGAGCAAGAATGATTTCTTACTTCAATTTAGTATTTTTAGTACTAATCTTATAAATAGTAAATATGAGCTATAATGGAGCTCACTAATATTTAGCTGCCCACTGGAGACCCTTACAGTAAAAAAAAATAAATATAAATGAACCTAGCCACCTGATAATGTAAAAAATAACTTGCTGTTGTCAGCAGGACAGAGGGATGATAAAACACAGCCAGTACTCCAGGGTCCCCACGGAGTTTGGCTCTTCATAGATAATAGTGTACACTCAGCCTGGGGGTACAGTGGCTCCTGTAAGGCTTAAGTGAAGGCTGGGATCCTGGTAGCACCAACAAGCAATTTGAGCTTTAGCTTTTGTGTTTTACAGTTTTACAAAGCCATGTTCCTTCTACTTCTTTGGTCAGACTGAGAGTGATTTCTGGTGTTCTCTTACTGTCCTCTCGAACATTGGCTTTGTACTTTAATTATTTTCTAGGCAATTTCTTTTGCAATGTTGAGTTTTGCAACAGCCATTCCCTGAAGTCACAGATTCTTGTTCCTTTTCCTGAAGAGCTGTCATTTAATTTGATATGGCACTTTGGGGGATCTTTGACCTCCCTCTTCTCTGGCAAATTTTCATAATTTTTGCCACCACAACCCTTATGACCAGTTGTATAGGATTTTTTTAATTTCCACATATTTGATTTCCTGATACTAAAAAACACTTTACTGCTATGTTTTGTAAATTCTTTGATAAATTCAAGTTTCAAGTTCAGAGCTTGAGCGTTATGTCAATGTTCCTCTTATTTCCTCCTTGTTGCCAGGAAGCTGATCCGGGATGGATGCTTCTCTGCTAAAACTCACCCTTCCTGTTTCTTATCTATTATAAAATAAGGAACTTCAGCTTCTTCCAGTTATTTTCAGGATTATTTTTCTATACAGACTGGACAGATGTATCTGTTAATTCCTAGATGTACAGAGAGTTAAACCACCTCAAGAATGCTGGTGGTTTGAGCACTCTCTGACGGGCCCACCCACGATCTTCCTGTTCTTAGTCATGTTATTCTCTCCTCCTTATTCCACCTTTGTACCCTCCTCTATCAATCTTCACCCCTGCTCTTAGGAGTTCCCTGATATAACGTATAACATCAGCAACCGTACCACCATATCGTATCTCTGCTACACCCATTAGATTGGCAGAGCATGCCTGTTGCCTGGTTCAGCTGTGTCAGGAAGGTCAGGAATAACCTCTGGCACTCAGTATCACTTGGTTGTTTCTTGTTGTCTCGTATTTGCACACAGGTACTGCAGATGTGAGGGGACAAATAAATTCTTGAAGGATATTGGCACGTTCAGGGGCATGATGTGAGTTGTTTTAAATAGCTGTGCATTTTTATTCTCTGGCAAGATCAGTATGACGAGAAGATTCACATAAAAAGTAAATAAATAAACCATGATTCTGGCTGGCAGTGTGTATCATAAACTCTACAAAACCTCGGAAGTCCTTTTGTTGCCTTCTTGCTGGCTCTGAGGCAGGTGAGAATCACAAAACACTATTCCCAGAAGCCTGCTGACATCAACAGAGAGGCTAGTAGGACCCACATGCTGGTTTGGCTTGACATGGAAGAAGCAAGCAGGCAAAAATCAATGTTTTTCCAGAGGGAAAGGAATTAGTTTAGTACGAAAAAATATCTGAAAAGAAAATCGGAGGTTTTCCCAGAGGCCAGCACAAGAAACTGACAGTGCACGGGAGCAGACAGTGGTTGGCAAGGGTGCTGCAGGATCCAGCCCTCATTTCCCGTGCAGTTTTTTGCCTGAACGCTCCCTTGTAAGGGGCCTGAATTCAACAGGACTGAGTCACACAGAGTTAAATGCAAACATGGTTCTTTAAGAGTTAAAAAAAAATGGCCACGTGTTTCTACAAAGGTATTAAAAGTATCCTGTTGACTAACCTGGTGTGTTCCTTTCTGCCCTGGATATCTTGCCTCTTGTGGCTGCCAAAGAGGTAAAGAATCCTGATCTGTCCCACAGACAAACTCCGGAGAATTAAACCCTTTGTCTCAGGAGCCTTTCACCTTCTCGGGCTGCTCTGAAAATCTGGAGAGAATTCAGAAGCAATGGATGTTCTTGCCTTATAAGAAGTTTCATGGTGGTGTGTTCCTTCTCCTGAAGATGCTCCTGTTCACAGCCTGCCTCAAACGGAAAACACTAGAGCACAGTATGGGGCTGAAAGCTTTTAATGTTGGTCTTGGAGCACAGGTTCGATGTGGTTTCCAACCTCAGCAATAACAACTGTCAGAAGGGAGTGCTGCTCTTTTGAAAAAAGGCAATAGGTCTTACATGCTATTGATGGGTTTCTGCCATTAAGGCTATAAAAGACATCAAGTTTTGTGCTTCAGGGCATAAACCAGCCTCTCCAGCAGCCTTGGCAGCAGTGGAAACTTAGCAAATAAGAAGATTATAATGTGATTGTCCATTGTGGGGGTTTGTGTGTCTTTGAAGCATTTGATGCTGGCTACTGCTGGAGACAGGATATCACATTGGCTGGACTACTAATCTGATTTAGAATAACAGACCTTTTATTCTTATTAAGCATGTCTCAGTACCGAGTCAGGTTTCAACTAGTACTGATGGCCACGAAACACTAAAAACACAGCCCAATCTACACGTAGATATACCTGGCACAATTCTTCTCACAGGGAACACAGTCTGGCAAAATTCTACATAATTACTTATTTACTTGTGCCATGTCACATTTTTCAAATGAGGAGCAAATTATCAGTCACATACTTCAGCATTTTCTGCCATAAATTGCCAAAGTAATGATGATGAATGATTTTGTATCTGGACGGCTAAGTTCGCATGACAGTTCTGCAAGGGAGACTTAATGGAAATGAGATCTGTGCATCTGAGTACAGGATTAGGTCCCAAAAGTGGAAGAGCCTTTTTCTCTCAGTGTTTCTAGCACTCCTCTCAGACAGCACTTCCCTTTTTGCTTGATCCTTGGATGTGGGAAAGATTTGTTTTCAGATGTGTATGCCTGTAGCACTTGCTCAGGGTTTATCTGCAAGCTGATCCCAGACTCAGCCTGCAGTTATGCTTTTGCAAGGTCCCTTGTTCCAGCTGACTACTGCTGACCACAACTCTCACTTCCTCTCTGTGTGAATTGAAATGAATACTATCATAACGGTCTTTCTTAATACTTGCCGAAGAGAAAAGATCGTTTTCTGTTCTATGTTTGATCATACTGCATTTCAAATATATGACCTCTACAAAACCAGTGAGATTTACCCCTACCCGTCATACATAGCACAGGATAATTGCGTACCTCTTTTTATTCAATTGCCCAGCACACAATCAACTTAAAATGAACTCCAGCATGGACTGTGCTGGACCCTCCACTTATGTGAGATCATCATAGCTGAAAGCCAGGGGGAAAAAATCATGCAAATCTGATATAAATGTCAACTGATGAGTAAACTCAGCACTATGAACCTTTCAGGACAGAAACTGTTATGTGGTTGTAACTGTGCTGTGCCTAATAAAGTGGCATTCTGGCCTGAAGTCATAATGTAAATTTAAATAAGTAATAATAATAATAATAATGGTAATTCTTCATGCTATCTCTTGGACAGCACAGCTGTGTGTCAAAGAGAGGAGCTGATCCTCCTTTTTACAACACTCCTCAGAGTAGTGACCAACTCAAGCGCATACACAAAGTAGCAAGGACGGTGCCCTGACTCCTCCTGTACCCCATTGCTTCAACAAAGAAATGCACCATCATTCCTTTTAAGAGTGTTAAACTAGAAGTAAAAAAGAAAAAAACATAAAATCATGCTGGTTTAGGCTGTATGCCTTCTGTATTCTTTCCTATGGTTATGTCCTATGGATGTACTTATCTTCTGCACCACAGATGAGCTCATCCATCTAAATAATTTAAAAGAGCCATCTCCAATGCAGTGGGATGTGCCCTGCTGCTGCCTGCTTGCCTTGCTGACCCCTCATCCAGTTTGCCTGTGTTTCTTAGTGTCCTTACTTGCCTGACTTGCTTGGGCACCTGAACCCCTTGATACCTAGTTGAAGGGCATTTCCACATAACCTTTGGCAATTCACCCCACCAGCTGGGAACAATTGCAAAGCCCTGCTGTCTGCCCTGCTTCCTCGTACCAGAGGAGGTGAGAAGGGCCATGCACCTCAGCTGCTACAGTGCAGCCAAGGACATGATTTTGAATTGCCACCAACTTCAGTTTACGTGAGGACACAGCTGTACGCTGCAGTGCCTGAAAAGCAGTCATGATGCCTGTTTTCTTGCCCCTAGTACAAGAGTGCTAGCAGGAAGGGCATGGGCATGGCACCTAAATTACCCTGAGATCACTTCGAGGCACCTGTTCAGGGCTGTAGTCTGCATGGAGTGAAGGACTGGTCTGCAGGATGGCCTTGGAGCAGATCTCAAGAGCCTGTTTACATTTCAGCTGTTGTATGTAAGGTGGGGTTTTTTTGTTTTGGGTTTTGGTGTTTGTTTTTTTTCCCCCAGAGAAATCCCCACATTAATAATGTCCTAAGTATAAAGTATATTCAGCAAGATCTATTTATAATTCTTCAGTCTGTCACTAATTTAACCAGAAAGTCTCCTATGTGCCCAGGAACACATATTATTTGGGATGGAGAACCATCCTTCAGGGTTTATCTCTTGGACTCTTATTTATGAGTATTACTATTTTGATGCTTTATGAAAGTAAAGAAAGAAGAAAAGAAAAAAGAACGAGGAACTCTTGTACTTTCTCTGTCCCTCAAGGACATTCCATTGGAGAAAAGGTAAGAAATGCTTGAGCAATTTGCTATTACTGCCATAAACACAAGCCTTTTTATCCCACTGGTGGCTAGAAGATCTGACTGAGATTGGGGATGATGATATAAGGTACTACAAAAACATTTATTGGAGGAGAGTCACAACATCATTTGGGTTGAAAGGGACCTCTGGAGGTCACAACCCCCAGCTCAAGCAGAGTCAGCCAAGTGCAGGTTGTCCATGACCTTGCCCAGTTGGGTTTTGAGTATCTCCACAGGCAGCGGCTCCACAACCTCTCTGGGCAACCTGTGCCAGTGTTTGGTCACCCTCACAGTAAAAGAAGTCTTTTCTCATGTTCAGATTGAATTTACTGGTTTTTACCTTGTCCCCATTGCCTCAGTCTGTCAGTGGGCACCACTGAGAAGAGCCTGGCTCCCTCTTCTTCATTGCCTCCCACCAGGCATTTACACTGGTGAGATCCCTCCAAGATCTCTCTTTGTGGGGCCAAACAGTCCCAGCTCTCAGCCTCTCCTCCTGTGAGAGATGCCCCAGCCACTGCCTCCCAAAAATGTACCATCTAAGCAAACTATGGTGACAAGGCAGGGAGTGATGTGCCTGAAGTCACACAGTGTGTGACAGCACAGGATCCTCACAGAGGCCCTGTGCATGGGGGCCACTTCTTCTGGCTCCCAACTCTTCTCCCAGGAATCAGACAGGGATGCTTGCTGTCAGGTCTGTTTTCTGAGGTCAGAAGTTTTGTGCTGCTTTGGAGCAGAGTATAAAGAAAAGATTTATAACCTCTGCAAGGGACGGTAGCTTGCCAGGGGTTGCATTTGCTGCATGAAGTCCTAAAGAGGAAATGCAGCCTCAAACTTCTAGTATTAAAGGGAACAACTCTGTCTTAATTTCCTGTGGTTTTACATGAGATCTGTCCCTGAAGGAACCAAGCTGCATCTGTCACAAGCTCCAACTACTTGGTTTTCTTAATTTTATTTTTTTTCTTGGACAGTTTTACAGTACTGGCATATGAACATGTCCCTCCACATTCCTCTCAAAAGCCCTGCTCACTTCTTCAGTAGAGCTGCATCTTGTGTAGGATTTTTTTGTATCTTCAAGATGGGATGCATTTTTTTGTCACAGCTTTTGTTGAATGCTGGTATCCGGGAGCTGCCTGGAATAAAATACCGGTTACACACACCACTTCAGAGGATGGGGGTCCCTGAAACCATGCAGCCCTTTGGGCAGTAGGACAGCTTCTGAAGGAGGCATCTCACATGCCAAGGGCCATTTCTCCAGACACTTCCACGTTGGAAGTCATCATTTTCACCCTGAATCTCACAGGAGCTTTTTTCATTAATGAAACTACACAGCTGGGGGGGGGGATGGGGATGGGGGGGAGGACAACAGCAACAACAACAAAACCCA
>JAVJGJ010000014.1:23366192-23390654 GCA_035590215.1 Microhierax caerulescens | reverse complement strand
CCCCCCCCCCCCCCCCCCCCCCCCCCCGCCCCCCCCCCCCCCCCCCCCCCCCCCCCCCCCCCCCCCCCCCCCCCCCCGGAACGAACAACAACAAAACCCAAGAAGAACTTTGAGATTTTAAACTCTAAAACCCAAATGTAACAGCTCAGGAATACAAAGAACAGACATACAGGCCCAGACTTGCAGATCTGGGGGTGCAAGAAAAAAAAACCACAAAAAAACCCCAGGAACATAAAAAAAAGTTTTTTTTTTTCTTTTTGGAGGCTGTCCGAGAGTCCAGCGCAGGCCCACACGCTGGGAACGGGATCCATGGAGGAAGGAAGGGCTGCCAGGGGAGCCCCAAACGCCCTCAGGAAGCTGCAGCTGCCCTCGGGAGAACGACGATTTCTGTCTGTGGTACTCGCCTGGGTGGCGGCGGCAGCAGGGGGGACTCTGTGCGTGTGTCTCTGCCGCCAGCCCGGGGAAGCGGCGCCCAGGCTCCGCCGGTGCTGCCAGGCGAGAGAGGGGGCGCCCCGAGGGCGCGGGGGACCCCGCACGGCGCCGGCCGCTTCCCCGCCCTGGCAACGGTTGCTGCGGGGCGGGGCGGGGCCGCGGGGGGGAGCGGGGCCATGCTCCGCGCCTCTCAGCAGCCTACAAGCCCCATGGTGCCTCGCGGCTCGGCGGCGTGTGACGCGGGGGGGGGTGTCCGTCTTTCCCCCGCCGTGTCCCCTTTCTCGGCTCGGTAGACGCCATGTTGGTTTGAGCCGAAGATGACAGGGGGCGGCTGCGGGCGAGGATCGCGCTGAGGACCAGCAGCTCCGGCTCGCAGCGGGGCGAGGCAGCGCGGGCGGCGGGGGAGGGGGAGCGCCCGGAGCCGCCTCAGGACGGCTCGGGGGAGGGAGAGCGAGGCGGCGGCGGCGGCGATGCGAGCGGAGACCTGAGGCTGCGGGAGGCGGCCGCCGTTGAACGCCCCCCGGTCCCCGCCGAGTGCTGTCGCCGCCGGAGCGCCGCGGGGGAGGGCTTTCCCCTCCGGCCGCCCCTCAGGCAGCTCTCCCCGGCCCGTCGCCCCGCCAGACGCTGTTGAATGTCGCACACCGCCTAGGGGGGGCCCGAAGCCCGGCGTCCTCCCCAGCGGCCCCGGGCCATCCCGGCCCTCCCGATCCCCTGCCCCGCAGCCGAGGGCAGGAACGAGGTCCTGCCTCCCTGCCTGCGCGCCCGGGTCGCCTGCGCTGACTGAGGAGGTGGCTTGGACGCACCATTATCCCGTGAATCATCCCGTCGTCACAATTTGTCAAGGCTGGGAGAGAAGGAAGAGGAAGGGGGGGGGGAAAAGCCCGCACGCAGCTCATGTGGCGGTGTAGTCCTGCCTGGTCTACCTGGCACCGCCGGTGCTGCTGCCGCCGCCGCCGCTGACAGGGATCTGCTGCCATCTCTGGTCTCCCGCCGCCTCCTCCGGTGCAGCCCCGGCACCTCTTGCCCCTGGATATTCCTTCTCCGCCGGCCGCCTTCCCCGCTGCACCTCGGGCACCGCTTTTTCGTAGGGGACGTGGAAGTTGCTGCCTCCGCCATTGACACTGGTTTTGCTTCTTGTATATCTCCGACGGGCTCTTCTTTGTTGTTTTTTTTTTTTTTTTTTTTTTTTTTAAGCCATTTAGGGTAACATCAAGATGTCCAGCAGCGTTCCAGCTGATATGGTAAGTCTTATACGCCTTATTTAATTGTATTATTATGGTATAACGTATATAACGTATATTCCAACCTGTTTTGGCAGAGAAGATGGAAAGAAGAGGGGCGTGGGTGAAGAAAAAAAAAAAAAAGCTCTCGGGTGCATATATTTGAGGAACAAAAAGTTCCCAATTAATAACTCCACACGCACACCACCCAACCACCCCCCACCCCCCCTTGCCCCAGATGCTTGTTTTGTTTTAGCTTTTTGGTAGCGGAGTGGGAAATCTGCAGCGTTGCCTTCTGTGTAGCAAGGCGAGGGGGGACAGCTGCTTCCTCTTACCTATGGCAGTAATACCTGACTGCTCTTGCTTATTTGGCGTAGCGCTGTTGCTCAGCTCTGTGGAGCATTTTGGGGGGAAAGATAAAGTAGAGCATTCAGAATGATTTACTCGAGCCATTTCTCTTTTTTTTTTTTTTTTTGTTTTTGTTTTTGTTTGCTAAACCAGCTGAAATTTAGTCTCAGCCTTCTTCCTTTTCTTCTCTCAAACTTCGCTTGTTTCTTACCGACGCTTTGTCTTCCGATGTTGATGGGAACTTAATCTCTTCATTTGCTGCCTGGTCAAGAGCGAAAGAGAAATTCTCAGGCACTTATTTACATGGCGAGGTCTTTTGTGCACTAGCTGCAATCTGGACATTTTTCAAGGGCACTCCTAGTACTTCTTATGGCGGACTGTACTTCAGCCTGTACTGGATATCCTGTACTGGATACTCGGCTCGGTACATTTAAAATAGGAAGGTATAGCAGGGCATGCGGAGTTGGGGTGAATCTGGTCCACCTTTCGTTCAGCATGACTTCTCTCGTTTGTATATATTTCCATAAATCACTTAATTGGGGGGAAAAAAAACCAACTTGTGGCTGCAGTTCGATATGTTGGTTCTTTATTTTTACAGCAGAATATTTTCATGTGTCTCCCATGACTGTTCACATTTAAAGGTACTTTTTTTTCCTAAAAGCAGCAGATTTGTCCCTGCTTTTTTTCCTTTCAGGATGGAATTCTGTTTTGCGAGTAAAACCTGTCGCGGTAGTGGTAACAGTAAAACAGAGTAGTCCTTGTTTCAGCCATCGCTATACAATTAATGGTGCATATGTATGACAAATGGGCTATTGAAATAATGGTATCCTTTAGTCGCTTATGTTCAGGGTTTCCTTCTCAGCTTTTGTACTGCAGTCATAAAGAGTGAATTCTGCCAAGAAGCAGTAAGATATAGAGGATGATCAAACATGGTTTTAAGCTCACCCCTTTTTTTTCTTTCCTTTTTTTTTCTTCTCCCTCTACCTTTCTCAAATATTATAAATAAATTTTGCTCCCTGAACAAAAAGGGTGAAGAGGAGACTGTTGCATCTGACTTTAAATCCTTTCAACTGTACATCTTCATGTATTTTTTTTAGGGTCTCTTAGAGTACTCTGAATCCCCTTTTCACTTGCACGTGTCTGTCTAGCATTGTATCATGGAAATGCTTTCCTTAGCTGCAGAGGGTTAGATGCAAATGCCTTAGTGGTGCTTTTTAGATTGCCTGGAGGAGTCCCTTGACTGACTGACATGAAGTGTTCCTCTTCCTTCTCACCCTGAGTTGAATGCACTGCCACCTCCACACTACTTCTAGGTCCTGCCTGCCTGGGAATTGTGCTGCTGCTGCTATGCTTGTCATGTTGGACATTTGACATTTTATACAAAATACGCAGATTTGAAGATAGGTAAAATACTATTTTGTTTCTGTGAAAACTGTTTCCTTCTGCTGTTATGATGTAATGAGAATACCACTGACGGGGATAGCTAGGCCTAGCAATGCTCAGTTTCTTCAAATCAGGAAGCAGCTTGTTATACATAGTGATGTTTAAATACTGATTCATGGCAAAAACATTTGAATGAAGATGTTACCCATGTTGGTAGATTTCAACTGAATAAATAGACATATTCTGGTCTGTCTTAGGATCATTTTGTTGAGTCTGTGCGTTATTAGCTGCTTTCTTTCTGAAAGTTTTAACTGTTTTAGAAATCCAAGTTATTAAATACAGCTAATAAATATTACTTTGTAAAAAGAGCACTTGAAAACTGATTCTGGATCTCATTTTGTCGCCATCCTTATTTCAAAGGATCTTGTTCAGGAAAGAAAATGTGATTGTTATTTGATTGCTCTTTAAGGAGGAGCGCTTACCAGGCTGTCACCTTGTTCATATATGTTTTTATTTAGTGTAGGATTTTGCAGTTTGCATTTATCTTATCCACCCACTGTGAAATTTGCATTTACAAAAAAATGATTTCCCATTTCTGTAAGAGTTGGCATCAGTGTGATGGAGTGTCATGTTATGAAGACTCCATCATGCTTAGTAAATCTGCTGTGAATTACTGAAGTATTATAATAATTATGTTTCAAACTGTTTGTCAGATTCGTGAAGTAACCCTCTTATAATAATAATAATGATAAAACTATTCTAATTGCTGCTTCTTAAAAATGTGTTAATTTGTCTTCCTGTCCCACCTTTGAGAAGAATCTGTTATATATAATTCATACTAAATTATCAGATCTTCAGTAAGCCTTCTGTTTGTATTTATTATTGTATTGCTTATAATTTGATCCAGCCTCCTTTTCTCTGACATTTAGCTGACTTCTTTCAAAACTACAGCAGATTTTACCACCTAACCATTTCAAAATCACTTCTTAAATAATTAACACAGTACTTTATCATTCACATTCTACTAATAAATTGGATAGTGACACACCACATTCTGGATATTTTAAGTTTGTGGTGCATTATTCCTTAGCAATATGTAGTAGCAAAACTACTTACGGGTTAAAACTCCACTCCTGGAATGAAACCTGCTGATGTTGACCTCTGGGTAGTTTCATTAACTTAATTAGGACTACATATATATGGGGTAGTGCTTGAAGACTATACTGGATATCTATACCCTAATTTTGTTCAATTTCTCACGTAAGGCCTGATGATTGTAGTGGCAACAGAGTATCTCTGAATATGTTCAATAATTTCATCATGCAATTTATCAGTTTTGCCATTTGGTAGTAGTTAGGGTTTGACTGTGAATAACGGGGGCGGTTTGAGAGTTTTATTTCTTTTGTAGTAATAAAGAGATGTGAGGTGGTTTATGGACTTCTGAAGTTAATCACACAGCTTTTTTGGAGTGGACCAATGAAAATGGTTTGGTATTTGTTTAAACACTGTAGCCAACTATTTCAAAAACAAGCTATGAAAAACCAGCGCTCAGTCCAGAAGTTATTACTCAATTGAATAATCTCCTTTATTCCACTGAAATAATCACAAGAAATCTGGGAAGCTGCATCTCTGTTCTGTGTGCCTATGATACTTCTCACAGATGTAATTCTTCAGGGATATTTGAAGTTCACAGTAAGGGGCCTGTATGACTGAAAGTATTATGGTGTCCACTGTTTCCTGTATTGGTGTGTTTTATGTAGGTACAAAAAGGCTCTCCCAGCATTTTCTTCCTGGGCAGCTCTTTGCATGCCCCCTAGGATAGCAGATTCTTTTTCTCTCAAGAGTATTAACCAAGAGTGATGATTTTGACTCATGGTGAGGGTGGGTTTTTTTGTTGTTGTTTTCGGTTTGGGTTTAGGTTTGGTTTGGGACTTTTTTTTTTGGCATTTGATATACAGCAGAACACTCATCTATCAAAACAAGTAAAGATTTTCAATTTTATTAAGTACAGCTATTGAATCCATATGCTGTATTTAAGAGATGTAGGTGGTATGGGAGAGATTATTTTTAATAAAACTGAATGTTGGGGTGTGACACCTTTGCAGACACGTGAGAGGATGGAGCTTATGGTCTAAAACACTTATATATGGCAGCTGGTGGAAAAATAACAAAGAGAAACTGCTCAGTTCATGCCTTGTTGGTGTCTTTAGTGGAAAAGTGTACGTGTGTGTTCTTTTCTGTAGAAAATTTAGTATAGAATGGTGATGAATAGCTTAAGGAATTCCTTTTTAATACCTGTTAATTGAGGCTAACAGGGAGAAGGATGGATGTGTAACTAATGATATGTCAGTAGGGGAATCTTGGCAACCAGGAATAAGGTTCAGACAGGAGGGGCTCAAAAGTAAGTGGTTGTATGGCAGCTGAGTTTTGTTGTCCATTATTTAGTCTAAACAATTCTTTCATTTAAGAATAAGTGCAGTATCCTAATATTCTTGGAACACATAGAATACTTTGTTCACTCATAGCATTACAAAACCTAAGAAGTCATGTATCTCTGTTCTTCTACTTTAACTGCTTTTCCTTTTGCCTTCAGTAGATACTTTTTTCTGGTTCTGAAAGTTACTGTATTCCTAGCAGCCTGTGTGCATAATAGTCATTTTAGTCCCTTAAGGTTGGGGTTTTCTTTTATAATAAAGGTCTAATTATTTCTCTATTTTTGTACCCCTATGTTGAAAGTTCTAACTCATTACAGTCTAAGATAAAGATAGTTTATCAGGTTTTTCTGTATGGATATTTTTTCCTTCCCTTCTTTATTTTGTCACTCTTGTTTGCTGATTGTAACAGATAGAAGTATCCTATCCTTTGTCATTCTCAATGTTTTGTTACGGGTTTTTTTGCCTCCTTTTGAAGAAGGAATTCATGGGATTTGTGTTAGAAAGAAGAGCCTGGAGGAGTTCCTTCCTGACTCCTTATGTATTGATTCAGCCTTTGTAGCATATTGCAGTGTTTCTTGTAACGAGATGAAGAACCTCCTTCTCAGTTATCTGCAGCGGTGACCAGGGATAAACTTGTCAAAGCTGATGTTGAATGTATATATTTGGGTATATTTCAAAATTACTTGTATTTACCGTTTTCCCCACCCACTTTTTTCCTTCCACAGGTTAAAAAATGCCTTACCTATTTATCTAACAACCAAAAAGAAATATCTTAGTAATGACTGGCATTTTTATGACTGGCATATGTATGACTGTGTAGTGGAAATTCCACAGCATCCTAACACATTAAGCATACTCCGAAACAGTGTTTGCACGTCCTTCATCTCATTTGCTTCAGGGATGAACAGCTGTAACCTGTGGATGAGATAATGATTCATAGTTATGCTGGGCCTTGGTGCAGCACTATACTTCAGATGGAAGTGTAGGCTGGCAGTGTAAACTGTTTCTTCCTTCCTGCCACCCACCCTTGTTATTGTTACCTGATTTGGTTTCTCTCTACTTTTTGTTGTCTTAACTCCATGAAATAGTGGGGGGGGGTGTGTGTACTGGAGGACATTTAACCCCTCCCTTGTTGGGAATGCTGGGAAGCTGGCAGTAGCTGCACCTCTCACATGTGGGATTAGGGACAACTTCAGGTACCCGTAATCTGTATTTCACCTTAGAGTTTGTGACTGCTGTTTGTGTATATCTAAACTTTAAAGTTTAGATCATTCAAGGCCCATAGCACTCTTCCTTGGCTTGGCTTGGCTTAAGGCTGTAGTAGGAAATTAGCCTGTCTGAATTTGGTCCTTGCAGCAGACTTGGTAAGCAATACTTTTATGGTATTGTAAATAAAATGACTAAGAGCATGCTGCTTTTTTTTTTTTTTTTTTTTTAAACTGAGAATTCTTCCTAAGTAAACTTCTGTGACTGTTGAAAGCCGTAGTCATGGTATATGCAGGAAGTGGGATTTCTTTGTTTTATTTTTCTGGTCAGTCAGCTTTGTTTCTCAGTAAAAGTCAGAATGTAAACTTTTGGTGATGTCTGTATATCTGCTTATCTGTATATCAATACTGAGCAGGATGGAGAGCTCAGTTGTGACTCAGCCTGTGAGTGCTACTCTAGCTTGCAGGAATCCAGAAATATCTGGAATGTGACTAATCATTCTTGTGGTTTTATGTAAAGGAGATAATACAGCTTATTTTCAGTCTTTTCTTTGTACAGTATTGGATCCACTAATTTGGTTATTTCCCATTCTAACTATGGTGAAAGGCAGAGCTGCTGATCAATACTTGTTTTCCATGTTGTCTCTTTTTGCAGCAATTAATTGAGCCTACTGAAGCAGCAAGCTTTCCCTGCCATGATTTTGCATGCGTAAACTTTAGCTCACCATAATTATTAAAGGGATATGACAGAGTACACTGCTTTCATTTTAGCTACTGAAAATGAACAGAGTGCAAGTGAGAAATTTTAATGTCATTGTTCTCATGTCAAATCTAAACTCTGAGACCCGAGCTCTTCATCAGTTTTAACATAATTCAGAGGTCTGTCTTTTGAAATTCAGTTATTGTTAAAAATTACCCTGTAAAGTCTGCTAGAAGGACAGCCTTTAACTTCTTGACAGCTTCTGTTATGTTACAGAACATCTTAAAGCAATGACTGGAACACTTTTCACTTGGTATACCTCCAGACAAATAAGAATTCACAGATGTACCACTAAGTGTTGCAAGCAATGATAGTGAGGAAATACTGAGGGAGGAAAAGAATGATAAGTCAACACACTGCAAGAATTGTTCAAAAAAATAAGTTTGCTGAGACATCAGTTGAGGTTCTGCAAATAGCATTATGCACTTCAGTACTATGTTTTTTTGTATCTGAAAATAAATTTGAAGGGAGATAAAAGTTGCTAAGCGATCTTTCTTAGACTGTAGAGAAAATTATTTAGAAGGCCTGTTTATTTTTGAGAGCAACACTTGAAAAAAATAAGACAGTCTTACTTGTATGTCTGCTGGGCCTCAAAAGTGTAGTTGTTCTGCAGGAATGCTTAAATGTTGTTGCAGCTGAGTACTCTTATGTATTTGTGGAAATCTAGTGTATCTTGTGGTTGCTAGCTGGGATTGTGTTTAGCTTCTTGACAGAGGTTGAATTTGTTGCTGCTTGTAAACCATCCACAGTGAAGGCCCTCTCTCAATTTGTAGTAAGACTCTGCAAGTATGTTTAAATCTGATATTTTTTTTTTTAAAAAAAAAAGTAGTGTATATTTTCCAAAAATAGAAACTTTGTGTTGAACAATTTGGCAGATTATGTGACTGTGACACTGCCATCAGTGTCTTGTAGTTTTTTCTGCTTTCTGTAAAGAAATTTGAAAATCTTGCCAGTGACAGGATTACATTTGTGGGTTGGGTTGGTTTTTTTACCTAAAATTATTTGGGAGACTCAGTTTAAGTGGAAAGTTTGTGGCAGAGTTTAGTTGACTTTATTAAACGGTACTGTCATTATGGAGACAGGAACAAGCAAGAAAGTCCCTGAGTTTTATGTCTCCCATATAAATTAACCAAGTAATACCAGAGATTCTGCCTAGGTGTTTAGTAGTTTTATTCTACTGCCAAAAAAATGGATCTGTGCTGTAGTGGGACATAGGTAACAAAATGGTACTTCATGTTCGATAACATGGGGGTGCAATCTGAAAATGTTTGTGTTGGTGTCTACCTGCTGTGATGGTTTTGCTTGCTCTTGAGAGGTGGCACAGGTTACTGTTCAGGCTAATCTGGTGATGTCAATGGCTTGGACCACTGCTGAGGAACAAAGGTGGCCTCATCCTGGAGTGCTCTTTAGCTGCCGCTGAGGATCTGGATTTTAATCTGTGAATTTATTGGCAGTTTGGGTGGGAATGAAAGTTTAGTGCTTTTTTTTTGTTGTTGGTTTTTTTTTTCTTTTTTGAGTGGTCCTGAGGTCTTCTGGAAGCTTTCTGTGATCTTCATTACGAATATTCACTGTTTCATGTTGCATAAGAAATCCTCTAAAGAACGTGATAGAAGTGTAGTGCCAATTTCAAAATAAACAAGGAAACTAAAACTTAAGTTTTTCTTTTAGAGACTGAAAAGAGCAATGCGTTTCATCTCAAAAAGAATAGTACTTCAAAGTCATATACTGCAGCACTGGTTGGTATCTCCTCAGTGGAGTTATGATATGGTAATGCTTTGTGGTCTGGCAGAGATCCACATCGCTGTAATCTGTTTCTGATACTTAACATATATTCTAGATGGTACTACTTAATCTGTCTCCGGAATCTGAGATATGTTTTTAATATAGAGAAATAATGGAATAGAGATAAAAATTAAATGCAGTGTTAGTCAAAAGTCTTTCATAGCTGAGGGTGTAGGTTTAGGATTCTCTTCTTCAAGGTAGATCAGTGCCAATATACCTGTGAATATATGTGACATATGCTGGTAAGTCTCAGGAAAGTTATTGTAAATTATATTATTTTAAAATAGTTCTTCTAAAATAGCAGTCCTTTTCAGTATTTTTAAGATTAAAAACTGTTTAACGTTTTTCAGACATGCTTATCTTTTCTATACTATAAGAGACTAATTAGAAGCCTCTGTATGCCTTTCAAGTCTGAAATAGCTGCAGTGGTTTTTTTTCTTTATTATAGAATTCATATTTGTATGGGCAGTAACATGAACATAAAAATAAATTTAATTCTTGGAATAGTATTCTGTGGTTGTATTTGATACATAACACATTACTGAGGGCATATTAAATCTGAATATTTATGTCATTTTGCCTGTGAATGAATATACTTTTAATCCATGCAAATGAGTTGCACATCGTAACAGCTGTGCAGAGTGATAGGAGAAGCTTAGCTCTCACTTCTGGATCCAGGTTATTGATCTGTGATAGAAACAAACCTTATTGGATGTGCATGTTTTAGAGATACATACTTTGTGTACTTGTATAGCTATTCTTGGCAATAAACACCAAATTTTCAGAAAGCTTTAGTAAAGGATTTTAAGTGAGGGCTATAAATCCCCATTCACAAAGTCCATATGATTAAGTAATAATGAAATTAACATGAAATTACACATAAAATTAATAACTTCCAATACCCATATTATAGCACATAAGTGGTGATGAAGATGTATTACTGTATGTTTATAAGAATAATTAGAAAGCTGATCTCTCAGTAAGTTGTATGCTCTCTCTTGTGTGCTGTGAGGACTTCCTAAAGCTTTATTTCCATTAATGTTCTGGATTTTAACTGTTGGGCTGCAATGTCTTATATTAAGCAGGACTAATTGTGGTGTGGCGTCATGTGCGTGCTGTAGATGCCCCCCTCTCCCTGCCCCAGTAGTTGCTGAGCGTGGGTAGTGCTGTATGTAAATCCCTGCCTGAGTTTGGCTTTGCAGTGGTTAGTATGGTTGGGACACTGGAATGGGTAGGTTTAGGTGTTCTGAACACCTAAGGAGATGCATTGCTTTCCCTGTTACCTAAAGCTGTGGTAAATAGTTCTTGGAGTCATTCCAGTTTGACAATCTCCAGTCTGGAACCCCGTGTTTGTAAGGTAGGGTTTGTTCAGCATGTTGCCTTTGGCCATAAAAATGTGTAGGGATTGTTTGACTTGAATATTCAAAAATTTTCTACCAAAATGTGCTGTAATGTGTGTTCTTCATGCTGTGGATTTCCAAGAAAAGCTATTTTTAAGGCCACCTTTGTAATGTAAAGATGTGGTAAGTAATGTGAGGTAAGCTCCATGCTGGTTCACTTCAAGCTCAAGTACAAAGGAAAGGAAGCTTTTATCTTGGAAAGGAATTTTAGAAGGTGCCACTGAGTATTTCTAGTCGTCTAGACACAAGACCAGGGTTTCAAGGTACAATAATTCAGATCTGGCACCAAAAGAACAGCTTGTTACTGAGAAATTTAACTTGTTGTGAGGATCTTGTTTTCATAGCTAATGGCAAGATGACTAGGAACTCTTATTAAAGAGAAAATGCAACTGTGTTTGATTTCTGTCTGCTTATTGTCTCTGACCAGTAGAGTTTCATATAAATCAAGATTTTGTGTAAATCTGGAAATGTGTAAGTTTTTTTTTCAAATTATGTGTGTTTAAGATAATTCTGAGGTTTAAAATATCCACTATAGTGGGTGGAATGCTAGGTAAACTGTAAGTGGGGTTGTGATGAGGGCTCGGGTGAAGGTGGCAGTGGGTTGAGTTGTTTAGCTTGGAGAGGGTCTCCTTTGCATTGTTTCTTCACACCAAGAAGGGAGTCCTGTAGAGGGTCGTTCAGAGGAAGAGTGTAGTTCTTGGAACAAGGTAGTAGCGGAGTCTGGTGATGGGCTCTAATGTTTCTTCACTAGCAAGGATCTCAAAACCTCAGATTTTTCAAATTCATTGTACAAAGGAGGGTTGAAGCATGTGCTTTTAGAGTGAACTGTCATCACATCAGCCAGGGTGATGGAACTTCTTAACTTTTTCCTACATACCACTTTTTATGGGAATGAAAATGAGCTCTGTGTGCCAATTTCTTCTGCTTTGGGGATAGCCAGGGGAATCCCTATGGAGGGTTACAGTGCAGATGCAGAATACTTCTTGTTCACGCACTCTTATGCAAGCACTTGAGGATGTGTAAGTGCTCCTTGTGCTTATTGTGGGAGGTAAGACAGGCTTGAAAAGATTTTATTGGGGAATCTATAAAGTTTTGGTGGGGCTGGACTCCAGAGTTGCAGCTGTATCTTTCTCGGAGTTGACTATGACGAGTGTAAAGTCTCTCTATAAAGAGCCTGGCACTTCTAAGCTGAGGTTATCTTTTTCAATACAGATTTGTGGCTTTTAAGCAAATACAGTTTATCTTGTATTTTTTTGCCACTGTGTGTATGATGTATGTACCATGGCACTATTTATGTCATACATGGAAAACTCACATTAAGAGGGAACTCTTACACTTGTAAAATGAAGTACAAAACCAGTCGTACATACCTGACTGTTGAACACTATTTATCCATCCTGTGGTATAAATGCATAACTGTCTCTTTTACCAGAATTATGTGCTTTTCTCCCTTCTCCTTATTCAGCACCTCCTCATTGTTCAGAGACCTTACCTTCCTGCATTGCTCAAAATTTTCTTGGAAGATAAATCTTAGTTAATCTTGAGCTTTCCTGTGTTACCAGTCTCCTTAAGAAGTGCTTAATAAAAATCCATTTATTTTTGGAAGACCTGTGAAAGAAGAGGTTAGTATTTGTAAAAGATTGTGGATATTTTGGAATATAATTTCACTTAAATATACTTTTACACTTGATAACTATGCAGCAGAGTTGCAGGGAATGAAATATTACAGTTTGAACTGCACTCAGACAAACAAAATTCGAAGAAGATCAAGATTTTGGTTTTTTTTTTGGTGGTGCTTTTGTGGTTGGTTTTTTTTTTTGTTATTTTTTTATTATTAAAATTTCTCTGGTGGGCTCTGCTTTGGTGCATCTTCAGTGCCTGTCAGTCTTGGTTTTCACAGTTCATATTGCATGACTATACTGCCATTTCAGTTAAGCTAGGATGCTCTTTGCAGATGTGAAGGATTTTGTGGACAGTGAGTTAATTAAAATGATGCAAAAGTCAATAAAATATGTATGCATTGATAGATGTGCCCAAGAACATTTGGAGAAAGGTTGTAACCATATTTGTTAATGAGTTTTTTAAAAGTTTTGAGGGTAGTGCTTTAGAGAAGGCTGGCTTTCATATCAGCTTTGTTGTAGGGCTGTGTTAGTGTTTCTTTCAACTGTTGGTATTGATTGAGAATCACATCATTTTGCTGAAGTATTTTTGTTGACCTTTCAGAGAAACTGGAATTCTGAGCACTTTGTTATCAAATATTGCCTTAATACAGCTGTCAGTTTCCATGTTTCTAATTTTCAAATAGCATGCTATCAGTTTAAATCTGAAACAGTCTCAGGAGAAGAAAACAAATCCACAGCACTTTCTGATGTTCAAGGACATGGGAATTTAGTTTTTCTTCTTAAATTATCTCCCTCAAATTCTGTTTTTTTTTTAATTATTATTTTTAAGAATTGAAATGTAGGAAAGGCAGCTTGCCCTATCCATAGAGCACAAAATTATTATCAGTTAGTGCCTTTATCTGCAAATGTTCTGCTTGGTAAATTTCAAACATGGCTTAAAAAAAAACAAAACAGAAAAAACCCCAACCCCCATGCAAGCACCAAAGTGAATAATTCAGAGTGCTGACTAATGCCAGATTGCCAGATAAGGTGGAGTGAAGGTAAATAGTTTCCTGGCTTTTATAGTTGATTCTGCTGCTGTGTATCAGTTCTGACTTTGGTGCGTAAATAAGTGTCCTAGGTTATGAATTTTATTTATAATGAACGTGTTGTTAGGAGGTGATTTTGTTCCCCTTTATTGTTCTCCTTTGCAAAAAAACCCAAACCAATCCATGTTTTTGTTTTATCTTGTAGTTATAGAAATATAACTGGTATATATATAAATATAACTATATATATATAAAATTATGGTTTTATATTTTACTTTATATATTATTATTTATATATTATATTTATATATTATATAACATATAATATTTATATATTATTTTATATATTATATATCTAATATATAGAAATATAACTATAACTGGCATATAGAAATGAATACCAGAGGGAAAGAAAATTGGTGTAGTTATTGCCTCTACTAGTACAAATTTGAAGATTTTTTCTTTTATTATACATTGTTTTGCAGGAGATGGAAGATAGTGAATTATAGTTGAATAAACACAGCATTTTTCTGCAGTCTTTTGTGTCACATAATAGTTTTTCTTGTAAAATCAGATTGCAACATGTTCCAAAAAAATGGGATACAATTTTTAGGAAGAACCATAGCTCTTTGTTGTGGGAGTTTCACATTTCCTATACAAAAATCACTTATTTAGAATCTTAAAATATAGTAGTCTTGTATTTTTGTTCTGTCATTAACTTTGGGGTAAAGCCAACCGTTGTTTTGTGGTGCTCTATTGGAAGCTGTATGGGCTAACCCTGGAGTGTCTGCAGAGCTGTTGGGATAGGGAAGAGAAATCTTTTGAATTGCTTCAAAATAGTTCTTGCAGAGTTGTTGGAAAAGATGGTATTCACTTTCTGTTGTAGGTATTTTGGACTCCTGTAGCAGTTTGTAGGATGGGTGGTGGTAGCAGCTGAAAAAAGGAGTACATACAGGGAGAAACCAAATCGTGATTACACAACCATCTAGTGACAAAGGTGCAGACACGGAACATAGCAGTGTCAAAGCCTTCAGGCTTATTTATGGACAGTAATTTTCTGTACAGGCATAATGGGCAGCAAGAAACAGTCAAGGAGTCATCATAATTTTCTCTTACCATGCGTAGGTTTTGTACTTTCAGTGATTAAAATCCATTTAATGAAGTTTTTAATGTGTCAGATGATAACAGGTTTCCAATGAAGGACACTACCACCCTTCCTCTGCCTGCCAGACACAAACATATCCAAATCCATCCTTAATATTTGTATTGCTGAATGGGGGTAGAAAGGCAGCATGTATTATTACTTGGCTGTGTAGAAAAATTATTGAGACCTGTCCTTGTAAACATCTCACCTTCTGGCAAAAGTAAATCTTACATCACCAGATATAGGCTCTAAAGCATTAAGGCTTCAAAGATTTGATTCAATTGCCTAAACATGGCATTTGTGCCAGTTCGCACATGCCAGTGTGTCTAGGATGTCCAGAGAGAGGAGGCATCAATGACATATGGGTTATGGGAGACCCATGCCCTTTGGGAAGAGCAGCTGTGCTGTGTCAGGGGGAGTACTTCACAGTGCCTGAAAATAGCACTAGATGTATATATTTATGTAATTCTTTTGAGCTGTTGGGGCTTTGTAAAACCTCATTTGCAACACTTTTATACTGGTTTTTAGTAGGTTGTCTTTTCCTAGCTTTAATTCGTTAAGTAGTGCTGCTAAATCATTACATGTTTTAATTTACAGTAAATCACAGTTGTGCCAGCTTTGTTATTTCCTACAGAAAGCTTTAGCATCTACAATTTTGAACACTCCAGTAGAAAGAATTTTCCAGCATTCAAAATACATTTCTTTTAGCATAACAGATCTTCCCCTGATTACAACTATACGGAAATTTGGATCGTTGTAGGTATACTACTGCTTGTTATAGTGAAGTAGGTACAGGGTGATTGCAGATCTTTGCCAAGTGTGATCTGGTCTAAGCTGTTGCACACAACCTGTTAAAAAGAAGAAAATGAAAGTTTATACACATTATCACACTAAATTTAAAAATACTTTAAGTTACCAAACAAATGAGAAGTTCTACACAACTGGGTAATTTTGAGAATTGTTTGAAATCCTTGAAAGTGCATTATCTACCCTCTTCATAATTTGTTGTATAAAATAGGACTTGAATGATCTGTTCTAAACATCACAGCAGAAATGCAGTGTGTTTTTGCCAAAGTGTTTAATTAGACTTGTGAAGCAGGAGAAAGAATGCTATCTATACAAATTTTATGTTGTTTTAATGGTGCTGGGTTTTGTATAATGGAGTCTTGCAAAGGAAGTCAGATAGGGGTTTTTAGTAGATTAGATTAAAAGAAAGAGGCTTATTACTTGAAGCTTGACAGGTCTGTCTTGACATTTGGCCTGAAGTCTTTGCAAGATATTTCATATCCTCAGAACAGAAATGAATACGAGTGGGTTGAAATTTTATGCTTACATAATTAAATAATGAAAATTATTTTGCATTATATAAGATATGAAAGCAGGGAAGCTTGTTATCGTTGCCCCAGCAAGGTTTCTGTTGTATACTGGAGTAAATTTCATACCTGTAATTTGATAAATAGATACATATACATTTATATGTTGGAGGGCAGCTTTTGATGCATATGTGTTATTAAGAGCTGAGTTTCAGATTGAATGATGTTTTTATGCTGTGTTTATATTAGCACTTTTGGCACAATTTAAGTTTTGAAACATTAGTTTTTTCTGTGGTGGGTTTTTTTGTGTTTTTTTTTTTTAAGTTAAGGTAGAAATCTAGTAATCATAAATTAAACCTATTCAGCATAAATTACTGTAGTATTTGTAAAAGCAGAAATATTATCTAAGATCCTTCATGATTGTCTTGAAACTAAACACATTTTGTCTCTGCGTATTTAAAGGCTACATCTTATTTTTCTTAAAAGCTTCATGTTTTGAGGAATTTCATGTAGAGGAATCTTGGTAACTATGTAAATATATATACAAATAAAAAATACAGTCTTCATTCCTTTGACAAGACTAATCTTTGCATTTTTGCTTCTAGCAGACCTCTTTTGGATGGCTAGATTTCATGACTGAGGGATTAATCAAAAATTTACAAAGCTTAATTGATAAATCTGGAACCCTGGAAATAAATATTTTTTTTTAAAAAAAAATTGACTCTTCGGGTCAAGTGTCAAGTATAAAGAAGCAAAGAACTAGCAGTCCATGAGTATATCGTTCAACTCCCATCCATTTTCTTGTGTCGATACGCGGGCTGTTACACTCATCCACAAATAGAAGCTGTATTATAAAGTGTATCATGATTGTTGAATGCAGGCAGTTTATTCAGAAGACTTTTATTGTTCCGACTAAGCTGAAAATTATCTGTAGGGTAAAGCTGTGACCTAGTTCCGGATTTCCATGCTTTGGAGAGCGTTAGCCAAATCTGTGCACATGTAGGTCTTTGTTTAATGTCTTCTCTTTGAAGATTTATGATTAACAAATTATATTTAGGTTAATAGTTACACATCTACTGATAGAATGTGCAAAGTATTCTACTCAATGTTAAATTCTAGGGTTTACTTTTTGTGGGAAGATAATTTTTCACCTAATGTAATGTATTAGAGAGAAGGTCAGCCTACCTAGCTCCTGCTGGCTCTGAAGTAAGTGTCATGCGCGTTTGTAGCATCAGCATGCTACACATGTAGGGAGAATTGACTGCCTGATCTGTAACAATAGGTGTTAAATATAATAATGTTCACATTTATTTTTCAGGAACGGTCAAGTGTCTGTAAATGAGCAACTTTATTATTAACACATGTACGATTATCATAGATTTTAAAAATTGGAATGAAGAATTGCAGTTAAGCAGTTCTGTTCTGTTTTGCTTTGCTTTTAAATTGGTGAACTATGAGGCTGTGCTCCTTTTAGTAGTAGTTTGATCCCACATTGAACTTGCTGGTTAAGAGTTCACAGGACTGACAAATGTTTATTTCTAAGTGTAAGAAAAACCCACAATATAAAACTATGTTTTCTGAGAACTTACCTTCAGTTTTGCTTGTACCATGTGAAAAGGTTAAGACTTTGATTTGTAAAATAATAAAAGGGAGCTATACTTGTTATGTAAAACAAAGAAATCTTTCCCCAAAACCTTTTGGTGTAAAACAAAGATGATGGAATTACCCTTTTCTCTGTGAAAACTGGGTGTGATGTCATGACATTAAATGCCAAAGGAGTATATATAGAAGGAAGCTTGGTGAAAGGAGGGGAAATTTTTTATTGTTTTGGTTTGGTGGTTGTTTGGTTTTTTGTTTTTTGGTTTGTTTTTTTTTCCTAACAAGCAATATGATATTCAGGCATGGCTCTAGCTTTCTTGCTTGGCATATCTCTTAATTTTTTTTTCTTGAAGGACAAGAAGGTAACCCTAAAACTCCTCATTTTTCTGAGCAGGGAATTTTTTTTCTCAGATGGCAGATGTGTGGAATAGGATATAACCTATAGAAACATTGTTTCTATATTTTTTAGATAAATAAACATAATCTTTAGAAACATGTTCTAAATGTAAGTGTACAACTACAATAAATGCTTAGTTCTGTTTGAGTTGAGAAATATTCTAAGGCTATTTGAATATTGTATCTCAGTTATGTTAAAAAATTGTATTTAGAGACTAAAGCAAAGACCACATTCATAACCTGTGGCATCTGTTAAATACACCAGAAGCTTATTTTTTTCTAGATGGGTTTAGTCATCTGTCCATTTTGCACTGCTGCCTGGATGGAGGCACACGTTTAAGCGTAACACAGTAGGCTTTCTGTCAGTTGACAAAAAAGCTTTTATTTATTTATTTATTTAATTTGAGACTCCTTTAGTTTGTCTGACACTTCCTTACATTCCTTAGCCAGAGACTAAATATATGTGAAACCTTTCCACTGTTGTACTCCTCTAGTCTTTGCTTTTATCTTCTCACACTTGGATGTGGAGCTGCTCCACAGGTTCAGACATGTGCCTTTCCTCTGAACCCTCTGCGAGGCATGTGGATCTATTTGCTAGGAGCAACCTAAAGTTCATTCTAATCCTATTGACATCTAACCCAAGCGGCATTTAGTTAATCTGTCTGGCACTCTCCTTTCTTTATATGACCCTGTGAGATGATACAGCTTTTTGTAACTTAATTTTCTTCTAAATTAGTGTTTTGGATGGTAATACAGACCAATAGAGTTTATTAAAATCATCTGCCCTTTTGAAATGTTGTCTTCATGATAAATAAGACCTATTCAATAATGGTGTCAGGGTGACCTGGGAGCTTTTAGTGTTCTGTTGTTATGCTTAATGTTAATTGATGTAAGGGCTGATGAGACAAGGAAAAAATTTGGTGTTTTCAAAAATCTGGAAAGAAAATTGTTACAAGTCAGTTAATCATTGTATTCTGCTGTTCAGTTTGCAGCAGAACAACTTGTATTCAGAAAAAAAAAATATGCAGAAAATGGTATAGAATTAGAAACCAGCTCCTGAAATTTAGAGCTGGCTTTAACTCTAAATTTATTTTCTGACTTCCTCAGGAGGGTTTTTATTTATTAAATTGTAAAACAATATCCAAGTAAAATCTAGCAGACATCAGTCAGAAGAAGCTACCTGAGGAAATGCACTGTATTTTCTGATTTGGATTTCCATGAAATACATTGTGTGCTGCATCTGATCACTCACAATTAGAATGGCAAAGCTGCTTTCCTTGGCTCACGCCTTTCTGTCAGGTTGAAGCTGTTGGGTTGGGAAGAGATTTGGCTTTACTTCATGTGGAAATCCTTGTTTGTTTCTTTTTCATCACAGTGTTAACTAGAGGTGTCTGTGCCACTTAAAAGCATGAAACCTCTGAATTCAGTGTTGTCTATGGATACCCCAGTATATTCTTGTCCTGTCCAGCTTTGTTTTCTGATCTTCCCAGAACAGCAGCACTCTGTTTTGGTGCAGCTTGATGGAAGTAGCATTTTGCTATGTCTCTGGAGTGTAGATAAGCATATGAAATGGGAACAAGAATTGGTCGCTATTGTATGGAGGACATCTGTGCTACTAATCAAGCTGTGGTATCAAAATATTTGAAATGCCTGCTTTTCTTACATGCATGTGTCAGTTGGATAAACTGAACTTGAGGATTAATTACATCCAGTCTCTGGTGTTTGTACATGGTTTGCTTTGGCTTAACTTTATTGGCCCAGCTCATCAGAGGCTTTTTCTAGGAAGATCAAGGACCTCAAATCTATGTTTTTAAAATCTTTTTCCTCAGCCCTTGTCTTCAAAGTCTCACTGGAAGCTTTGTAGCTAAAACCAGGATATGTAAGGTGATTGCAATACAGTCCATTTATCTGTGTTCCCGGCAGGTGGACAGCCAAACCAAGCACATAATGCCTTCATTTAAATGTTTTGATGAACTATTCGACAAAATTGTGCTATAAGTTCTGTTTTGGCTATTCAGTTTCTTGCTCTACATTCCCATGTAGTCATTGCATCTATGTATGACTAGCTGTGTAACAATTGCCCTCCTCTGGCACGTTTCCACCATGTTCTTATAGTAGGATTTAGTTAATGGTCATGCAGCTGGAAGAGGAATTGACCACTGAGTGAATTGATGGAGTAATTACTAGAAATTCCCCCCAAGCTTTTCCATACGTCCAGCTTAAAACCACTCATCTGATGATACTAGGTTCACTAGATCTGATCCCAGCAAAGAAGGTGGGAGCATGCCTTTCATTAATGGCCTGCATTCATATAAGTTCAAACATGACAGAAAAGGCACTCTCTTTATGAAAAGGCAAGCTAGCTGAATGTGAAGAGATCCAAGCATGCTTAGATTTATGTAACCATCAATGTACTGAGACAATACCAATCTTCAAGTAGGATCGTAACACTGACTATAGCTTAAAGGATTAGTTGCCTGTCAGGCAAAACAGAAGCACTCTTTTAATATTTGTTTTGAATTTAATATTAATAGTAAAAGGCACATGAATACCTAAATATCTTCATTTTACATAGTTATTGCTGATGCAAACTTTGGCTGGAATTGAATAATCAAGAAGAGAATTAAGGAAATAAATTTCTTTCATTTTAATACCTTTTTGGTGTAACATTTGCTCCTTTCTCACATTCCTGGAGCCATATTTACCAGACATTAATCTCCCTACTGATGCTGCTTTGTGTGTGTGTGTAAATAAATCAGAGGAACAGTGAGAAATCTGTAGCAATAAAAATCCTTTGGCCTGACAGAGGACGTTAGTTTTAATAAAGATATAATGTGAATGTGTGTGGAAGGCATTGGAGGTGTTCACCTTTCCTGTAAAATGTTTTTTTTGTTGTTGTTTTTTTTTGTTTAGCCCTTTAGATATCAGTTATAGTAATGAGATAATAGTATAAATTGTTAAGGTAGGATTAAAGATTTTTTTCCTTTTAACTCTTGGAGTCTCATAGAAAATATGTGGGTCGGAGGTTGTTATACAAAGATACAGTTTTATACCTGTAATAAATAACTTTTCCAGAACTAATTAGTTGGGCTTAAAACTGTTGGTGGGGCTGCCAAAAGTGATCTTTGAAGTTCTGCTCAGTTTAGGAGTGCCTTGCTAAATGGAATGTGTTTTATACAAATGATATTCAAAAGTAAGAAAATCTGTACTTATGGATCATGGAGTTTTAAGGTTAGAAGAGGCCTCTGAAAGTTGTTTAGCCCAAAGCAGAGCTAGCTGTGATGGTGGCTCAAAACAGGGCTAACCTCAGCCTTAGGTCATGTCGCCCAAGCCTTGTCCACTTGAGTTGTGTCCAGACATGCTGATTCTGCTGCCTCTCAGGGCCAGAGCTTAAACTACTGTCACTCGGAGGGTTTATCTGCACATGCAGTAGGAAATTCCCTTGCTGCAGCTTGTGACCATCACAATGGTACAAAATGCTGTTGGATATTTAGTGCTCTGAATAAGTACACACAACCAAACTACATCAGACTTCTTTGTATTTTAGAGTCTGTGATTGATTTGAAATCTGTAGCAGATAGCAAGTTTGCCTGTGCATAAGGAGTTTGAAGAGATACCTGTGAGTTTTTTTCAAAATAACCTATCATTCTGCAGTTCTGATTTCTCTTCATTAGGGTATTTGCCCTCATCCATAGATGGAATGCTTGTGATCATACGGAGTTTTATTGAAAAATGGGTTTAGATATAATACCCAAAAATTGTCCATCTGTGGTTTAACCCCAGCCACCAATGAAGTGCCACGCAGCCCCTCACTCACTCCCCCCTCACCCAGAGGGGTGGGGAGGAGAATCAGAAAGGAATATAAATTTCAAGGGTTTGATAAGAACAATTTAATAATCGAAATAAAATAAAACCAAACTAACAATAATAATAATAACAGTTATAATGAAAAGGAGGAGGACGGGGAGATGAATGAAATCCAGAGGGAAGGGAGAGAAGACTAGTGATGTACAATATGACTGATCACCACCCACTGACCAATGCCCAGCCAGTCCTCAAGAGATAATTCGTAGGAGCCCCAGTGACCCCCTGCCATTTATATACCAAGTGTGACGTCCCATGGTATGGAATACCCCTTTGGCTAGTTCCTGTCAGAACCCAATTTCCTGTGCCACTCCTGCCAGCAAGGCCTGAGAAACTGAAAAGTCTCAGACCCAGACCCAGTATAAGTACCTACCCAGTAACAACCAAAAATATCAGCATGTTATCAACACTGTTCCCACACCAAATCCAAAAGACAGCCCTGCACTAGTCACCAAGATGAAATTTAACTCTATCGCAGATGAAACCATCTCAGTTACTTAGGTAAGAGTAGGAAAGGGAAAGTAAATTTATTTTTTGGGTTGAGGGACTTAAAAAATAGGAAGACACCTCAATTGAAAATAGATAGCTAAATAGGAACAAATAAAAGAATTCTCCCCAAATGCAAAACAGGCTCTCTTGTATGTGTGAAGTTTTGGAGATGAGCGGTTCGTAAGATTTTTGTAAGATAAAACTAATAAACAAGGAAAAATTTTATTCTCTTTTCATTGTTTCAGTTTTCCTTGTTTGTAATGGGAAAAAGTACTTCTAAAATGTTTGCACAATGTTTTGATGACCCTTTCAGCTTGACCCTTTCATCTTTTTGGGTCAGAAGTTAACCTTTTATTTCTTGCATGTATAGTAACCTGCATTTTGTTCACTCATATACTCTGTTTAACGTGTTGGGGATTTTTTTTTGTTTTGTTTTTAATTTGAGCATTCAGGGTGCTGAAAGAAACAAACAGAAAAAGGGGAAAGAGACACTATCAAAATGTCTTATTTAATCTGAATGGTGTCAGTGATACTAAAAGAGGTGGGAAATGCAAATTGTGTTTTAAGTTGTTCCTTAAAGCAGTACATTGCACATGTTTCATAAATTTTTGAAAATGGATATTGCAAGAGAGTTCTCATCTCTGAAATATGCATCTGGATGGAATTTGGTGCTACTTGCTGGAAAGTAGGAACATCTTCTGGAGTAGAATATTGCTTTTTGCTGTTGTTATGGAAAGGGGCCTCAATGGTCTTGTCCCTGGTTGGGCAAACACTTGATACATGCTTCACTGTGGATGCTCCACTTGGATCTCCATGCTGTTGATATACCTTGCTATTTGTATATAACAATATTTTGAATATTTTTATATATTAATATCTGTTCTCTGGCTTTATTTATGAAAACCTGTTCAGTTTTCTGAAGTGTGCTAAAACACAACAGTTTTAGTTTAATCCTGCAAGACCACTGGGACCTGTGCTCCTCCCATATGCATAATGCCACATCAACTGTATGACACCTCCATCTGTGTGTTATCGTGCAGTGTCATCCTCACAGCAGGTTGTGAAATTGCCAGGTAGTGTTTTAGATGATGTGACAGTATTTTAGATGATCATCTTCACTTTATGGCTGCTTGTGTGTGTCCGTTTTGCTATCTCATTCTAATACCAAGTGTAAACAGGCAATGAGCCAATGAAGAAATGCACATTTAGTATTTACAAATCAAGGGAATGTGAATGATTGCTTATACCTGGTGGCTTTTTTTGATCCATTCAGATTTACAGAAGAAAATATCTATGCCTGTCACTCAGAGAAAGAATTTTAATACTGGAAATAAAATTATGACATAAGAAAGCACCCAAACCACCTATAAAGCTTTGTAGACTCAGTGAAGGGTTTGGGTAATATTCTAGGGAAGTAAAGCTTCAGAAGATCTTAATTTTAATGAAAATGACAGTAGGGTGGGGTTTTTTTCTCTCTTCAGATATAAACTGTGAAAAGAAAAGTTCATGATGTTTTAATGAATTTTAGAAATGACCTTTTCGTAATCTTAGCAGTTACAGGAAGAAATAATAAAAAAAAGCACAAAAAATACTTTCAAATCCCAAACTACATTCTGAACAGATATTTATTCCCTGCAATATGTTTGCCTTTTTAAACAGATCTAAGGGTTGGTTTATTAAATTTACATTTAATTCTTAGTGCCAAGAGAGTGTTATGAGTAAAATGAGAATAATTTTTAAGTAGGCTTGTGTACTAACAGTTGAAAACATTTTGGTAAGACATTAATTTTTTCTCTGGAGTTTTGCCTGGCCTAAAAGTCCTAAAAATCCCAGGGCTGGCTGTGGGAAAAGCTGTGTTAATTCAGGTATTATGTAGGCGGCCATATGGTAGGAGAAAAAACAGAGGGGATTTTTTTTTTTTTAATTAGATAATGGTGGAGATACTGTAGACTACAGCATCCTACAGTGCCAGCTGGATACTGTGCCATGCCCCTTGCCAGACTGCTGAAGCTTCCCTTTTCTGAGCTTCATCAGGGCTTTTA
>JAVJGJ010000014.1:23327401-23366092 GCA_035590215.1 Microhierax caerulescens | reverse complement strand
CTTTTACAAGTTCCAGTTCCTCTAAGCACAGGGACTGTCCATCCCAGTAATGAAGTAGGTGAGCCAATAGACTGGCTTAGCTAAATGGGGAACTCGTGGTTGGATCCTTAAGCTTAAGAGGTAGTGCTTAATGGTGGTTTCCTACCTGCAGGTTGATTACAAGCAGACCCACAGGGGTCTGGTGTAGGACCTAGACTGTTTAGTATCTTTATCAGTGACCAGGAAGAGGGGATGGATTAATTAAGTTTGTGAACACCAAACTGCAGGTGCAGCTGACCTGCTAGAGGGCAGAGCTGCCATTCAGAGGGACCTGGGCAGGCTCGGAAATGGACCAGGAGGAACAGCAAAAACAAATGTCTTGCACCTGAGGTGGATTTAACCTCCAGAAGTGATGCATGCTGGAGACTGACTGGCTGGGGAGAACAGTGGGCTGGACATGAGCTGCCAGCGTGGCTTGGCAGGACTGAAGGCTAACAGCATCCCAGGTGGTATCAGGAGGAGCGTAAGCCAGGGAATTAAGGCAAGTGATTGTTCTCCTTTACTTGGTACTCAGTAGACTGCATCAGGGTTACCGTGTCCAGCTTTTCATGGTTTTTCCTGTACCACACTGGTAGAGGAATGTATTCATCAGCTGCAGTATTTTCAGCAGAGGCCACCAAGGTGGTCTGGGCTGGAGCACTCCTCCTATGAGGAGAGGCTGAGGCAATGGGTCTTTTTCAGTCTGGATGGGGAGACCTAACACTAGCCTCCCAGCACTTAAAAGGTTATCTACAAGATAGAGCCAGGCTCTTTATCAAAGTAAAAAGGTGGGAGAACGAAGGGCAGTGGTCATAAATGAGAACAGGAGAGGGTTTGAATTAAGGGGCAGGGCAGGAATACTTGAGAAAAAGTGATGGCATAATGGTTTTTTTGCTTTTGCATTCATCTGTATTAAACTTTTTTGACTAATTTGTAAACTTGCTGCACATCTTTAGAGTTCAGGCTTACTTTCCTATATTTTGTTGCTTGCTAGAGAATTCTTCTGGTCATAATAGTTAGTAAAAGAACTTTCTTCTTTTCCTCATCCATAGTGAACCAAACTACCCTGTGCAACTTCTGAGGGTGTGTATTTTATCTTTACTGGATAGTCAGCAGCATATGCTGGGAAGTAAAGATGCTTCATAAATTGGCCAGATCCTTAAGTTGAGTGACTACTTTGTTGTTAATAAATCACCTTGAAATAATTTTTAATTAAATGTAGGTTAAGTAAAATTCAAAACCACACTCTATTTATAGTATTTCAAGTAGAAACAATAAATTATATAAAGAACACAAATACAGAAATGGATGAGAGGGTTATAGTTGATTGATTTACATTAAGATTGAATCTGGAAGACCTCACTCTTGTATCCAGGTGGTTTGCTGTATTTTATTTCTGGAAACCCACCTTGACAGGGATGCTGACTTTTTATGTTGTGTTCCATATGTAGATGCTTCTCCTGGAACCTTGCTGTGGGGGTTGGTTTGTTTATTGTTTGTTTGGTTTAATCCCTTACTTTTTAAAAATCCTGAAAGGCTGTGAACATACTTAATCTTTTCCTTGAAACATCTTCATTTATACTTCAAAGAATGTTTTCTGCTGTGCCAGCACAAGTACTTGATTTCTTGAAGATGGAATTGCGATTTTGTTTTATCAGGTGTCATTTTCAATTGGTTTTGTCCTGCTAATAAGAACTAAGGAAAACTTAAAACCTTCAGTTCTTTCTGTGCCCATTTGAATGCCTATAAATATTTGAGAGAAATGTCATCTTCAATAACATCTATCTGTGTCCAACGTTCATTAAACAATACACTTGTTACTAACATCTAAATGAGATAATGTATCTCACAGTGTATGTATCTCACTATTGGTTGTAGATTTGGGACCAGGTGTAGCAATAAATTAGAGCTTTGGGGTGATAGTCGTTTTGAGGTAATGTGTCCTTCAGCAATGCTATAACATTATTTTTACTTGTTTTTTCTGCAGTGTCTTTACTGCATCCTCTTTAGATTACTCTCTGTTACTCCAAGCTTTGTATAGAGATTTCACAACACTGTCCTTGGTACTTCACTCAGTCACGTTTGTGCACCCATCTCTGCTCTGTCTCTCCTTGCTATGACTTTACCAAACACTTCTGTGTTCACTGACAGAACCGTCTGCTGCCGGGTTTGTATAAAAACCTGTAGTCCAGGCTTGTCTCCTGATCCAGCTAAAATATGTCTGTCCCTCTGCCACTCCTTTGATTAGCTCAAGCAGAACTGGGCCTAAAGCCATCTGCTTTACCTCTGTTGTGGTTATGTGGGCAGTATCAGCTTTCTGATCATCACTCGGGCCTATAATCTGGGTGCCATTTTTGAGTGGTTGTGATTGAAAGGCCTTTATGAGATCTTTATCTAAATCTCTCAGATTCCTGTTTCACAGCATCTCTAAGTAACTTATGTTCTCTTTACTTGTCCCTACAGCTAGAACTCCCAAGGTTTTCCTCATCTCCACCACCCCACCCCGCCCCCATCCCCTGTTACTGCAACGTTCTTTTCTGTGACCCCTTTATATGCTTCCAGGGTGATCTGCAAAGATATGAATGTAATGTTGCATTCTTAATATCCCCATTCATGATCTCTTTTTTTCCCTAGTTCGTGAAAAATAGATTGCTTATCTTTGTATCATACACTTCTGTTTTCTGCCGGGTTCTTTGGCTTTCAATGGCAACTGCTCCTGCACATGCACTTAATGAACCAGTGAATACATCTTGACCTTTATCCCATACTGCCCATTCTGTTCAGAAATAATATTATATATGTCTACTGCAAAATTAACATCTTCAATTTTTCCCTTCTGAATTTATTGTGTGAATTTCTGCAAGAATTTTGACAATGTGTAGGTGATGTTCTGAGACCGCTAACCCTAATAGTAGTCAGCAGTGTGGTCTTTGTGGTTTGTCTATAGGGGTTTTGTATTTCCTTGACAACCTTGAGTTGTAAGGGACAGTTTCTTTATTCTGGTCACAGTCAAGTGTGTTAAATTTTGGTTTCTGAAAAATACTTTGATACAGATAAGTAAGGAAAAGGTGGACAGTGTCTGTCTATGTAAAAGGAGGGGTAAATAATAGTAAAGGTAATCTGAAAACTGTAAGATATGCCTGAACGATGGAAGTCCTGGTCAGCAGCTACTCACAGCATTCAGAAAAATGGGACATTAGTAGTAGGTACAAGTAAGACAAGAGTTTGAAGGTAAAATACAAGCATTCTTTGGATTGTGCTGAGACTGGGCTACCTGCAGATGAAAAGAACTGTCAGATATGTAGGAGACTAAACTGAGGGGAAGCAGTTCAATATATAATATCAGATAAATGTTTGAACACAAATGAGTCACCTTGGACTGGGGTGCTGATAAGTAGAAAACACTGCTGAAAGGGGGAAAAGTTAGGAAAATATGTAAGAAAATTGATGGGAAGCTGAAATGTAGCAAGAGGCAGGGAGCAAAGAGCGCATGAGATCACAGTAGTTCAGAGGAGACTAGGGATTACACAGTGTCACCAGAGTATTTTATTGCAGTTCCTGTTCACCTTCTGGTTTTGGCTTCCTGACATGTCAGTCAAACAGAAAGGGTGATGTAATATGTGTTTTCTAGTGATTTGTGCTGCTTTTTTTTCCAAGGAGCAATAACTTGCCCACCTAGAAAAAGTAAAGTTAATTGCATAGGATGATTCAGAAGGGAATTGGAACATGATATGTAATGCTTATTTAAAGATTTCCTCAGCACTGAATACTTACCTATGTTGCTGTGGATGGTTGGTTCTTCAGTTCTATTTACTTCATTATGTAGTTACATCTAATCCATTGTGAAATTAAGTAGGAAATAAACCTTATCCACAAACAGTAATGTTGGCCAATGAATTAATTACTAGAAAGCCATCAGCTAAAATGGCATCTGCAAAGGATGACTTGTTGCAAAGCTTTAATTTAAGATGTAACTCTTTCAGGAATGAGTAAATGGTGTGTTCTGATATGGTTTCCAAGATAGCTGTAAATAGATTAATGTTTTTCTCTTGAGTTAGAAGGTAGCTATGTATATAGATCATCAATTAATGTTGAACATATGGTACATCACTCAGGCCTTACCAGTGGACCTTTAAATATATTTCCATTTGCCTTGATACAGTTGTTTCAAACTTTTAATTTATAAAGTTGCTTTTTAAAAAGTATGTGGAAGTACTTCTCCTTTTTCCTTGTCCTTTCACTTCTCTCAGAAATGATCATTTCATTCAGACCCTCCTTTTGGACAAACAGAGCAAGCCCATTTTAAATGAGACCCACAGTACAAAATCTCAGCTTCACAGGTGGAAGTCCCAGAATATTATGTGTGATCAGTGGCAGAAAGCTTCAATAGAAAACCTTGGTCAGTGTTAATCATCTGTTTCCTTCTAACACCGTATGTATTACTAATGCAGTGAATGTAGGTCTGGCTTTCTCTAAACGTGTTTTTCAGCACAGGTTTCAGGTGGATGTACAACCTGCAGTTTTATACATCAAAAAGGCAATCTTATTGTTTCAATAGCAATTATAATAATTGTGGCTGTTTAAAACCAAAACAACTCTAGTAACCCTTTATTGTACATAAAAAGATGTAATCTATTAAAATATACTATTTATTTATAGTTCACAAACACTTAATGCTTGCTTTTGTGGAAAGGGAAGCAATCAGTGTTACTTCAAGAAATTAAAGATTTGTTCTGTGTTTTGTACTGCTTTCATACTTGAACTTGTGCAAAGGGAAAACCATTTTGATTAGTAATACAATTTCTATGCTAGAGCACACCTTAAGTGTTAAAACAAAACAAAAGCAGCTAGCATAAAAATATATTAAAATTCTTGAAGTACCATTGGAATAACTGAAAGTTGTTCTACGCACTGTTGATCAGAAGTTGTAAGGTCTTTGACTGTGCCTCAATGTAGAGTGCTTATTATGGTTCTGGTTTGGTTAGTGCTTAAAATTTGTTAATTTTGGAAGCTGGTGGTTCAGTATCTTTTTTTTTTCTCTGTACAGTGAACCACTGCCTGTGGAAGACACTGGTGAAAAATGTTTGGTTTTGTTTTTTCTTGAGCTCAAACTAAAAGCATGTACTTAGAGTAGTACTTTTACACCCATTTCCAGGGACAGTATGTCTTAACTAAAACTATTCAAAGTGTGCACAGGTTCTGCACAGCTTTCAAGTGGAAATGGTTGGAAGGCTTTCCTAGGTTGAGGCCTGTGCCCTTGGCCTGTTGTCATGATCTTACACTTCCAACTGTAATGTTGCTGCTTTGCTTATGTTACAGGTTTTTTTCCCTGTATGTATTTCTTAAGGTTTCTGTCTGCACTGGTTAGTGTGCAGGACAATGGCATGACAGCATGTGTGTGTTTTTGGAGAGACAGAAGGGGATGGAAGGGGGTCTGTCTAGTGGCTTATCTTGGTTAATACTTCTCTTTGGTTTTCTTTTTAATGCTTTTATACAAAGCAGTAACAACTCTGGGAGAATCAGCGTGGCTCCAGCCTGTTACAAGTCAGCAGAAACAGCAGTGTGGGGAGCTGCAAGTCAAACTTTGGATCCCCCCCAAGCACATAGAAATTATGTAGAGGCTACTCTTGTGATCTTTCCTTATTGAATCCATGCTACTTGGACACTCATAATCCATTCAGAGGACAGCTTTGTTGATTGAAGGGAAAAAAAAAATTAAGAATCACTATGACTCTATCTCTTGTGGTTTGCAATGTCAGTTATACTTCCTTCCTTGATGAAACAAAGAGTATAAATTTGTTTTATTTATACATTTGTTTTATTTATAAATTTGTTTTTCAGTATTTAAAGAAATCAAAGTTACATTCTTTCAAACCTTCCCGTGCAATTTAGACTTAAGTACAGTTGTGTTTGACTTTAACTTTATCTGTACATGGAAATATTGCATTGTGAATTATGTTTTCTATCAAACATTAACTTAGAGAAGAATGTGTTCTGAGTAGCTATGAATTGTTACTATCCCTTTAAATTCAAGGAGAAATGTGAAATTCAGGTATATGCAAGGGTAAAAATGCTGTCTTGGGGGTAAAAGGATGCTGCTGCTTATAAAATACAGTCTTTCAAAATAGACTGGGCTTGAGTGGGCCACATGCTGTATTACTGTCTTTTTTGGACATGAAAAATATGCTTACTCCTTTGTTCAAGATAAGAAGAATGATGGGAAAGTGCTGTAGGGGTTGAAAACTATATAAATCATCTTTGGACAGTGAGGCAAATGAATTGTAAGATTTAAAGAGCATAGAGGTTGTGTGAGGTAAGTATTCAGTAGTATTTTCTCATTTGTTTCAATGAGGCAAAAGATGTAATTTGATAAGAATCATTGTGAAGATGATTGTCGTGACTTATGTCAAAAAGACCTGTTAATTTTCAAGAGCCAAAAACAGTCATGGAAAGCATGAAACAGGAGAACATTTTTTAGTTATGGCACTGTAGAACTGAGACTCCCTGTAAAGATTTAGTCCCTTCTCTGAGATATACGGAATAGGATTACGTCAAAACAAGACTCCAGCTATGTTAAACGCTTGGGTTGATCTTCACTTTAATCACAAGAGGCCATAAAAGTTCTAAGCAACTTTTTATCCCTGCCTCCATATGTCCCTGCTTTATAGCTTCACCCCTATGTTGCAAAATGAGTACTTTTTATATCTTGTTTTACCTTAATTTTAAATTCTGTGTTAAAAGTTAGACATAGCAAAATTGAAAATTTTGGAAACTTTTTAAATTTGGGTCAGTTTAATTGGGTTGACTTTGAGATTCTTAGACTGTAATGTAATAACAGATTACATAGGGCAGCTTTGCAGTGGGTTGAAGTTCATTGTGCAGATATCCATCTGCAAGCTAGTATTCTCCACAGGTAGTTTTTATACTGAGAAGTAGTACCGTAATCAGTAATTATGGAAGTGCTTGCTGGTATATGGACTTCACTTTTTTTTGTTTATTTAGCCGAGGCTTTAATGGGGAAAGGTGGAGGTGTCTTTTGCAAAACAACGATAGCAACTCAAATATCTCAGAAATTTAAGAGAAGTTTAAACTTGTGAGCTAACTTGGTTTTCTTTTATCTTTGTGAAAGCACAAATTACTAATATTTTATGTGGACTCACACTATTAATAAAACTGAATACCACAAGTAATGTATCTTAATTTTTCACAGCGCCTATGAGTGTATGTTATTTTTCATTATAATACAACCAGATTGACTCAGTAGATGTACTTCAGACAATCACCAGTGTTTTTTTAACATTAGTCACTTTTTCACAATTTATATGCACTTGTGGTTGATCTGTTTTAAAGTTTCAGATCGTTTGCCCTTCTGTTGCACTGATTTTTATAAAATAGCTTTATAGAGGCTTATTCCTGGTTTGATATTTAGTGTACTGAAGATTGTTCCATTATTTTAATCTGTTATGTAGCCCAATATAGTGTATATAAATGTTTGTAATGCCCAATATAGTGTATATAAGTGTTTGTAATGTAAGTAATGCTGCATATATTAATGTAAGGATTTTAGGTTATTATGGATGAAGTCCATTCTCTTCACCTCTGAAGAAAGGAGAATGGCTTATGGCGAACAGATGGGTGCACGACTGTGAGGTCTGTGCTGCTTTAACATATGAGCATACATGTGATCTTTCCTACATTATTTAAGAACATGACATCGAGGCTTTTGAGATTTGACTGTTAGAAGGTAATCACAATAAAGGGCTCCTCTACAGAGGGCAAATAGTACCCTGATGATTTTACTGACGCACTTGGGGAGGAAGGTGAATACGGTCAGCTAGTTCAGTACTTCTGTGAAAAGCTAATTAAACTTTTTAATCCTACCTTTGAGGCATGTATTGGAAAGGTCCAAAATACCATGGGTTTTGAAGAGAGCAGTTCTGCTTACTGTCTGTTACAGTTATCTGTGCTGCAGTTTCTAAAATATGAAACTGTTTTTTGCCAGGATAGAGTAGAATCTTTGATATTTGATTAAATGTTTCAAAATCTTTTGGCTTAGAGGTGCTTTGGGCAAGCTTTTATTTGGAGCGTAGCATGTTAGATGTATTTAACTGATATTTCTGTGAAAGTTTTGCAACCTGAGAGGCTCAGATGATTAGTACCTTGATTTTACTTATTTTTAACTGCTTGGGCATGATCATTTGCGGCCAGTTATTTTCATGACTTAGAGCCACATAGGCTTCATATTGCTTTATAAAGATTGTAGCTGATGGCCATCAGTCTCATTTCATGCCATGTTCATCAGCATTGTACTTAATTTTCTTCCTTTTGCTGTTCTTGTTTCCCTTGCTGATGTTATTCCTGTGTTCTTTGCACTCTGGAACTGGGTTGGGTGGTTGTGGGTTTTTTTGTTTGTTTGTTTTGGTGGGCTTTTGTGTGTGTGTGTGTCTGTGTTGTTTTGCTGTTGTTCTTTTTTGTTTGGTTGGCTTTGTTGTTTGGGGATTTTTTTTTCCCCAGGAAGACAGTTTCCAGATTTTACAAGTTTTTGTAGCCTGTTATCTTGTTCCACTTCTACCACTTTCCTTTGTTGCAAACAAAATTTTGAGCATCACTTGCCCATGTTCAGACTAAATCAGAACTGAACTGTCCCAGGTGGTACTCACATGTCAGCTTACACACTGACAAATATATTTCCAAGATTACAAGATTGAACTTTCCTGTAATGTGGTGATGTTTAGATCCAGTATGTGGCACAGGGTACACTTACCCAGCAACTCAGATCCTTGAAACACTACACAATGTTCACTCAGCACTTATTTAGTATAACTTGATAGGCTGTTTATTGTAAGTAAATAGTCTTGCCTGTTGAAGTAATCAATGAAATAGTTATATGCACATGAGAATTCATTATGTTCTTTGAAAACTGGTTTCTGAATGAGAACGTTAATTATGAAAAGCAGATGATGCCATAGTTGTGTCTGGCACCACCAAGTGACAGTATCACTAGTCGCAGGTTGATGCTGATTGACTCTCAGCTGAATAGTGTCCCAAGCCAAGGGTAGCTTAAGACAATAGTTTTCTTGATAGCTGTTTTGTATGACAAATGCACTTTTCTTTCTAAATGCCAGATCCTCCTTTCAGCTTTGTGTAACGATATGTCTCCCAAACTACTGGGGAGAATGAAATAGTTCTGACAATGTGGACTTTCATTCTCTTCCTATAGAGCAGCTGTATTTTGTATACTGTCTTGTGAGTGTATGCTAGACCCTTTGTAAGAAATAGTTATATCTACAATTCTACTACTTTGTTATCATTGTGACTTAGTAATTAACTAGAAAATAGTTGGCTGACAACTGGAAACTGTAGAACTATATCACTGTTAACATCAAGTTATATGCCCAGAATTGTCATACAGTCAATACATATGTATATACTTCCCTCAAAAAAGATTCATGCTAATGGGTGTTGTGTCTTCTGACAGAGAGCTTGCTAAATTAAATTCTTATGTTCTTCTCTCCAAAAGTATAGTTGCTTTAACTTATATCATGTAATGTCAGCAAATGCAAAGATATGGCATCTTTCCTTCCTGTAATGAAAAGATGCTTTATATTCTTTTGTCCTTTTTTTCCCCAATATGTATGTAATTATTTTTGTTCAAGATTGGTCATCATAACTGACATGGATCTCTGTCAACAGCTCTGAGTTGAACATGTCCAATAAGAAAGACTACCTTCTGGCTTGTTTGGTTTTGGGAAAGAGTGTTTGCTGTTTCTGGTAACATCAAAGTAATGCTTCAATTGAGATAATTACAAAAGTTTTGTAATTGTCTGAGAAATAATTCTCCATTAACTATAGTTGTAATCAGTGGTACCAGTGAGATTTTTCATAACATGGTCAGTCATTGATGCTATCTTTCTAGACTGTCATGCCTTTTGCCTTAATGAAAGGAGCGGGTGAGACAGTCTTTAAAAGCCATTATAGAATTTGTGGAACTACTAATAAAACACTCCTAGTTTTAAATCATCTGTTCTGTAAATGAGCTATAATACAAAGCAAAACAAGCAGCTGTCCTGAAAAGCTAACAATCTGAGTCCATGAGAAACAAAAGAGGAAGAGAGACAGGCCATCATCTTCTCTCAGGGAACTCAGACATGGAGGTGGTGAGTAGTATGTGCTAGCTGTATTGACCACATGTGCTAAAAACATAAGAACAGGAAAGTTTAGGATTTGGAATATGACTTAAGTCTCAAATGATTTTATTCTAGCAAAAGTCACAATGTATGAGGAGTAAAGGCTGTTAAATGGTTTATTCTCCTTTTGCCTGTGTATATAGATTCAAACAAATTAGTTCAGAGAAATAATACTAATTCTTTTTTGTTTTAAAGTTAAGAATCTTGGATACTTTGGGGAGCTTTCAATACATACCTCTGTAGTTGTCCATATATAATGTTTTGTAAACCATAATTAAGATGCAAGCTAGAGCACATGTTGCCCCAGATTCACAGAAGCCAACCTTACTCACTAGTTTGACACAGAGCAGATGGCTTGTTTTAATGTAGTTGTTGATGCAGTAAGAACTAAGAGCTGGTGTTGCTTATAATTGCTGCCGATTAAAAGACTGTAATGTCTTCAAGAAGGCATCGCTATTCTCCCCTTCTGCTAAGGATTTCAGTGAGATCCTAGACCAAGATGATATTCACGCTTAGAAGATGCCTGAATATCAATTGGATCTTAAATTTGTGGGGTTTGTGTTTATCTGTAGATAGATTATTCTGGAGGACTGGAATGAAGCATTTTTATGTAATTTGATGCTCTGTGTGTAGACCCTGGGCACAGAAGACAAATGAAGAAAGTAAAAAGATACTATGAGCTCCCTAAAAACTTTTCTTATTCCCCCCCCCCAATCTAATTTTTTTTTTTTGAGGAAGACTGTTTTCATGGATGAAAAAGGTTAAGGTACCTTGTCAAGCGGATGCAGTCTGCTTTGAAAAAGTGCTTGACTACTGTGGTGGCAAGTATTTCACAAAACCTTGTGGTAGTTGTACGGGGATACTGCCTCAGGAACTAGGTCATCCAGGGAAGCTGAGCAGTAAGCTAACAACTGGTAAATTGTATGTTTTTGACCTTGTAGAACATTTAACAATACTGGAGAAGGAGGAGGCCAAAATGAAAGGGCAACTTTAACTGTTTCAGTCATGAGTAGACTGGATGCACTAGTGCTCTTCATGGTGGAAATAGGATAAGAATTACTATTAGACTGCCAGCTGGTTGGGAGAACACAAGCACTTGACTAGCATGCAGTAACAGAAAGGTGGATAAGCTGTGCCTTTTAGCATTCAGCAGTGAACGCAAAGTACAATAAGTAAGTGGTTCAGACCTTATTTGTGATATCACTCCATTAACTTCAGTTAGTTGACTTTAGCAGGCTTAACTTGAGGATGAATTAGTGCCATGATGTTTAAATAGAACAAAACCATGTAAGCTTTCTATAAACATGTATTACATTTTTGTTGAACATTAAGGGTAACTCATTGGGGAAGTTAAAAATGGAAGGTAAAGAATGTTCGTTATTCTGTTCTGAGAAGTTCAGGCATAGGTCATAGTCAAGCTGTTTACTCTTGAAGAGTTGTATTGTGAATAAATTGGCATCAGCATCACAATCGTTGGTCTATCACATAATTCAGTGTTTTCTCTGGGCTGTTTTAGGAAAACAATTAGAAAAGGTGGTGTTCTCATTCAGATCTGAGTTCCTTGCTTTTGCTAGAGTAAGCAAGATCTATAGTCATTGAAACAGCCATTTTGATTAAAATTTGAAGTATCTTTTGCATTTGAGATAAAAATATAGAATGCCCTGTCTCTTGCCTCTAATTATCACAGCTCAGTGATTTAGAGAGTGCTTTGCAGTGGCAAAATTTTGGCTGACTGCCATGATACACAGTAAGCCCAGAGAAGCTAGGAATCGGTAGCTAATAATGAAAATATAATTTTAGGGTATTTCCAGCCAGGTAAACTGAAATACATCTCTTAAGTGAAGGTGCAACTCTTTGCCCCTTTCATGTGTTAGAAGATATTTAAGACTTTTTCAATTTTGTTTTTGATGCTCTCAAGGCTTGAAAAATGTAATACTTCAGTGCTGGCCAAGGTACGGAATCATATGAGGTGAAGGACCTGTCAGCAGAGATCCAAAATGATTCTAGAGTGAGAAGCTGCACTTACCTCATATTACTCATATTTCCAGTGGGATGTAGGTCCTGAAAAATCTTAAGGAACGCAGGTTTTTTTATTCATAGTGTACTTATTAATAGCTTAGAGCTGATATGAGGGGACTTCCAGGCAACCATGTCACTCTTTATTTGTCTTTAGGGAGTGACTTTTTTTTCCTAGAATTTTTCAAGCTGTGCCTAGCTTAAATGGCAAATACTATTTATATTAGCTATAATCCTCTACTTAGTCCCAGTGTGGATTTTGTACTGCCTGGTGAACTGCAGTAAAACCATACAGTGCAACAGTTATTATGAGAGAAAATAGAAGACAAAACTAGATTCTGAAGGTTGTTTCCTTGCTCTGCCGTTATTTCTCTTCTGATCCAGATCAGGTTATTTTTGTACTTGGTTGTCACAGTCCTTTTTTGGGGGCCTGAGGAGTAGCACATTTTAAAAATAGGCTTTGTGTTGGAGATTAATTTGTTTCTGAGGAAAAGTACCATCTCATAAATCTTTATGCTCTCATAAGGAGCTAAGGAGTGGACCTTTCATTTCCAGGAAAGTAGGGTGTGGTGTATTTTTCTCCTTTTTAAAGAAATAATTTTTTTCCTTATTTATTACGTTTGGTTTTTTGGTGATAATTGAAAAATTAATATATATACTAACTTTGAAGTGATCCTTAATTGCTGTTCCTGCAAGTGGGAGTAGGGGGAAGAGCAGTTGGGCTTCTACAATAAAGATTAACTCAGGAATGCAGAGAGCCCAATACATGTTTATTGCATTTAAATAACTTAAACCGAGAAATCACTTTTTAATGAATACTCCAGTAAAGAAAACCAAAACACAACACCCCCCCTCCAAACAAACAAACAACAAAAAACAAAATGAAAAAAAAAACAACCCCACTGGTCTCTCCTGAAAATTAGCATGTGGAACTAGATGATATCCGTCATCATGTGGTGCTTGGAATTATCACTGTTTTGATTGCCTCCAGTTAATAGGAACTCCCTTGAAATGTCTATTTTTTCTTACATTTTTAATGTTTTCTTTGTGGGTGTCGTGTTGTCCCCCTCCCCCCCGTCCCATCCCCCCCCTTGCTGAACTTAATTTCTGGTCAAATTGAAGTTGATGCTTGTTTTCATCCAGGATCCAAGATTACTTTCAGCTTTTTCTGTAGTCTCACTGACCTGTTCTTGTTATAAAATTATAATACCTCCCAGTCTAGGTATATTGTATGCAGTTTTCAAAATTTCCATTATGCAGCAAATTTCTATTACTCAGTTTTCAGCCTCTGTTTTCTCATAGTGCACAGAGAATTCAAATACTCTTCCCAGCCCATCATTAGCTTTTCTTCATTCTTTGTAACGATGGAAGAGCTGCATCTGAAATTTCTAGGAACATGGGTTAAATCTAATTGAGCCCTACATAATTGGTTAAAGAAAAGAAAAAATAATTGATTGGGTATTAAGAAGGGGTAGAGGGTATCAGCTCCTTGGACTTGGAAAAAGCTGCTATATATGGAACCAGCTCCTTGCAATTGTTTTCTGCTTTGTTAGCAGCAGCAGTAGTACTCACTTTCAAATCTGAGATGTTAGGCATTTCACAAAATAAGCATTCACAAACTTGATGGTCTTGCATCTCTCTTTTTAAAGATGATGTCATAACTGTCCTAAATAATATTTTAGAAACTTACGTAAATACTCTCCCTTTAGAATACATTAGAAAAAATGTCGATTATATCAGAATTAAATGCAAATTTAAGTGCCAAGCATTATCATTATTCACATTTGTGTAGTGAACTTCTAAGTTAAATACCAACTGATATGAGAGGGTAGAAACAAGGTGATGGGCTTATCCAGGGGCAGCTCTTGAGAAGAGATGTCAGGATGGTAACGCAGATGGTATGTGCTGATTTTTACTTGTAAATTCTGGAGCCAAATGTTGGGATGCATGTCATTAGAAGGCATTTTTAGGGAGACAGAGATTGAAAATAGAGAAACAGACACCTTCTCTCTCCTACTCACACTTTTTCCCACTTCAAAAGGAAAACCTGGAATGCTTTTGTCAGCTATTATTGTATGTATGTTCTGAAGAAGTCACACAAAAGCCTGTGTTTCTTGCTGTTTCACCACTAACTCCTTGTGCTACAGGCCAGGGACACCCAGGATATGTTGCTCTGGAATAGGCCAGTTCCAGTTTCACCAGGAGTCCCTCCTGAGAGCAAAGCTTTAAACCAGCTGACTTACCAAACCACCTTGCTGTGACCATGCTCACCAGAGCTAAGCGGTTTAGTCTGCAAGCACGAGCTGCTTGTGTTAGCACTGACTTTTGTTGCAGGTTTATTATTCTGACTCTTGTGTTTTGAAATGACTGGTTCAGTGTGCTGTACTGACTGCTAAAATGATCTGTACCAAAATTTCATGTCAATCTGAGTATATCAGTTTCTGGTTTTTGTGTGTGTTTTAGTCACTTTATGTCAAAGTGAAAACACACTTTCACCAACACTGGGGAAGATGAACTTTGGAATAGCAGGCTTGAATGCCATATGGTTAACTCTTTCTGCCATTTTGGCTGCCTATTTGTATTAAAGCTCGATCCCCAAACATGGTCCTCTCTATGTTGTGATTTACACATTACAATTACGATGCACCTAGACAATTCTATCAGAACTTAAGAGAAATATATTTTACATGTGCAGGGTGAAACTGCCCTGTCTCTGGCTGGTGAGTAATTGGTGTAGGTCTTTCTCTGAATCTTCCCTGTTGGGGTAGATTTGCTTGGGGGCCACCAGGAGACAGGTTAATTCTGTACCCTATGATCAAAACATGCACCTGGGATACAGTAGACAAAATGCTGTTTGAGCTGAGAAGACTTGGTACTTGAATATTTGCATTATTTCAGGTAATGGATTGCCTGCATTATCTTTTACTGCTGGGAGAGAAGTTATTTCTGGGTGGGCACTCGTGACCCTATTTTATCAAATTATTGAAATATCTTCTATTGATAGAATTGCTGTATTTCAAGAAAAGGTTATTCTTCTGTTTTTACTTTCTGTTTAAAGGTGATTTTCAATGAAAATTCTTAGCTAGCTTCAGCTAACGCTTTGGTGTGTTGTGTTCAGCTTACCCCCACCCCCTCAAAAAATTTGGGGGGGAAAAAAAAGAGGGGGAGGGGGCAATAATAGCTTTGTCCAGGAATTCTAACAGTCAGGATAGTAAAGGAAACAGTATGTAAACTCCAGTCAAATCCATTGTATTCCGCTGGTTATTTAATTAATTTTGCATTTTATTTTTATTAATTTATTATTGCATTAATTTATTTTGATGAACAATATTTCCTAGATATTTCTTCTTAAAAGATAACCCTGGAACTCAGAGGAGGATATTGAAGAAAATAGTGCCATTGTTCCTGTGCTATTTGAACTGGAGGAGTGGTTAAAGCATGACCAAGAACTATGATATTAAGTTCAAGGATGTTGTGGTTTCCATAGAAACAGCTAGCTCTATCATAGCTACTGAGTTAAATGCTTATAGGATTTTTATTTTTCCTCCTCTAAATAGAATTCTATTGTGATTAATCTTGGCTTTACCTTCACTTCAAACTTCTTGGAAATTTGCTTAGTTTTCACCAGTGCAAAGTTGCCTTAGCCATTCCTTATCTGAGCAAGCAGTTGCACATAAAAATGTATTTTTTTCTCTTTGTAGTCATCTAAAAAGAAGTATGCCACTGGAACTGGTTATGAAGTTCACCTTAGTCTGAATAGAGTGATGTGGGGTGCTGTCACACTTTCATGGTGTCATGTTGGAATTGCCCTAGTTCCACAAGTGCTCTGGCTTTGGGTGATGCAGGTCTGTCAGATGGCTGGCACTGAAACTTCAGAGCTTTGTTCAGTCACATTGACAATTTATATTGCTTTTCTTGTTCCATGTCCTTTTTTTTTTTTTTTTTTTTTTCCCTGGTATGAAGTAAGTTTATTATAGGTGCAAGGTATTTGTAAGGATAGATAAATGCAGGTGTTCTAAGTGCTGCCAAATATAAATTTTAGGTGTTCATTTGAGGAAGTGCAGTTCAGTTCCCTGTATTTCCTATAAAGTATTTTGTGAAAATAGGTGTCTAAAAGTGTGATTTATAAGAACTATAGTCTTATTTACTTTACCAAATGACTCTTGAATAAGAGTCGTCATTGGGCTACAGATTCATACTTCTTGCTCGCTCACTGCCTTACCTTATGCACCTGTATCTAGGTCCCTCTACCAGCTAGTTTCTTGGCCAAGAAGGAGCTGATGTTGTTATTCTAGATGTTTTTCCTAAATTCCCAGAAAGCTCTGGAAATCTTCAGAAGGCTGCTTGGGAAAATGACATTGGATCCAATGATCACAAGCTGATGCAGTTAAAATCAAATGGAGGAATAAACTAAGTAGGAGTGTACATAAAGGCTTTGGATTTCAAGGGGGCAGATGCCGATTAAACTAAGTGTACTGGGTTAATGAGTAAGTGGTTATAAGGAGCATATCTGAAGAATTTGCATGCTTGGTGTTTCTTCAGGTTGAAAACATTAAAGGTATAAAAGCATGCTAGATGAGCGAAAGGATGTAGATCCAGACTTTAAATTTTGGCTAATGAGTAACCATCTCAAGAAGGATAGTGAGAAGTAGCAGAGAAGAAATAATGGAATAAAAATCACAATATATATTTACCAAGGTTGGATCGTGACAGATTCATTAGACAATTTTCGTCAGAAGGAGAGTGTTTTTTCAGATGAGGGAAATGAAGAGGAGGCATAATCTATCTGGACTTCAGTGCGTAGTTGGTGTTGCCTAGGAAAGGATTGGTTTGGAAAGGCAGGGTTTGACAGAGTGTGAGACTTGAATGGAAGAAGGTGGTAAGATACGGTGATCAGTGTAGAAGTGGCAGGCTGGCAGTTATGCTTAGGGGAATTTTTTTAAAGATTGATTTTGGGACCAGCTATCTTTTTGATGTTTTCATTTATGCCACTGACACAAGGAAAATCAGTATGCTGATGAAATTTGATGATGAAAATTTGGAGGCAGTAGTAGTATGGAAGATGATCATGGTGTTGTATCAAAAATATTGGATTATCTCAAAGACTGAATTAATAGGAACAAAGTTAATAGCATTAATATAAAAGTATCCTGTACATCATGGGTGGTTAAAAGCAGTATTTTGTAATGCAAGCTTGAAGGCTTATGTCATGGAAACAACTGGACTAGAGAACAGCACTGCAATATAACTGCATTGTGAAAGTGAGACAGTTGTGATTTTAAATGGGAAAAAGGAGAGGCATTTACAGTCAATTTAAGGGTGTTCTAGTATAATTTTATAAATTCCTGAAATATTATGTATAATTCTAATCATGCATACTTAAGAAGAATGAATCAAAGCTAAAGCAGATGCAGATTTAAGTGAATTGTAGAATCATTCACTTTGGAAAGGACTTCGAGAAATTTTCTAGCCTAGCCTCCTACTGGAAGCAGGGTCACCACTGAATTCAGACCAGTTTGCTCTGGGGTTTGTCGGTTGGGTCTTGAAAACCTCCAAGGACAGAGCTTCCAAAGCATCTGTGGGTGACCTCTTTCACTGCTTTGATGTCCTCAGGGCAAAAGCTTTTTTTCTTATCACAGTTCAAAGCCTCTTGTTTCCATTTATGGCTATTGTTTCTTGTTCTTCTGTCTTGGACCTCAGTGAAGAGGTCCTTGTCTTGGTAATTGAGGCATAGGAAGGCTGCTAATAGCTGCCCACCAGGCCTCCAGGCTAACCAAGCCCAGTTTCTTCAACCTCTGTTGATGTGCTTCAGAGCTTTGAAGACAGTGATCACTTCAAGGGCCAGCCTATTAATGAGGGAAACATTTGCTTGTTTATTTTAGCAAAGTTTGTCTTTGTCTGCAGGTGTAGAAGAAAGCCATCAAAAGCCCAATGCAGAGAAAAGACTATTGTAAGTAAAGCACAAAGGGGGTCTGGCATACGTGAATGTAACCTGTCCAAGAATAAACTTGGGAATTAAATAAACTGGGAATTAAAAATCCCTCCACTAATGGGACAGACAGGTTATAGAGCAGCCTTCCAGGGAGTGTAAAAACTGAGGTTCTTCATTATATTCAGGTTGATACATTTCCAGAAGGGATATCATGAGATGATGTGTCCACCTCAGGAGTGAACTGGAGTCTAGAACCAGCAGGTCCCTGCTGATTTGGCTTATCTAGTGCTGCTGTTTCATTTAAACTGTTATTCAGGTTTGGTTCACCCTCTTATGTGAATTTAATGGCATTCAGACAGTAAAGTGTACAGTATGGTGCTGTGAGGTTTCTTTTTGGCCTAGAGTCATTAGGAAACTGTGATGCATCTTTGGAGAACAAACTTAATTCTTACAGTTATGAACTTGAACTAGCAAGTAAATGTATTGGATTTGGAGAATACTTCAGTCTGTATTTCTGGATGCTCTTACCTCATCACTTTCCCTTCTGGTCCATTGTTAGTTTTTAATTCAATTTCACATTTATTAAGAAAAGGGAAAAAAATAGTCTTGTGCTTGTATTTTTATCATAAACAGCTGAAGAAAAGCAGTTAGTTTAAACTTGGGGTTGTATAGCATGTGGTGACATGACACTTTTCCTCCTCTGCATTTTAATTGTAAGATGGGAGGAATCCTAAGGTGCTACTGGAGCATAAAATTGATAACAAAATAATTTGTTTAACTGAACAGGTGGGAACTCACTTAAACATCAAGAAACATAGTGTAGATTATAAATTTTTCATTTCTTGATGTTTGAGTGACTTCCCATTTATTTCACTTTAGCTGTGATATTAGAAGCACTGTGGCACCGAGACATTTTGTAGTTAGTGCCCTAAAGAATGAACAAACTCTGTTGCAGATACCTATAACAAACAAAACACAATTTATTCTACATCTGCATATACGTGACTCAAATTTTTGTTCCAGAAGTTGTGATCACAGTTGTTACTACAGTGTGTGCATATATAAAATATATATATATATATATATAAAAATTGTTTGTTTGTTTACAGTAAATAATCTACATTGAAATTCTTTATTGTGTATGTGATGCAACTGATGGGTAGTTACTGGAACTGTAATTATGAGACTGGTGTTGGCTGGGGGGGAGAGAGCGAGGTTTGCATGCTCGAGATCACAAACAGAATGTGCTATTATATAACTGTGCAGAGGGGATGTAGTCCACAAATTGTATTTAATCCTACTTCTGATACTGTGGCTCTTAACTGCTTTTGTCAGTAATGCTGCAGTTGGTGCCATAATGCGGAAGTGTGAGGATATGATCCTTACCAGTTTGCTCTAGCAAAAAGCTGAAATTCCCTTTGGTAGCCTGAAAAAAAAAAAATAGGACCATCACTGCTTTTCCACAGGGGATATAACAAACTTGTCAGGGCTGTAAGAATCCCAAAAATGTCTCTGGATCAAACTCTTTTGATAATAGTAGGTAGAGGGTCTTTAAGTATACAAGGGATACTTATACAACTTCCTTGCTAACTTTTAACTTAGGAAATAGGATACAGGGTAACTACAACAAAAAGAATCCTTTCATAACTTGAAAAATGAAGATTTGCTGCTTTTATGTCAACTTCTCTACCTAATCAAGTTTTTTTCCCTACACTTTGAGTAAATGTGTATATACATATGCTCTTTTTCTTTTCCTTTATTTTCTTTCTTTTAGATATGAACTTTCATTATTGGCATTTTGCCAGAAAGGTTTGTTTCAGATCCACTATAGTTTGTTTGAAGTGGGGTTCTCAGGCTTGCATAATTAGTAGCAGTTGCAAGCCATTAAATTCCCTAATGCTCGAGGGGGATGAGATTAGACTCTAAATTTAAAGGCAAATTTTGGGATTATTTGCTTCAAACCCTTTGAGGTAGTTTGATGTGCAACTCAAGACTAAGATTTCTTCAAACCCAGATTAAAGAAGTATAAATATAAAGATAGATACATCTTTTATATATGTGCATATGTGTGTATATATATATAAACATGCAAACTAAATGTGCCAGTAGCGTGCTGTTCTATAAATAAGAAAATACTTTAACCTTTCATTAGAGCAGCTGTTTCCTTGCACTTGATGCAACATCTGCTTGACTGATTTAAGGATTTATTTTGGGCTTCTGCTGATATTTGGTGCTACTCTTTTTTTAATGAAAATATTCCTCCTGCATTTTACACATACTTTCTAGTATATCCTGTAAAATTACTAGTTTATCTTGATGTACCTTTCCTATTTCATACTAAGACTAAAGAAGTGTTCTCCAGCAACAAAAAACTTCAGCACTATGAAGTTATCAACCTTGGGGAGTTGGGATGGAAAAAAGGATCTGACATTTTTCACTTCCCCCCACCCCCAGCATTGCTTATATTGATTTTAACGTTGCATGTTAACTGCAGAAGTATGACTTAATGAAATTTTCCAGGGAGCCAAGTTAGGTTTGGTTATTTCTCTGTGATATTCTTTTTTCTGTATTCACTTTAGTGTGCCTGGTAATTCAAAACTCAGTAGTGAGAATAAAAATAAATATGTCTTCTTGATGTTATGCTAGCTGAAGAATAACTTTAGTCCTATATTAATGCTGTGCCCTAATCATGTTTTAAGTGCTGAGCAAGACTAATCTTATCTCCTTGTAGGATCCAAATCAGACAGTTCTAGGGAGCTGATGGTTTGGTGTTTATGTGTACTGCCTAGGAAAGTGTTATGATCTTCAAAACAGGTAATCCCCACCACAGATAAACTACATACAAATGAAGGAAAAGAAATACTTAGATAACCTCCATGAAATCAGAGTTGAGGGACTGCTTGGCCAGAGGGAGCAAGCTAAGGGAGGAGTGATGTCTCAGGAGCCAGTTAAAGGAGAGGAATTGGATGCAGGGAGATCCAGTGAGAGGCACGAGGGCTGGTGGTGAACGAGCTCCTGGCCACCGCTAGTGCCTACAGCAGGCACTGCTGCCCAGTATTTGGGGTTGGTTGCTTTGGTTTTTAAACAGGCAGCCCATTCCCAAGCACAATAACAGTTTGTGATGCAGTCCAAACCGCCTGAATTTTTGGCAGTATGTTGGTGTTGTAATGAGATGCATTAATGCTTAAAGGATAATTAAAGATAATGAGGTATAGAGAAAGTGGAATGGAGTGCAGTACACCATGCCTCTGAAAACTGGAGCATGGCAAGCTGACTTTTGATGAAAGGAACTTATATCCTACATAGATGATTTTATAGTTTCGTCTGAATACGTACATAGTAACTGATGTGCTGTATTGCAAACTGTTGGTTAAATAGGAGAAATCAGAATTTAAAAGAGAAATTGCAAGTGTGTGAAAGGGCCTAACATAAAGGACCTTGCTGAGAGGAGGAGAAAACCAGCTGAGAGAGTGAGCTTGTTACTGGAATCTATGGATCAGTTTCAGATCACTCTATGTTTCCTGATACATTAATGACAAAGGTACATGTAAAGTGGTCTTACCGCTAAAATTTGTTGCTGACATGGAGTTATCATGTTAAAATGCTCTTAACATAGAAAGAAATGTTACACAGAGATTTTGGGAGGATTTCATAGGCCATGGGCCCAGGCATGGGGGAGAGCTGAAACATCTTTGTGGTGCAGAATGCTTCTTTCCACCTAGCCTCCTTTCCTTGGGAGAGATGGAGTAATACGAGTGGGATGAAATTTGGAGCCTTGTGCTTTAGGGTGTTACAGCCAAAATGCCAGTTACAAGCTTGGAGGCTGAAAAACTGACAGGATCGAAGCAGAGAAGGGTACAGAATAACGGAGCAAACCATGTGGTGCGGTTGTGAGGAAGCTGTATGTGCTCTCGGGACACAGTCATAGATGATTTCAGTAGAAGAGGAGATTATTGGTGGTGTTACACAAGCATCTGGTGAAGCATCATTTACTATACTTCAGAAATAGTCATCTGTCTTGAGGAGGAAAGAGAAGAAATTGAAATGTGCAGAGACAAGCTCCTAGGATGAATGGGGAAATGGATATGTCACTAGAGAAAACTTGAAGAGCTTGTCTTGGGTAGTCCAGCTAAAGAAGCCATATATGTAAGTATCTGTGCATACGCAGGTGGAGACAGCCAAGAGGGGAAAACCTACTTACACTGAAATACAATATAAGCAAAGGAAGTGGACATTGTCCATTGCTAAGTTTAAGCATAATGGTTTGAAGTTGTAGTTCATTACAGTAGTGGAGTTTGGGAGTAAGCAGGAATAGTGGAACTTGGTCTGCTTTTTCTGCTAAATCTTGGTGAGATTTGAAAAGAACTCCTTAATTATTCTGGAAATACCAAAGAAAACAGAACTTTAATGTTTATAGCCAGGCATGTTCTGACTTTTATGAATAATTGTCTTTGACTAAACAGCATTACTGCAGCTTCGCTCCTTTCCTGGTATGCAGCAATACTTTTGCAGTGGCTGTGGTGCTGTCTGAAGGACAGCTACCACTTAGCTTCTTTCCTGGGCTAATGACAGAACTCGTGTTTTTTGAAGGGCATTAGCACAGGGTCAGGGAGGGGAATCTAGCCCTTTTATGCTAACTCTTTTGATTCTGGCCACACTTTGAGACAGAGACTGAATTGCTTTTTGGAGGGGTCATTTTCTTCATTGACCTTGAAGCGTGCAGGATGATAGACATTGTAATTTGGATGCCTGCATTAGGTTCTTGAAGATGGGTAGGATGAATCCAAGCCAAAGCATTCGAGAGACAATAGACAATCTGTCTGGAGAGCTTCTGAAATAAGTGTTGAGACAAGGCTGTCATGTTCAGTGAATATGATGTGCTGAGAAGTTTGACCCTGAAGAAGTCATAATCTTGGACATTGCTGGAAATTTTTCCTTTAGTATCTGATCTAGAAAACAGTTTACTACATTCCGACAGGAAAAGCTTTATTGCAACTTAAAGTGGGAGCCAGTTTGAAAGTGTGATTTGGAAAAAAGCGTCCAAGCAGTTAGTATACTGAAGTCATGCTAAAAGTTGATGCAGTTTAGGCTTGTGGGTCAAAACATAAGAGCAGCTAGACTCCTACTTGCCATGGGCATTGGTGAGTGCTAGCTACTCAAACACATTTTGTGACCTTGCTTAGTTGCTTGAGGAGCCAAAATTTAATCTCTTTTGCATTGTAAGTAATGTCATAGTGACATTATACAGGTTATTGTAATGCTATATAGAAAAGGAATTATAATCAGTAGCTTGCAAGTAGAAGTGAGGAAAATTGTAGCTGAAGATGCTGATGGTTGATACAGGAAATAGATGATAGAAAACCTATGATGTGGTGTTAGTATTGTTTTGCATGATCACGACTTTGCTTGTAGTGAAAGACAGGGATAGAACAGAGTTTTGGGTTCAGAAGACTGGCAGAGGGATTCAAATTCTATGGCAGCAGGGACTGAGGAGTGATGCTGTCTGATTCCCTGGGGTTTTGTAGGAGTTGCAGTGGGTGAGATGAGGGCGGACAAGTAACATGCTGGAGGGAGTGCTCTAGGGCTTTTGCTGAGGCTCACAGTCTATTCAGGTGCATGTTTTAATATTTTTAATGCTCTCTCTTCAGGTTAATTTTTCAGATTTGCGTTTTTCCTCTTCCTTCAAGAAGATAGGTTGCCAGTGTGTCTTGGCTGGAATTTTTATTTTTTTTTTATCTGCTGAAAGCTTTTTGTAATGGCACAGTTGATTGATTCAGTCACTACTGATCAGAATCTTCCAGTGTTTATAAGAAATGCCAGTTGTTATAATTTATTTTTCCTAAATTATGTGTAAACAAAGAATTTTATTGATCTGTTTGACCACCATCTTAAACTGTTTTCTCAAATCACTTTGGATCAATCTTCTTCTAAACCCAATGGCACCCTTTTAGTAACTTAAAAAAAATAAAAGAAGCAATAATAATAATAATAATAATAATAATTTGTCTTTTCTGGATATTTTTAACAGATAAATTTGCGTCTCATCTTGGTAAGTGGGAAAACGAAAGAGTTCCTATTTTCACCAAATGACTCGGCTGCAGATATCGCAAAACATGTGTATGACAACTGGCCGATGGGTGAGTAGCTGTGTGGCTTTGGCATTTTAACTGGCAAGCTAGAAGCTTCCCAACATTTTCAGACTAAAGGGTCAATAAATCAAACTCTGTCCTCAGTGTTCAAATTAAGTATGTTTATTGTGTATCTGGGCGTAGATTAATACAGAAATAAAATTGTCATATTGCATTCTTTTTCTCTGTTTTTCGGTTGGGCAGATTTTTAGATGCCTGGACTATTTCCCACTTTATTTCTAAAATCTGCTTCCCCAAACTGAAGTACTTCTTTCCCATCTTTAGATACTTTTCTTGATCAATCTTGTTAGAGGATCTAGTAAGTGTTTGAGATATAAAGTCTTTTAGGTGAGAACAGCTAATGTAAACCATGGCCTGTCACAGGAATGCATTAGTGAGTCTGAAGTACTTCTTCCTTACTGCCTTATCTTGGGATGGATCTGTAATAATGATATTTATCCAGGAAAAAATCAAATATAAAAGAACATTTTAAGAGACATTAAAAGACTGAGGGAAACTGAGATTGTTTGTATGAATATATTTGGTGTTATGCAGGATTACTAGCTTCAGAAAATGGAATTAAAAGCTTATGATGTGTTTTTACATATGTGAACAGTTCCACAAAAAGAAGGTGCTTCTCTTCTCCCCAGCTATGATTTTATGGGAAAATAGCCAAAACACAGACATAGCATTGCATATGATGAAAAAAAAAATGCTTCTTTTGGTACAGGACTTCATTTGGGTTACTGTTTTGATGTTAAGAAGACTACTGTTCACACTAAAACATTGCAGTATCTGTGCTTTTGTCAGAGAGGTGTGGTGGATGATGATAATTCATGCCAAAAAGTTAGTGTTGACAATCTGTATTTTAGGCCTTAAATTGGTCTTTGAGGACAGGAAGAACAGGCCTTCAGGAGACTTACTGTTTGTTTTGTTGGGATGCGGCACTATGTATTTAATGAAATATATAATGGAGGAGGTTTGTAGTCCTCTGAAGTATTAGATATAGCTGTAAAACACTTTTACACTAAGAAATCTGGTTGATGTAGCATCTATACAACTACATATTTTAATGTACGTATTTTATTGTGTGCCTACAATATATTTGTCATGACCAAATGTTCTTTGTGTACTTTTATCTGAATTAGTAAAAGCAGTACAAGTTTATTCCTGAACATGTGGTCTTGTGTTTCCAGTCTTGTGAAGATCTCAAAGACTGCAAATTCTGAGCTCATAGTTGGGAAGACACCCAGACTTTAAAGTCTCTTTTTTTAAAAAGAAAAAGAAAAGTAGAACCAGACATGGGAGCTTTTAATTCAAATACCTGCTGTCCTGAGGGAGTGCTCCAAGTCTTGATGAATATTTAACTGCCTGTGCAAAGAAGAATAGTGTCAATTTAGAAGACTGAGGAAAAATCTACTTCAGAATAGTGTATAGGTTTTCACAAACATTAACTTGCTAGCTGTTCTCAAACTGAAAGCGCTGCTTTTTGCCACAGGACTGAAAAATCTTGATGAGGACTAAAGTTTCCTTGAAATAGACATGATAGGAAATGGTTGGTTTTACCATCATTTTGACTTGTCTTGATCTTATGGGAGAAAAGCGATGAAATATCCTCAGTCACCTGCTGGCAGGAATAGCAAATCACACCTTCCCTTTTTTGGCAATATAGTTGTTGATTAAGGATCTCTTGTAGTGGTAAATACCAGATTTATATTAAGGTATATCATTTAGCTAGGTTATCTGTTCTCTTCTCCGCCCCCATTTTCTTCTAAGCAATATTAACTTTTTTCTTGTACAGCAATTATCTGCTGAACTTAAAATAAATAAATAAATAAATAAATAAATAAAAACAAAAACCCCCACAAAAAACACGTTAGTTAAATAAATATTTTTTCTCCTTGGCTCATTTAATCGTCAGTGGAAATTAAAAATTGAAATCATATCAGAAAGAAATGTTTCATGCTGCCAGACAAGAAGCAAAAAATTAAAAGGATGGATAAATTGGCAACTTAATGACAAGTAAAATACCTGTGCAAAAATATAGTCTGTCTTCTTTTGATTGCTGTTTTACGTTGTTATGGCACTGTAAACTGGCTGAACTTCTCCTCTTTACAATTATGGTATAGTATTGTTCAGACTGTGTGGTGTAAAAAAAATTTACCCTACCATAGCAAAAAGGGTATGGGCTTGAATTGCAAAAATTGAATTGGACCCTGAGTGTGGAAATACTTGAAATTCAAATAGCTTTGGTTGTCTGATTTGATCAAATCTTACAAACTAGGCACATGGCAGCACCCGGGGACACTGCAGCCTCTGCTGTTGATACCAGCCATGCCTCTGCTGTGTTCTGGGGCTGCGGTGGCTCCTGCTGCCCACGTCTCTGCCTGCTTGCTCTTCCACACCACACACCTCTCCTACACTCTGCAGCCGTGGCTATTGTTCTAAAAGCTTCCCCTTCTTCCCCTTTCAGTTCTTCTTTTGTAGTGCCAGTTGCTGCTGCCTGTATGTTAATTGTATATATTTCCAGTGAACAGGTTGGTTTCTGTTGCTTGTCCCCGATCCCTTGCTGAATATACATCTTGCTATATAAACACTACAAAAGCAGAAAGAGAGAACATTTGTGAGCAGCTGTGCCAGATATCTGGTCAGCTAAGAAACAGAAGACACTGTATTCCCAAGGAGCCCGTTCAAATTCAGCATTTCAAGGTTTTACAGTATTTGTTCTGCAAGCAAAGTGTGTATTTACTTGTTGTTCACATCATGACAGGGAACAGTAAGAGAGTGGGAAAACGTAATTTAAACTTACAAATTATTTATGACAGCTTAAGCATTATAGGAAATGCATTATAGGAAATGCATGCTTGCTTTTCCCGAATCGCTGTTTGCCACATAAAAACATCCACAGATTGTCCTTTGAGTAGTTCCTTAAAATGTATCCGTCACTGTCTGCTCTGTGAGAGCCCTCTGTTCAGGTTCTCCACAGTGACTGTTCCTGGCTGCTCAGGTCACTGCCCCCACTGGACGTGTAACTGGTTGGAGCTGACCGTCATGGAACAGGGCCTGAGCAGCCCGTCCAGTGCTGTGAACTGAGAAACCCATTTCCAGTGACCCATCACATGTGCTTTTGCTGTGTGTGTGGCTGCTTCCCGTTGCTGGAAAACAGCTCCAGTTAGACAGTTAGCTGGTGAGGAGGAGGATAGCTTGAGAATCCCCTGAGTGGGAAGAAATTAAGGCTGTTTTAGCAAAGTAGATATTAAGCCTCAGGAAGCAACTTGCAAACATGAAGTATTTTGTGTAGGACTTGTATATGTATTAAATATCTCATGCAATCTGTGAAGTAAGTTAGTAATATTTATACTTGCAGGCATAAAATTGTCTTTCAATGCCCAATGTCAAATAATAAGTTTAAGAATAGATTTCAGGAGTGGTAACCTTTAATTATCTTTCTATATCCTCAGCCAGTGCTTTCTCTTCAGTGTTTCATGCAAGGTAGTCCTGCTCATAGTTTTCTTCCCAGGTAAAGGTGAGAGAAATAAAAAAAAGATGTTTTTATTACAATGTAACTGAAAATTGTCTCCTTTTCAGATTGGGAAGAAGAACAAGTCAGCAGTCCAAATATCTTGCGGCTTATTTATCAAGGGAGGTTTCTTCATGGCAATGTGACATTAGGAGGTATGAAAATAGTTTTCATTATGCATGTTACAGCCAGGCATAGGGTCTATTTATTTACAGTGCAGTAAATACTATTTTACTCTTCAAGATCACAGTATGGCTTACTATATGCTGTTTTTCCTCTGCATAGAGCAACATTGTATTTTTCAACCTTGTTACCACTAGTTGTTAAACTTCGGGAGGTACCGCCTGCTAATTCAGGTCTCCTCTTGCAGAAAGAAACAGTAATGCTACTTTTTATTTGTTGTCTTTCTAAATGGAAAATTTTGTTCCATCTCTGTTACAGTGCGCTTGCAGGCCAAGCTACTTCATAAATGTCTGAAGTATTTTAAAAATGTCAGATAAACTTTATGATTATTGGTTAAACAATACTTTCAATCTTAGTGCAATGAAGGAAGACACCACATGAATGAGAATGAGGGGAAGCATTCTTGCTGTCCAGTGCTCTCCCAGGGATACAATTGCATAGTTATGGGAAAACAAAAGTAAATGGCTTCACTTCATATGTGGCAGAAATACAATTCAGTTATGCCCCCTTGTGGCAAGTGTTTTACCGCAGTTACGTATTTTGATGGGTTTCTTTGGTAGAGATACGACACAATGTATAATAATAATCTTTTCTTTTGTAGGTAAAAATTGCCACTGTGAATACCAGCTGTATCAATGACTAAATAAAATGAGACTTTCTTCTCTGGGCCAGTTTAAAAATACATTAATACTTCTGCTTTCTGTGTATGTTCAGATTGCTCATGCATTTGGTGCTTGAGTGCAATACAGAGAGGAGAATATAATACAAAATAACCAATGAAATGTTTTTGAACTTAAGATGAACATTAAAAGAGTATTTCTGGATTGCTTATGGTGATCTTTCTGTGAAGAAGTGACTGGGATGATAGAGCCATTGATTTGCTTTTTACGTTACTGATGTTGGCTAGTGATGTACTTTTAGACTAGATTTACACTCCATATAAATCAATTTTTAATGCTGCTATATATACAAACAAGATTATTGTCAATCTAGCTGGGAGAACTCAGAAATTTTTATTCACTCTTTAATTTGTATGTTTACCAAGTGCCAATGAGTGCAGGTAGTAGCAATTGGAGCAGGGTTGAAAGACAAATGCTAAGTCTTGAATCGTCTCTGAAATTTGAGATACTAGTCTTTCCCTTCATTTTCCAGACAAGGATAGCTAAATGGGATTTTTCTTTGTTATTCATCTCTAGGTATTGCTCTTCACCACCAGTGCTAGTTCCCTTTAGTGGCATTTGTCTAAGTCTGAAGCAACTTCGAATATTTGTTTAATATATTATTTAATGAGTTAAGCTGAAAAATAATAGCTCCATGCTGTTGACTCTTCCATTAACTAGGGATTTTGAACACTTGGGTTCAGGGCATTTTCATTCATTCTTAATCATTCATGCGTTGCAATTTAATCATCGTGATTTGACCCTAAGGATCTTAAATGCGTACTAGTGTTTTTCAGAGATCTTTCTGTTGCTGTATTGTTCTAAGAAAAAGAATCCCCAAAACATTGGCTTACTTCAGTACTAATGAAGTTATCTGGAGTAAGATTATACAGCTGAGTGGGGAGCAGCAATTCATGAAGCAGCTCAAAAAGACCGTTACTTCATTTTGCAGTGTTCATTAGATGTAACCCTAAGGGAACCTGGTTATTGTTAAAAGGAGGAGGTGGGGGGGGTGGGGAGTTCTTGCTAAACACAATAATTGGGTTTCTTATGCTGTTGGAATACAGTTCCATGAAACTTTTTTATCTGCAGCTTTCTATAACTGAGTTGTTCTATTTGCTTTAGGTGATTAGGAAATATTGAGTGGAATTTGGACCTCCTGTGTACTGAAAGTCCTTTATCACCTGGTGAAACGAAAGTTTCCAAGGAAGCAGTTTGGTGTTTTCCTTTTTAACAGGAGTTCATTTTTGTTCACATTTTAAAATGACATTGTAATGTTCTAGTTGTAAACTCACATGTCTTCATAGTATCTTACGAATTTGAGACTCCTATAAACTAAGAAGCCTCAAAAAATGACAGATAGGAAAAACTGGCTTTTGAGTTAAAAATATTATTTTAAAGGAACCTCTCTTTAGCCAGCTTCTCTGAATGGACCATCACTACAAAACCAGTAGAACTAGTGGCATTGGAAGTGGTAAAGAAAAATAGATGCCTCTTTAAAGTTTGCTGTGCCGCTCTTGCCTGCAGTGCTTGAGCCATGCTGCTTTGTTGTGTCCTGACTGCATAAAGGGTTGGGGAATTAGCTATCAAGGCAGAATCTGTTGTTCACCTTCCAACAGGAAATTTTATCCTTTAGCTAAATATTTGATCTGCAGTTTGCACTTGAGAGAACATTAATTAGGGAGGTAATACATAATTAACAGTTCTTGTTAGATAATAGTAATCAGCAACATTTTACTTCCTTATTTAGTGGGGAGGGAGGAAGGGAAGCCAACCCACCTTGTGTCATATGCATACCAAAAGAGGGAGTGAAAAGTGAATTATGACAATAGAAAATTTGGAAGAGGAGTGGAATTAAACAGATAAGAAAGGTATTAAATGAAAGTTCAGTTTAAGTGAGAGAAAGGAGAGAGAGAATGAAGACAAGAGCCAGAAAGGATTACTGAAGACAGGCTGGGGTGCTCAGACTCTGTCATGGTGCTCCAAGTAAGAAGCTGGAAATTGCTAATAAAAACTTGTATGAGCTATGCAAACAACTAGCTGAAATTAGTTAATTGTTAATATAGTTAATAATAAAATATTAGCATACTTCTACTTGATTACTTTAAATAATTAATCTCCACAGCTCACTAGTCAAGTCTCCAAGTGTCTCGATGTTACAAAAGATGTCCCTAATATGATTAGTTTGTACTATTTTGCTCTTTCTGTAATGGCTTCTTAAAAGAGTTTGTCATGAAGACAGTCCTTTTCCATTGAGTTTAACAGACTGTTAATAAGCTCTTTTCAGAGTTTTCAGTTGTATTGCAGAAGCAGGTACCCAAAATACTTCATTCCTGTCAAACTTCAAGCTGTCAATGGCTTCTAGGTGCAGGCACAGACAGCACTTCAAGTAAAATAAGCAACTTTCAGATCTGACTTTCCATAGAGATGGCTTTTCCCAAAGTACAGCTACTTCAAGAAGCTTGTGGAGCTGTGTATCCTTCCATATGCTTAACCTGTGTTTTGATTAAAACTCACATTTTTCAAACAAATATATAAGCAATTAACATGGTTTAGTAGCAATGTTTTTAGCTAGGCTTGTGTTGAGTATGTGTGGTAACTGAACACTAAGTTTATATTTTTTTATAACTGAATTTTGAACCTGTGCTGTAGTGATTGAAATAAGCATTTGTCTCTTCAGTTACCTTCAGGTTTATTGGACATTCATTATGAATTTATTCACTTAAAAATGCCTTGGTGCACTGTTTGTGAAAATAGAAGAGGTAAATAGAATTTGTGAGGACAGATTCTACTGAGGTCAGAATGATTTGTGTGTTTAGGGTTAAATTCTTGTTACATTTATCACTACCTTTTTTCCCTTTGTAATGCGGGGAGGAAAAAATTTAGAGCAACTTTACCTTATATTTCTCAGCAAAATAATCAAGGAAGATGCTTAGCCTTAGGAGCTGGAGAGAGGACACAAAACTCAAGTTATGTAAAGAACTTGTAAAAATTAACTCTCCACACACACAATAATTGGAAGATATCCAAGTTCAGAATATTGAATCTGGCAGTGAGAATCTGCTGAATACAGTGAACAACAGAGAATCCTTTCATTTCAAGGAGACTATAAGTTAATAATAATTTATATTATACTACAGTGCTAAAACTATAAATATAGCACTTGTTGGTATGTTTAAATAAGAACATGAAAATGATCATTTTAGTTTTAGAAACAAGCAGAATGAATTGTGGAAAGCTCCAGTTTTGTGATTTTGTGTTATTAAAGTTCACAAAAGCAGCTTTGTGACAACTACCTTATCTGATTTAAAATGTATTAAGTTTTATATTTTTAATATTAAAAGGAAAGATGCAGACATTTTGTATTTTGGAAAATCTATATCGTGGATCAAGGTATGTTTTAGGAAAATCTGTTTTGCAGTACTGGCTCGGCGTTTTGATGTCTTGGGAGTAACACTTTAGTGGCTGAATTAGCCATTTTTTGCACCCTTATCAATAAAGAGTTCTTAGCACCTCAGTTGTCATGAATGCCACCTTCTACTTTTACTCCAAAGTGTAAGGCTAGGTTTCCTAACAGGAATGTTGTGTCACTAAAAGCACAATGCTTTAAGTGATTATTATCAGGTCCAAAGACCTTAACCTACAAAGCTTTAGCCAGAAATGCCTTTAAATCCACCTAGTAAGCAGTTCAAACCTAACGGCATGAACTTTTTGAACAGACGCTAATCCAATTACAGGTAGTTTCACCTGGGTGTTTTGAAGAATGAAGACTGCTGTAATGTATTAATAGATCTCCCTTTCTCCCTTTGCAGCATTAAAACTTCCTTTTGGCAAAACAACAGTGATGCATTTGGTGGCTAGAGAGACATTGCCAGAGCCAAACTCTCAAGGTATGCTGTGCACTAGAGGAATTTCTTACTCAAGTATATGGCAAAGCAGTCAGATCTCTTACAGGCTTTTTGAGTATTTCATAGTAGAGAAAAGTCAAGTCCTTTTGGTCTTTTCATGAAGTGAGTAATGGAATGCTTTTGTACCTGTTGTTTATAGAAAACTAAGGAATTAACTTGCTGGCTTAGCTTTTTTTGTAGAATGCAGAAATTTACTCAAAACCTTAACAGCTCTCATTTTTATTGTTTAAAAACTACACCTGAATTATGGTTCAGTTATGTATGCATGTGTATAATAATAAATATTTTTTTTTACTAAAAGTAATAAAACCCCCCATACTCGTATCAAGCATACTTGCACAAAAAACAGTGTCATTGCTTTAGAAATGACATGTGAACAAAACATTTTTTGTTCCACAGGTCAAAGGAACCGTGAAAAAACTGGAGAAAGCAATTGCTGTGTAATCCTGTAAACGCTGTTAGCTTTACCTGCTAAGTGTGATGTAATATAGTCTTTGTCTTTCATGCTGCTGGACTAGAAGAGGCCCTTCCTTGCTTCAAACACCTGTAGGAAGAGCCTGTCTGTAAATCCATGGAACTGAAATATTACACGAACACTGTCTCATTATTTTTTTTTTTTTAAAAAAAAAAAGAGAGAGAAAGATCTATGAACACTTTCATTGTTTGTTTTGGTTGGTTGGTTGGTTTTTTTAATTCCTGCTTTTTGTGTGTTGAATAATTTTACAGTACATCAATTCTTGAAAGAATTCAATCTCCAGAAAAGTTAATGTGTTCTTTTCCATAGCGGGAATCATTTTGCTACCACAAAAATCTCCATTAACCAGATCTAACCAGTCAAGCTTTCTAGATGCAATTTGCACTAAATACAGTTGACAGTATATTTCTCATCAACAATCTCTAACAATATTTGAGACACCTAGTAATAACCTTCAATGTATAATGCAATACTGGAAAATGGTTTATCTATAATTAAAACAAATCTCACTTATGGCCAAATCAAAGGAAAAACTGTTAAGTCAATTATAACTAAGTCAACCTTGGTGGCCGAACTGGCACAGAATACTAACTAAACCAAGTCTAACTATATATATTTTCACTGCAACAAACAAAAAAAAAACTATGTGCCTGTAATTTAAAAGCACTCTGTAGAGGGCTGCTGAAACTGATTTTTTTTCATTACTGCATGCACTCTGATCTCGTACGTTAGTTGAGTGCTTATTCAGACAGCACAAACAAGTGCAGAGAGTGCATTTCCTAGCCTTAATATGGGAGGGGTAATTTCCTGTAGTTCATAGGCTTTTATTATTGTGCATAAATGTTAGAAAACATAATTTACTAATCAATTTTATGTATTTGAATATTGGCAATTGGTGTTTTTCAGTCATTTTCTCATCTGTACCTTAAGTGTCCGGTGTCATGCTTACTCATTAGAGACTTCAAAAGAATTATTAAAGTTTAAAAAGCAAAAAGAAAAACTTCTGCCATAGTGTTAGTTTTGTTTCTTTACATATTCTGCATTTGGTGTTAGTGCTTGCAATTGTATTAAAATCAGAAGCTGATTTTTGAAGGCATACATAATTAAAAAGGATGCCATTCTTTTATTTCATATCAATAATTTAAATGTTGATATGCTAAAGAAATTTGCACAGCACTAAAGCATGAGCTAGTTTCATCTAAACTTGTAAAAAATAAAAATAAATAAAAATTAAAAAATATAAAAGATTTTATATTTTTTCACTGGGGAGGAATTCTTCCTGGGTGAAACTACAAATATGTGTAGAATATATTTAATAAAAATCTTATAAAATACATAACTATAGAAGTTAAATATAGATTGGCGTGTAGTATAATAGACAAATATTCCATATAAATAGCTTTAGCCTTTAAAAAAATATGAGTCACAGGTTGACATTGTGTTCTGTACTTAAGTGTCCACAACTCTTACAGATGTTCCGTGTAATTGTTTTTCGAATGATTGGCATCATTCAAATGTAATCAAATGTTATTTTATTCATTGTTACTGCTTTGATGAAATGCTTTATATGCAGTAGATTTACAAAAATATTGTTCATACTGATCAGAATTAAATTTGTATAGAGCAGAGTTTTAAAACAAATTGTAAATAGCACTAAACATTTTCTTTCTGCAACCTGTACTGATAGACTCTTCTGTAAACTAAATAAAATAATATTGTAGTGCATTTTGGTGGTGTTTTAAGGGTTGTTATTGGGTCTGTAATTACTCTTACTAATACTTCTTGATCTGGAAGCTAAGGACTCCGTTTTATTTATCAAAAAAAGGGGGGTGGGGGGGAGCAAAACTTGCTGAAAACTGCTAATGGGATTTATCACTTCAGTTTTGTTTTCCTTTCATGTCAGAAGAAGTGGCCCAGAGTTGGTTTTTTTCCTGGAGAACGTGAGTATGGACAGCTGCAAATGTACAGCCGTGTCACACCTGGCATACCTCACAGAAGTTATGTGCTCATAACTTTGTATTTGTACAAACGTAAGGTTGTAGTATTCATGTGCTTACAGTCAGGAGCATACAAATACCTCTTAGGGTGCTGGGAACTGTAATGACAGCATTATGTGCTGGCTGCCTGAATGAATCTTAGGAGGGAGGATTTCCTTGTACTCTGCAGTGTAGTTGCTTAAATAAGTAACGGTAGGGACACAAACCTTATTTTTAAAAAAACAAAAACAAAAACAAAAACAACTTGATAAACATTGGCTTGGGAAAGCTACTAGGAGCATGTTACCATCTTTAAAGTGAAACTTCCCTCTCCCAAAACGCTGACCACCTAAGTAACATGGGCTCAGATAGGAAATGGCTATGACAATACATGAAAAAGAAACAGGGTGAGGCAGGACATGTTTTCTTAAAGTGGTTTCAATGCATTGATTTTGAAAAAATGTAATTTTTTTGAAGTGTAATCTTGGTTTGAAAAAGTAACTAGGTACTTAATACAGTATAAGTGCATGGAAATCCAGTAGCTTCTGGTTAAAATATTTGGCAAGCTCAAATAGCACTGTGGAGTTCCCTTTTGTTGAAATGAATAAGATGTATATATGCACATGTTCAAGCAAATCCTTAAATGCTGCTTGGCATTTGTAGTGTCAGCTTGCCAAAATAACTCCTGCAGAAAGCGGGTAGAACCATTGCTTTAATTTTCAGGTAAATTGTCAGAGCTCTGCCCATTGCAGAGCATTTCTGTTGCAGTGTGTGGTGAGTGGAAAACTGAGGGGGGTAGGGTTGCTAAAAGATTTGTGATTTTTTCCTTGGATGCTTTGTATTGTGGATTGTGTATTTGCCAAAACAAAAGCAGTAGCTCTTAATCCCGGATTCCTCAGCCTTGCTAAAGTTCAGGCATACGGTTCTCTTCTGTGTTGATTTGAGTCAAGAGGATACTTGCAGCCCCAAATGATTAAATCTAAGTCTTTGCAGGGTCAGGCTGTCAATATGTTGAAGAGTTTGACATTTGATTTTCACTGTTAGACAGAAATTATATTTTTCCCTATGGATAAGTTAATAGATGTCATGAAGGAAGGAGGGGGTGAATTGGAGCCTTTCATATTCTAAAATGTCATAAAGGGATGACATCTGTCTCCCATACCATTGTGTGGTTATCAGTCATAAATTAATATTCACAGATGTGAGGAATAATATCTGGTAGTAATGAAAGTACTCTGTAACTTCTGTTTTTTAAATGGTAGCAAAAATCTGACTGTTGAAACAGTCTTAGGGATGAGCTCAGCTGCTGGAGGAAGAAAGTATGGCCACTGTAATGTTAAAGGCTTTGCTAAGGTGCTACGTTGATCTTAATCCAGTGCTGATCTCCGCAGTCTCTGAATACCTTTCCTTAGTATGCTGCATTTACACCAGGAGGAACAGTGATTTAATCTAGAGGATAAATATATGGCACTCTGAAAAAGCTTCCTTTGCCTCTTGCAGCTAAGAAGGCAGCTATTTCTGGGCTGGCCCAAAGTTGAGAGTTTCTGCTGCTGCTTTTTGGGGAAAGTGAAGATTGTGTATTTTGTGGTTCTCTGTGCGCTCTGGTAAGATTTATACCAATCTGACTTCAAGAAGCAGATAGGAAGATGGATACTTCTCCATCTAAAACACTCCTGCTAACTTTATGCTGATGGAATGGGTAAGCTTAAGAAGATCTTGTGCTGTACATCCTGTGTGAAGTGTTGTTTAGACCATTAGCAGCAGTTGTACCGTTGAAACTGATGGGAATTCTGTGCTTAAATCAGAGGAAGTTCTGAGATCTGCTAAGATTCTTAAAGGAGAGTTCCTACCCCCTGTGTTTCTTCTGAAGTATTTAGATACTTCCTAGATACTCTATCTTGGCCATAACCTGTCAGCGTAAAGCTTTTATTTTCAGAGCACAATAGAAGGCATTTGTTGTTATTCAAGGGACTGACAGCAATATACAGTTTACGATAGGTTGTGAGCAGTCCTCGTAAGGTAGCGGCATACCTGTCCTGTGCCACATGTACGTGCCTGTGAAGAGGTTTACAAGCTAATTTGCTTACCAATTTATTACACTAGACTGGAAAATTACAAAACCCCTCTTTATGCTCTGGGTATTTCCAGTATTTCCAATAATATAAGATTAACTTCTGTTTTGTTTGTTTTTTAAACTGATAATTATATTTTTTTATTATTTCACTGGTCGTTCCTTTTCCAGATTAGAAAGTGGTGAAGGTTATTGAAGTCGAGCTCACAAAAATTAAAGAAAATTTAATGGCTCCTTATCAAGCTCACTGGAATGGATCGCAGTGACAAATGAAGTTCAGCTTTGAACGTAAAGGACAGCGTAGTTAAAGCAAAGTATACTCGCATAGCTCTTGAGGTTTAAAATTACCTGGATCAGTCCAAGTTCTGGGCATCATGGGCACTTTGCATTGCAAATTCCTTAGGGGTTTGAAAATGGTAACAAAAATAATGAGACAGCTGACATGTAGAGCTTGAAGGGAATGAAAGGTTAAAATAGCTGCAGTTATAACTAGCACAGAGAAAATGGATGGAGAACTTCTGATTTTGTCTTGTCGCTTTATTGTCTTTAAAGCAGAGGTGACAAATTCAAATCCGGTAGAAAAATTTTTCATGAAATCAATGGCACGCACTTCCACCAGAAGAAATATGAGGAGAAAAGCTGAGCAAGATCTAAAAGGAGAATGGATTGTTGTATTGATGAAAATTGATAGAATTTCCAGAATTATCATGAAGATGCCAAAATTCTTCTCAACAAAGTAGTAATTTTTGTCCTTCAAACATTACTTTAACTTTCAATGAAGAGCCCAACTCTTACGGGGAAAAACGCTTCTGGTGCATTACCACCTCCGTTACGTACGAGCAGCTGCAGCACGTAAGCCCCAGCCTGTGCAGGACAAGTGTATTGTGTACCCTGGGAAGACTTTTATCTCTAAAAACCTGCTGCTTCCTGAAAAGAACTTTTGCTCGGAGTCAAGGTGATGTTTGTGCTTTCTGGAGCAGGCTTGAGGGAATAAGCTATTGTGTCTTAGCTGGTGGAGAATGTGAACTGCACTCCTAAGGGCAGAGGTTAACCCCTCTTGAGCTGTACTAGAGCAAAGCACCCTGCCATCACCCCTTCAGAGGACACTGGATTTGTAGGTTGTAAATGTTTTGACTCTTCCACCAGAAAATGTTCCAGCTCCAAATTACCAGGGTGAAGTAGCTCAGATGGTGAATGAGGGGCATGAAGGGGATGATATTTGGCCACTTCATGAGGCTTTCAGTTGTTACTTGGCAAAAAAAGGGGCTTGGGATCTTGCACCAGTCATTGTGGGGGCAGAGTAGCCAAGTGGAACTGCCTATAGAGGTTAGATTTGAAAAATAATATTTTTAAAAAAATTCATGATACTGAAAGTCAGCTCTATGCTGGATGGATGATACAGGACTTGCAGATTGAGACAGGGAAATATGTACTGGTGTCTTACCTTGTACTGGTTTTGTGTGGCAGGTTTTGGTAGTGGGGGGGGCCACAGGGGCGGCTTCTGTGAGTAGCTGCCAGAAGCTTCCCCCATGGCCCATGGAGCCGGTGCCAGCCGGCTCCGAGAGGGACCCACCGCTGGCCAAGGCCGAGCCCACCAGCCACAGTGGCAGCGCCTCAG
>JAVJGJ010000014.1:23285171-23300912 GCA_035590215.1 Microhierax caerulescens | reverse complement strand
GACTCAGCTGTGGGTGAATTGTTGCCATGGAGTGCTGTCACACTCACAGGTGAGCCCAAAATGTGCAGAGACCTGTAGAATTTTTACTGGGGTCCTGTTCCCAGATGTTGCTTCTCAGGGTTTGGGTCCAGCTGGAGATGGAACAACTTGAGTTCAAAGGCTGGCAGTCATTGATCCTTCTTCCCAGAAGGCTGTGAAGAGCGGGTTTTCTTAACATTTTAAATTAAATGTCCTTGAAATGTCGGTAAGTGTGACAGTGTGATGAAAAGGATTTAGAGCAGAGCTGCCTGGAATGTGTATGAGGGGACAACGACAAGCAAGGAAAGAAGGAAAGAAAGCAGGCAGAGCCATAAATGAGTGAAAATATAGGGTTTATTTATTAACACAGAATTTAGTAATCCAGTTGTTCACTGTTACACTAGAATTCATGCTATACCTCAGCATCCCCTGCAAGGCTGTTTCTCTTAGCAGTGGGTGTCTTTCTTTCCTTCTAGACTTTGATTTCCAGATTATCTTAATTACTTTCCAACTGAGTCAAGATACTGGAATAGTGGAATGTTTCTTTTGGAATTGTCCAAAATGAGCTTTTTCTTCTTGGAGATTCACTTCTATTTCTGTATAGAGTTCATGAAGTGCCTGGTCTTAAAATCTTCTGCATCTGACTAGTTTCAGGGGCAGCTTTGCACACAAAAGCTTTGTCCGAACAGACCTTGGCACTGCTGCAGATGAAACGCATGAAATGATCTATGTGAAATGGCCCGACTGGACAAATACTTTCCAGTAAACTTAAAGGGAGGAGAGTATCCAAGTTCTCTGGACAACTCTGACCAATTTTGCAGCTATTTCTGTGGTGACAGTGGCTGACAAGAAAGAAAGTGAACGACAGGGAGATGCATCGAGCCACTTATCTCTGTCATGTCTTGATTAACACAAGTGAAAAATAGAAGCTGTATTTGAACATGAACTCCTGTGTTGAAGTCACCAACAGACACATGCTTTGATGCAAGGAGAGCAGATAGGCCAAGCTGTACTCGGTATGTGAATACTGCTAAGTATCATGTTTACCCAAGCGTTAAGAAGAAAAAATTAGAAAAGAAAAATGGCTCTTCTCTGGGTTTAAAATAGTAAACAGAGGCTAAACAATTGGTTCTGAGCTCTGAAAAGCCAGCTTACATGAATCATTAACAAAGTGAAGATGTGAAACTTATTTATGTATCAATTCCTGGAATGGGACCCTGGGCTTTTTGCTATGGAAAAATATTTCCTGAAAGTAATTGTTTTGTCAGTGGGATCAGAACAATCCAGAGTTAACTCCCTACTGAAATCAATGATCCCTTGTGAGAGTTCCAGCCCAGTACTTGGCTCTTGTGAGCAGTAGCCCTTCAGAGATGCTTATAACAGGGAGAATGTAGCTGGGGGACATAGCTGTAGTTCATGGGACTGGATTTATCTGTATGCTGGGGAATGAGCTGATGGCTCTACTTTTGCATGAGCTGATTTATTTTGTGTTCTTGTTATGAATGCAGTTTCTTAAGGGGAAAGATTTCCTGACTGCAGTTTTGTTTGTTCCTATTACAGAACCATTCCCCTTCTTGTTGTGCTTAATTTACTTTCCTAATATTGTCACGTTGATCTCAAAATTAGAATCCAAGTTTTGATATACCAAAAATATCAAGCAAGATTCTCCAAAGTACAGGTAGTCTGAAGCCTGTGCAGAATCACCACCCTGGAGACTAGTGAATTACCGGAGAGAATTTTTTAGAAAAAGGTAATGAATAATAGAGCTATTTTTGGATGTTCTTTTAAAATCAGTGGCTGTCTAAGAATGATAGCTTCTAGCACAGGCTTCATTGTAACTGGAAAATGGATCCATCTACGGAGCTCGAGCACACATACATCACACAGGCTGACAGCTCACATTTTATTACCTTTCTGTAATGCTGCATTTCTAAAGTGATAATTATTTTAATGGGTGATTATTCTAGTTTGAGCAGTTCAAGGAATTTCTGATATGGGTAAGCAGGTGTAACTTTTAAAAAACGTTTGCTTCACATAAATTTGCCCCATAATTGATCATATAAGTCTCTGTGATACAATCTCTAGAAAATGATCTGAGTAAAACCTGTAATTTTATCTCCTTTGAGATACTTAGATCCATTAGACAAGGTTCTCCGTTCTCTCTTTAATTATTTGTCCTGGCAATAAAAACTTTGGTGGCTGTTTAAGAAATAAACCTGGAGTTCAAAAACTCCCAGTAGGAACTGTGGTGAATATAATTTCATTATACCTAGCACAGAAAAGATATTATCCTATTTGCTGAACCTTTTGTGGTCTACTGGGAGAGTCCTGGAACAGAGAGAGGAAAATGCCTCCTTCTATGTGTTGCAAATTGGATCGTATCTAAGTTTTAATTTCAAGCTCTGAGACACCAGTGCCAAATGAGTCACTGGTCAGATGAAGAAATACAACAGACTCCAATTTTCTTTTCTTGCCCTGGCCCTGTTTTGCACATGGGACAGACGGATGCTTGTTGAAACCTCCTCCATTCTGCAAGGAACCACAGTAAGCAACTGCGTGGGCACAGGAGCTTGTATTTTGGTGGTCATTGGATGAAAAAGAAAGGCATAACCATGAAAGCTGTTCACACTATGTCTGTTAGGGGAGAGACCTCCCTAAGGGCAAATGCCCTGCCAAGCAAACTGCAGCAAGTGGATACCCATGGAAGGAGAACATCTGCTTTTCAAGAAGCACCATTGTATGGGAAGGCTCTGAGGCTACTGCCTCTGCTTCTCATGGTAAAGACTGGTGTGGGGGTGGATATATCTGCGTTGGATGTTTTCCCACTTACTGCCATTATGAGGTAGGGGATTACCCAAGGATTTTCCCTATTCTGAGTGGTCATGAAGGCAGGTGTGCGAGTCTGTGATGAATACGTTGAGAAAGGGAAGCTGTTACAAACCATTGTGTTCCCTCCTTATGGTCATGGGGGAGGAGGACAGATGGGTCAGGATCTGGTCTTGTCCTGTTTCTTATGACCCAGAGTGGGTGGCAAGGAAGAGGCAAGGCAAGGTGTAGTGAGGAGAGGAGTATATGGTTTTCAGGTAGATAATAACACATATGGGATCTTGACATTTTCTTTTACTTTTCCCTGAATGTACGTATCAGCAGCAAAGACTGAATTGGCCCATTTGGTATTCAGGAGACCTGCAGTGTCCAAAATACCCATCATATTTTTTCTATTCTGGTTGCTTTCTTATTCCTGATGAATATATATATATATATATATATATGTATAACACAAATCTGTGATAAACTGGAATAAATGTATGGGTAAGAGAGGACAGCCTTCCCTGTCACAGTAGGACATGGTAAGTCAATAATACCTTGTATATGTTATCAGCTCCTGCTATACAGACCCTCATAGTATTTGTTACTGTCCTAACACCCTCTGTGAACAGGGAGGTCTTAAAGTGATGTGACTAAATCTGCAGACTTTGTGAACTCAGCTCTCCTCTGGCATGCTGTGTCTTGCAAAGATGGACTTTGAGTGATTAAAACCAGTATTAGGAAAAAACCCCACCAAGTGTGGTTGGCTCAGAACAGCATGATACCAGTCAGACATGAAATGACATCACTGACTGGTCAGGTGAAACAGGTCAGCTCCTCTTCATTGACAAAGACACCTGGAGAGGGCTGACTGCCTGAAAGGTTTGGGCTCCTTTCTTGTTCCCAGACACCTGACATGCAACTGGATACAGCTCAGAGAAGAGGTCTGGACTTAATGCAGTGCGTGGTTACAGACCAAGCACTCTGCAGTGCCTTGAATGCAGCCCTGGGAATGTTTCAGCCTGCATGGTGCTTGGATGAGCAAAAAGTACATCTTTGTCAGCTCTCCAGGAGGATGGGTGATCTTTTGTCTGCATTCATAGCTGAGAGTCATTCTGTGTCCTGAAGGGCAGAGCTCCTTTGATCATGTTTCATCAGCTTGCTTTGCTGAGCAGGTTTCAGCCAACTTTTGTTCTGTGGCTGGTAATGCAGTCCTAATTAGCCAGCAGCCAATTCCGCAATCAGATGTCAGCCTCTGGCTTCAGGCAATGGGCTTCTTGAGCAGGCACCTGCTGTGGCAAGAGTCTTACCCTGGGCTGCCAGGACCACAAGCTACTGCCTCGTCATACACATCTGGATTCACTGCATTCCCAGCGCAAGCAAGTTGGGACATCCTGACAGGAAGAACTGCTTGTGGTCAGCTGTGAGAGCTACACAGAAGCCTGTGGTGAAATCTCAAAAGCAGTTAAAAGACACAGTCAGATGCCAGAATTGCTTTTCTTATCGGCAGATGTATTTTCTCTCTGTGAGAGAGCATTCCTGAGGTATATGCCATCAGCCCAGTCTCACCATGTCCTTCTTTCTCAGTAGAAGATCTCCTCTTCTATGTCATGACAACAGCACATCTGCTGGCAGAAATAGGTGAGCTGTAAGCTAATGGTTGTCTTGTAACATAATTCCTTCTATGCTCACCCTCACTTCCATTTCTGCATTTCAGTTAAAGCACAGCAGTTCAAAGATTGCAAGGTGCCAAGCATTTTGGGATACCTTTTTTTTTTCCAGTGCTGGTCACTCCCAGATAAGAGTTCAGCTCAAAGGTGCTGACAGATCCATCTGCTCTGCAGGTGGCCTCAGCCGGCTCTTGCCAGGGGAGGACGGGACATGGAGGTGAGTGCTTTCGCTTGTGAGTCTAAATCTGCTCATGTTTGGGTGAGTATGGCTTCTTGAAACAATCAAGGCATTTTGCTCAGATGACCATGAGGAATCTAGACAATAAAGCTTTGGACTAGGACGTGGTGAAGGCCACACTTGATGAAGATTACAGTGGGTGGCTAATTGTCTTTCCAAAAGTTTTGGATGCAAAAGAAATTTCAAAGAATAAATATGAGTCTGTACCTTTGAATGCAGCTAGTAAGAGAACTAGAGAGGCATGAGAGAGTGACACTCACAAAATGCCATTGAGTTTAGCATCTTGTTGGCACTGAGCTTACCAGGCCAAGTGCATGCCTAGCTGCTAGCCTGGGCTAGAGGCTGTGTTCCAGCTTTTCCTGATCTCTCAGTTGTCAGGAATACCCAGAGGGCTCTGCCACCAGGATGAGAGCACATGCCAGCCAGGAGGCACACAACCAATTCACCAGCTGGGACTGTGCCATGGACCCATCTCCTTTTCTGAGCTTTATTGTGCAGGGTTCATCTTGAGGAATATCAGATAGGCTTCAGTAGTAAATAGCCTACTAAGAAACAGGATAATTTTCCTAATTGTTACCAAATCTCCTGGGTGGGAAGTGGGGGAAGGAGCAGAGAGGGGAATCTGGGTGTCACTGAGCCTGCCAGGCATGGCTGTTTATATTGGTATCACTGTTTTAAGTCTTGTGACAACAAAAAAAATCACATTACAGCTCTGAATAGGGCTCCATGATATAAGGCAGCTCTTCTGCAGGAACTGAAGCTGTGTGGGGTCTGTTGGCCAGCCATGGCTTGCCTTTAGCTTCACAGCTTGAGCTGGGATTCTCATTAAGCTTCTGTCATGCCTAGTTCTTCACTTAAATTACAGCTCAGCAGTGGTATTTAAAAGGTTTTAACTCAACAGATGTCTTCCCATGTGGACACCATCTCAAACCATGCTGGTGCCCTGGGTACTGATCCTGAGTGCAAGGACCTCTTTGGTACATATAATTGTCTGCCAACAGGGCAGGGCTTGTATGAAGCCAGAAGAGATTTGTACATCTTCTCAGGAGTTTCCATCCCTATCACAGTCTTGGAACAGACTGTCCTGTCTCAGTATGAAATTTTTCTATTCCAGTGATTTATCCCCTCTTCTCCCAAGATGCAGATGTGTGTCTAATGACCCTCGTGTCCTTTTTCACCTGAGGCACTGGAATAAGACTGCTGCACCAGATGCATACAAAGGTTGTTTGGTTTTGCTTTACCATCAGTGCAGGCTGCTTTTAGCTTGTTTGGAAAAGCTGTTGCAGGTGCAGGTTAGTGCTGACATTTCTTTAACCATTGGCGTCAAGTAATAACGTGGTTGATGTTGCCTAGGGGATTAGCTGGACCCTGCAATGTCTCCTGCTGCTTCTTGGTGCTCTTGGCTTATGTATGTGCTGTAATTGCTTTCCCTGGCTTCAAATCAATGTCAAGCTACAGCCTTTATGACACCCAATGATCTCTCTCACAGCAAAAAATAAAAATGATTCCTGTAACATTTAATTATGAAACCTGCTGCTGAATTCTCTGCACCGTGCTGGGGTGCACAGGGCTGTAAAAATTTCTTCAATAGAATCAACCTTGCACCAAGAGAAAAAAAATGTGTCTCTCATGAAATATTAATTCAAGTTGCCAGCATCAGCATTCTAGGATTTTGCTTCTTGAAAGTCATCGGGTTGAAGGAAAATGTATTTTCAGCCCTTGGCCTACCAAATACAGAACAGAGTTGTTCTGCGACTTGTTTGTCAGCCTGATCCTTGCATAAACTGCTTATTTTCCACTTGGTCTAATAATCCCCAACCTTGAAATGAATTGTTCTGGAGCCAGTATCTGGCAGTGGGAGCACCCAGACCTTGCAGCCATTGTTAGAGCTGGGTTCCTGCAGGGACTGTTCAGAGAACTCTCTCATTCTCTTCCCAAGTTTGTTTCCGCACTGTCACCATATAGCATTTTCTCATTTAAAATACAAGCTACCCATCTGGTCTGGTCTCTGCAGTGTGTTTCTAGTCAGCTTTTAGCAAACCAGCCTGAGGAACTGCAGCACTTTCTGGGAAAAATCCCAGCAAACCCCTCTCTCCACTAGTTAATAAATCAAAGCTCGCACTCCAGCACCCTCTGGCAGGAGAGTGCAAAAATGGCATTATTGCGAAGAGGGAAGGAATCCCAGGAACAGACAGAGAGTAATGATAAGAAGAGACTTGTGATTAGGCATTCCTCAGCAATAATAGTGTTTTACAGGCTCTTACCAGAGCTACTTAAGGCATGCTGTGGTGCTGTGCAGAGGCTCCTGCTACACAGTGCTAAAAAGCTAACGATCAGCTAACGCTGAAGGGAGCAGCCTCTGTCAGCTGTCTTAGCTCTGCATGGTTACCGAACACCATGTGGTACCACATGTAAAATAAGATGGAAAATACCCACAGTGAAAAAGGGAAGCCATTCAAGGAAACGACACAGCACAAGGAGCTGCAGGCTCTGAGGCAGACACCACAAGCAGAGACAATGCTTGTCGTTTGGAAGGGGATGCAAAACCTGCAGCAGCTCCATCATGTTGCAGCAGTGACAAACGTTGCCAACAGCTCCAGAGCCCCCAGGGGTGATGAGCCCACATGGGTGATCAGCCCCAAACCAGACTGGCTATTTATTTGTTTTAAATTGGATACAGATGCCCAAATCAGCATGGTGGCAGAAACAGTTTTGTAACACTGGAAGAGACACCATAGATAACACAAGACACACAGTAAACTAGTGTTTACACGTGAACTAATCTTTATCAAGGAAGGGTGTGAAATGTAAACTCAGATAAGCACCAAAGTCAATGTAAACTTATTACATTCAGGAATGTGTATATGCGGGAAACTGAATCTCTTCGTTATTCAGGAAACCTGACATGCTGGATTTCAACAGAAAGGGTGGGCACCAAACAGAGAGGAGACTGAAGGAAGTAAGAGACCAGAAGTGGGGAACGTACAAAAACCTCTGCTGGTGGAGAGATTTCAAAGTATTCCTGTAAATGTGTTGGAAGGGAGTGATTTCATTGCATGCAAAGGGAATGTTTTCTTAAGGGTCTACTTGATGCCAGATATTTTTCTACATTTGACACTCCAGCATCAGCAGATCTCTGGCAAGGTCATAAAAAAACAGCACATGTTTATTCACATTCAGCACTCTGTTTGGGAGATACTATTTTCTCCGATCACTGCTGAATTTGCATTCAGCAGCCCAGATCCTTTATCAGGCCAGCCAACCACCTTTTTTTTCTCCTCGTACTGCGGCGGGACATGGAAACTGTCCTCCCAGATCTTTTAGAGAGCACCTCAAGCAAACAGCTACCCAGTGCAGTACTGATAAAGCCGATGTTGTATTTGGGCTAATAACTTGACACAAGGCTCCTTCATTCTGCATTTTTTTCCTATACTAAGGCCTAGGAAAACACAGGAGATTGTGCCAGCACACCAAGCTGCTCTGACACCAGCTGGAGCACTTAGGCTAAAGTAAGGTGACGGTAATGGAAGACAGCTGCAATATGCTTGTCCTACCAGATAGAAAGATTTATGGAAAAATGTCTCATCTTCCTCAAGCAACGCCTGGAAGCTGTACAACACAGAGACTGAAAAAATGCGATGCAAATCTTATTCAGGTGGAGACACTGAAGGAATCTCTTGAAGTCCTGCTGTAAGGGCAAGGGTAGGTTGGCTGAGGTAGCTGTGGGCAGAGCCAGAGGATAGGTTTGTCCAGGGTACAAATATTTCAGCACAAGTGCCAACGCATACACCTCAGAAATGAATAGGACATTTTAAAACAGTGAGGTTGTTTATTTATGCTGGATGTGCTATGATCGTCTCGATTGTTACTTGCTATTACATTTGGCTTGGGGAAAAGAAAGGTGTGGGGAGCTGTCTCTTTAAGGGAGCCTGGCAAGAGCCAGGCAGAAAGAGCTGTGCTTGCAGAGATGTGTCAGGCAGCCCAGAGTGGCTGGATGTCAGGCTTTGAAAGGAGCGTGTCCCCATCAGTGTCCTTTGCTAGGACTGATTGCAGAACATGTTTAGCTTTCCACCATTTAAATGTACAAATGACTGCTCTGTGACTCAATTAATAGCTCCAGTGCCCCTGGCCAGGCTCTCTCCCTTGAAGGGCAAAAGGCAGCATTCTGTGACTATTAATGCTCTCATAACACTGCAGACTTGTTCTGATTTTCGTGATGTGGCACACCAGACCCAGAGCTGATGCTGGCCTCCCAGCTGGCTCTCCTGGACCTGCCTATCACCATGCTCCCTCTGCCAGGGCAGCACATCGTACATTCCCTTCCTTAGGGACAGACAAAGAGCCAAACTCTTCATTTTGGAGGAAAATTGCTACCATTTCTGATAAAACTGAACTTGCTAGGAATCATTTCATTACCTCTGAGAAAAGGATGTCACAGTGGACACCCATCTCCTCTCCAGGCCGTGGGACCCACTTTTGACTTCTGCAAGCAATTCTGTTACCCCACACTGAGTGACTGCAGGGAAGCATTGGAGCCTGGTGCTCCTCCTGTCTGTGCCATGCATGGTCACCAACGTGCCACTGCTCCAAACTCTGCCACAAGCTCCTGCACTCCCAGGACATCCAGAATTGCTGTGTCATTGGGTGGGAATGTGGTAGCTCCATGGTGAGTGTCACAGGGCCAGCACTTGCTGAGGGACTTGTCAGCAATGGACTTGTCAGGCTCAGTGAACCCTGCTCAGGTCAAAGCCATGGGCCAGATGGTGGGTCCCCACAGGCACAGGCTTTCCCAGTGATGAAGACATGTTTTCACATAACATCTCTTTGGCTTCCCAAGAGCAGGAGAACCAGACTTGTTTGGGGTGAAAACATTGCCTAAGGTAATTAGGTGTTTGCTGACTGAATTTAACTTTGCCAGAACCCGAGAAAGGAAATGCAGTGGCGGAAGTTGGAGCCACTGAACGCCAAGCTGCTACATTTCAGAGACAGTGAGGGTCTAAGAGAACAGGGCAATGATCAGAGCAGCCTCTGCTGCCAGAAAGACAAATGTTGCTTCTTGAGAGAGTGGAGGATGATACTGTGCTCTGGAGAAAAGTATTAAACAGTATCAATGGGAGGGGAAGGCTGGGAGATTTCTAGATGGCACCACCACTGGAATGGGATGTAGTAACTCCTCTGGAAAAAAACATAAACAACAGCCAACACCATAACATCTCAGGGGACTGCATCCAAGATCTGTGCATTAAAATAAAGCTGTATTGAAAACCTAGAAATGTTTGTAAATGTAAATTCTTAGTAAATTACTAAGAATGTCCAAGGTCTCCTAATACTGCAGAGGAATCAGTCACATTAGGAGAGTAATAACCCATGTGCACATAATGCCATGCTGCATTTTCATTGTCATACTCAGGTTTCCTGCAAGGGTAGCACTTTCTCCCTGAAGACTGAATAAATTGTTCCTTCTTGATGTCCTGGCTGGAGGTAACCACCTCAGAGCAGCACAGGGAGACAGAGGAGAGGGGGTGGGGGAAACCCATGAGCAAGCAGAAGGCACAGACAGATTTCATGGGAGGGAAGGGCAGTGAGCAGTGATACTGAAAACTTGTTCATGTCTGGGAAAGATGTCCGTGTATGCCTCTCACTTCTTTTTTCTCCATATCTGCTTCTCGCTTGGTATTGTGCAGCTTGAGGGAAGGAGGGAGCAGAAGGAAGATGCTAGCTTGGGAGAGACTGTTTTCAGGCCTCACCCAGTTTGTGCCAGTTTACCCTGCACCAGGAAGGCTCTGAGACTGAAGCAGAGGAGAAGATACAAGCTTGAACTGCCTTATCATGGCAGGGTTATTGAAAACAGAAGAAACATTGGGTCTGAAGGGCTGGAAAAAGCTAAACGAGCCACCCGAAGGAGAGGATCTGATCTGAAGCTTTTGAGCTTATCTTTAAAGACTCAAGAAGGAACTGGAGCAGGGTCCTTGCTGGGCCACCTCCAGCAATGCTGAGGGCACTCCTACTCACTGCTGGTGGCTGTACCCAGGCAAATGTGGAACCTTGGGAACCTTGTGCAACAGATAGCAGCAATGATCCCCACTTCTTGACCCCTGGAAGAGGTCTGGACAGTCAACCAAAACTGAGTGACTCCCAATATGCAGCCTGTGGCGTAGCTGCAGAAGTAGAAAGGGATGCAGAGGGTCAGGGAGCACAGATCACTGCAGACCCTAAAGAAGAAGGAGGTGTGATGCTCCTTCAGTGATGGGGACTGCAATCACACACACAAGGTGGCTTTGTTTAGATATAGACTAAGAAAACCAGGAATACCGGGAGGGCCCAGACTGTTGGAGGTTGTGAGCTGATGACCAGAGCTGACCTGTTTTTGACCAAGAACAGAAGGTGCCTGGCTTAAGGCATGGCAGATCTGTAGACACAGGGAAAGCTACCGGCCTCATAAGGCTTTTTGAGGGAGGGATTGTAATCATGGGAATGCCTTGGTGTACTCAAGGTGGCACTAGAAGGAAGGATGAAGCAAGGAAGAAAGCAAGGAGATCTGAGACCACAGGTGGAAGGTTTGCTGGAGGTGTCAGTGGAGATAATCTGACATTTATTTGGGTAGGGGAGGTAGCATAAGCCTTTTGCAAGAGCTAGGCCAGACCATGGACCTGGAAGGATCTGCTTTTTCAGGAAACTGAAACAGTTTTCTGAAGGACAGCAGGGTCTAGCTAAGGGAATGCAGGCAAAGAAAGAGCAGTTAGCCCAGAGGAACCAAGATCTGGGAACTGAGAACTGACTGCAAATCAGCAAGCTTGAGTAATATACAGCTTACTTAATTATGGGTGTGTGAGGTCCAGCTGCAAGAATCTCGAGGGCACTGACCCCACTGCTCATGGAGAAATGGGAAGAGCAAAAAGATATTTCTAGATGGTGTGTAATTTTTGTGGGGGAGAGGATGGATATATGTCAAATTTCCATGTGTCTTCTGGTATAATTAAGCAGCTTCAAGTAAAAGCTGCAGTAATGGCTTTTTTTTTTTTTTTTTTTTTTGAGGGCAATATGCCATGTTTGGCAACCTTTGAATACAAAGGATGCTCTTCACTCCGGAGAATTCTTCAAGGCCACATGCAGAGAGGATGCTCTTATGACACCAGGAGCCAGCCTTGGGATACTTTGGTTTCAGCAGGTGCCCACTGTGCTGTCCACACTGGAGGTATTAGGAGGGCTCGGCAGTGTCCCTGCTCACCATCTGACCTGGCCAAGACTTGGAAGATGGCATTAGCCCCACCAGCACCTTCCAAAAGGTTTGCATCTTGTTTCAGCCTACCAAAACACCCAGTCTCACCAGAGCACAGCCTGTGGGTAGGAATGGTTTTCCCCTCACGTGTTTACTGCGTTGCGCCATGGGCTTGTCATTATTTCTGGTTGAGCAATACAACCTCCAAAGAATGCAAGTGCTCAACAGCTACAGGGCTTGGGGCTTGCTCTTTGCTTTATTTTCATGTCAACAAAGGGGGGTTTGTAGGGATTTTGTTGAAGAGTTTCTCCATCAGCCCAATGGGAAATTCCACCTTGGCTGGAGAATGTGGGAAGAAATTCAGACCTACAGAGATACTTTGGTACCAAGATCCCACTGAAATAATGGGATTTAGGTCCCCAAATGTCTTTGTGGGTTGGTTTCTCCTTGGGGAGAGGAAGGTTTGGGGGTGGAAGGTCTGGGCACAGAAGCAGGAGGCTGTCCTCCTCACAGACAGCAGTGTCCCCTGCCACAGGAGCCCTGGTAACCCCAGCCCCGGGGACCTCAGAAAAGCAGGCACCTGGGGTGCGTCCCAGGAGCCTGTCTGAGGGCACGGTGAAGCCCCAGCAACACCCGCTGCCAGATCAGGCCTGAGCCCGCGGGGCAGCCGCTCCGCCCGGCCTCGGGGTGGGCGCTCCGCGGGCCGCACGACCGCCCGGCAGGAGGCGCGGAGCCAAGGCCGCGCCGCGGACGCAGGGAGCAAGGCCTCGGTGGGCCGCACGGGGGCGCCGCAGGACGGTGCCTGCGGCCGGCAGCCCCCCACGCCTGGGCCGGAGGGCCGCGGCCTGGCCGGGCCCGCGGGAGCGGCTCCAGCCTTACGGGTTCCTGCGGCCTCAGGGTGGAAACGCGCCCTCGATCAGGGCTCAGGGGTTTGTAATACCTGTACTTAGCACAGCAATGGTGGTCACAGCACGGCCACCTCACCGGCGCTGTGGCCTGCCTGTTTTTTTTTTTTCTCGGTCCTCGGACACATATCCAGAAACCGTCACCTAAACCAGCCTCAGAGGGACAGGATGAATCTGGCTTGTTTATCAGGAGGGATGTGGAAATTAAGCTAGGCCACTATTTCCTCCCGTACAGAGGACACATGGGCAGCCCTACCATCAGAGAGTGCTGCTGTGGAAGAAGAGACCGTCTAATTCAGGTAGGAAGACAGAAATAACAAAACCCCTGTATTACTGCCAGGATTGAGCTGGGAAAAAAGACATGAGGCAGAAGAGGATGCAGGGACATATATGAGCAAGGTAACAGGCCCATAGAAACAAGATCTGGTGTGGAAGAGCATGCCACGTGAAAACATCGTGGTGCGCTGGGTGAAGAGCTGGCAGGCAGAGCTCAAAGGGTTGTAGTGAACAGGGCTGCACGGCTAGTGACCCAGCACCAGTGGTGTTCCTCAGGGCTCGTTCTAGCGCCAGACCTGTTCAGTATATGATCTGGGCACAGGTGTTGAATGCATCCTTAGCAAGTTTGCTGATGAAAGACATTGAGGTGCTAGAGCATGTCCCGAGAAGGGCAGCAAAGCTGGGGAAGGGTCTGGAGCACAAATCTGATGAGGAGCAGCTGAGGGAACCGGGGGTGTTTAGTCTGGAGAAAAGGAGGCTGAGGGGCAGCCTCATTACTCTCTACAGCTTGCTGAGGAGGGGAAGTGGAGAGGGAGGTGCTGAACTCTTCTCCCTGGTATCCTTTTCACCCAAAACAGCCAGAAACAGCTGCCCCTCTGCTCTTCAGGATGACTTTCCACCTGCAGTTCTTCAGTGAGGCACTCCAAGACAGCCCTAGCCCTGCTTTAATAATGGGCAGAAAATCATTCCCACATCACCTTCCTCCTAGGAAGGTTTAGAAAAGTAGATATTAGGGAGGTCCATTAGGTGGTCAAACACTGGAACAGGCTTCCTAGAGAGGTGATTGATGCCCCAGGCTTGTCACTGTTTAAGAGGCATTTGGACAATGCCCTTAAAAACATGCTTTAACTTTTGGTCAAGCAGTTATACTAGATAATCATTGCAGGCCCCTTCCAACTGAAAATATTGTATTGTATTTTGTTGTGTTGTATTCTATTCTATTCTGTTCTGTTCTGTTCTACTAATCTGTGCTGGCAAAAACTGAGGATTTGCCTTCCAAAGTACCCTGCTGAGGGTACTACCCTCATAGCAGCGGCTATGAGAAGATGCATAGTGAAAAGTAAGAGCAGTGCAAGTACACATATATAAACATTCGCTGTACTCCCCTGGGAGTACTCTCCCAATCTCCATCTCTTTTCAGTTCAGGGTATTTCCTGAGCCTGGTGTAGTTTATCTGTAACTCTGATGGGTTCCTCTGCCAAGCATTTGTCCAGTGCACTTGCACACATTTTGCATCTCACAAACCATGTGCATTTGACAACTCCTGCTTCTTGTCCTGGAAGAGAAGTGAGCACCCTCTCTTGTTGACTCATGGGATCCACCTTTTCCCCCCATCATTTCACGTCTCTGTTAGCATATCTTCCATCAGGCATGTCTTTCTGAAACTGAACAATTCAAGCTGGATGAGCCACTCCTTAAATGTAAATCATTCCGTATCTTTACTGTTTATCCTGCTCTTCTCTTGAATCTTTCAAGTTCTGGTATCTTTTTTTTGAGATGTGGGCACAGCTCTCAAGATGTGAGCAAACCAGAGCCATAGCAATGCTTTCTGTACTGTTCTCTTTTTGTCTCCTAATGATCCCTTATGTTAGATTTGTCTTCTTGATCATTGCTGAATGATGATACAGTGACAAGTAATAAAGAAAACTGAGACAAAACAGGAAGAAAACAGAATGAGTTGAGTCAAAATCCTCTGGGAAAGAAGAGTGAATGGGAAAAATAGAATAGTATTATGGGCCTCTTTTCTAAAACCCTAGATTTTTAATGTCTCTTTAATATCAAGAATAGATATTACTGTGAATTGTCAATGTACAAGAGTTTAATGTTCCAGCTGCAAACTCAAGAAGAAAGGGATGTGATACTACATTTGTTTATCCCCACAAGCAAAAGGGGTGTATTTTGGATGTAGTTTTGGTAGTGAACATATTATATAAGAACTAGTTACAGTAAATAATTTTGTATCAGAGTGTTAATAGCATTTAAATGGAACGGGAGAAAGGATAAAATATACCTTTCTAGGGGTTTTGTTTTGGTTTTTTTTTGCAGAGAAAATTTCAAGAAATTTAAGAAAACTAGTGAGTGGAGTTAACCAGTTTGACAAGCTCAGGGATTGCATATGAAGGAATGTAAGAGTTTACATCAGAGGTAGAAAATCTTCCTGGAATTTGCATGGTAAACAAGGGGAAAATGAATGGGGAAGTTCTCCAAAGTTACCTGGATGAATGACTGCCCAAGGAAGGATGCTAGGTGTAAACAGTCTATGGGAACGGATAAAGAGGTCAGTCAGTCTAAGCAGCTATGTTTTGAAGGTCAGAAAATGTAGGAATCCAGCCCCAAGTGCCAAAAGTCAAGCTGAGTTAGACCTTGCAAAGATCTGTGAAGATAAATGCTGAAAGATTTGGTAACTGTATAAATAGAAACAAAATTTAAAAAGGAGGAAGTAGGGCTGCTGTGTACTGAGTAGGAGGCTGAGATCAAACACAATATTTGGATCACACTTAGATCAAGGGCCAGACCCAAGAGGGTATGCAGGGCTGTAATGCCAGGAAGTTAATTTGGCTCTGGGAACAAAATTCACAATGCTGAGGAAGATGTCTTATTCCTTTG
>JAVJGJ010000014.1:23231482-23274914 GCA_035590215.1 Microhierax caerulescens | reverse complement strand
ATCCCGACACGCGGGGACAGCCCGCCCGGCGGGAAGGGCCTTTGCTTGGTGCGAGCACGGGACCTGCCATCGCGAGCGGCCGGGCGCTGCCTCAGCGTGTGCCCCTGCGCCGGCAGAGGTGGGCACTGCCCCCCGCCAGCCACGCTCTCCCGCTTCTGGAGCGACCAGCGAGCCGGGACAGAGTTGGGAAACTCGGATAACGGCATGCGTGTTTCTGGCTGACCCGTGTTCTCTTTTATCTTTGCTTTGCAACGCGAGCGGCGCCATAGAGAGGTGCTTTGCTGGGAGGTGAAGGCCCAGGTGTCAAGGAGAGACCCCGGGCTTTTTTCCCGACGGGCTTATTTGTGTTCAAGGTAGCTCCCGAGTTGTTGCATTGCGCTTTGCTTTCTCTTTCAAACCGCAAAAGATGCAGAGGATTTACTGAAACGGCAGGTATAGCTCACAGCGCTTCAGTCAGCCCCGTACCCAGCAAGCTGCTGGTGCCTGCTGTTGTGAACCTGTGATGGGGATACGTTTCCATTTTGTTTGTCAGTGTACTGGAGGTAGCTGGCCAGACGAACAGATGGATTTCTTCTTTTCTGCATATGTATGTGCAAATGTTTATGGCAGACAGGGTGGAGGGAAGGGGGCACCCACTAAAAACCTCAAGAGAGGCTTGATGTATAGTTAAGGCCAAACAGAAAGATTGGGACTGTGTGAAGAAACAGTGGTGAGTTGTGTTTCAAGGCTGCTTGAAGCCTTGGTTTTGGAGCAGGGTGTAGTCTTTGTAGGCGCTGTACAGACTTGGGGTGAAAAGGCAGTTGCAGCTCCAAAGAGTTAACAGGCTGCAGATCTGGCCGGGTGGTCATGGTGCTGCAGCTTTATGAATTAACTGACTCTCAGCTGAGTGGTTTTGCCACCTGTGTGTGGCACATGTGACCATTTACATCCCTTAGCTTTGCAGGTGAGCAACAACCTTGTGATGTCCAACATCAGGCAGACCAGTGCACAGACGTCCTTGCCTCTCTCAGCCCACCTCTGTGGGCTGCACTAAGCTGTGGGGGCAAGTGGGGAAGATGTGGTCATGCATGTAGGTGTCTCCTGGGACCCTCTGCTCTGGGACAGCTCTGCCTCTTAAAGCTACTCACTCAGTGATGCTTCACTAGCTCTGCAGCCTCCAAATCAGAGGCAAATACAATGAACACTTGGAGAGAACAGGTATAAACTTAGGTCAGGTACTCTGTAGACTGCTATTTCCTTCAGCAACTTAAGTCAATTTGTGTCTTTTATACAGGATTTCCATATAACACAAGAGGAGGGACTGTGTAATTGCACCGGCTGCATAGCTGCAAGTGCCAGCCCTGGCACAAAGGAGCAAGTTCATTGATTACTACAGTTCCCAAAAGTTATTTTACTCTCAGATGTTTTGAGTATGTTGCGTTTTGACCTTGGCAGACTTCCACCGCGCGCATGCTTTAGGTAGTCAGATTGGCTTTGCAATAAACCCATTTCTTGAGCATGAGAACTACTGTGTGTTTAGTCCCCAATTTATGCCAGTTTGCTGGGATGTGTAAAGTTTAGAGCCTTGCTGCTTGTAGGCCTTGTGCTTATCAGTGAGGAGATGTGTTCAGAAGGCACTCCTTGTTTTGGGTGGGCTGTAGTGGAAACTGAGGCCAGCTAGGCTTCTAATTCAAGCAGTTCAGTTGTGACCATGGGTGAGACTGATTGCACAATACACAGTATGCTCTTGGCTCCACCTGGAGAGCAAGAGGTTTTGCTATACAGGAGCTATTAGCTTAAACAAAAGAAGGAACTTGTAGCTCTTTAATGTAACCAGCTCAGACTTGTGTTCTTGTTGAAGCCTTTGTCATTCCCTCTTCTTTTCCACCCTCCCCCCTGCCCCCCCCCCCCTTTTTTTTTTTTTATTTTTCCTCTGTCAGGTTTCAGGTAGGGTTCATCAGTGTATGGTGTTGTCTCTGCTTGAAGTTGTGTGACAACACAAGTGAGGATCGATGTGTGCCAGTCTAGCTGGCGTTGAGCGCACTTGATGATCTGGTCTGTAGAAGAGAGAGGGCAAAAAGGTGTGGTGGTGGTGGTTGTTTAGGCTCAGATGGGAATGAAGATGCTGAGAAATATGGTTCAGGTGGAGGAGGGCAGGGCTCTCATTGCAATTACTGCCTCTACTACCTTTTGTTCAACATTGATCTATCAAGTTCCTCAACCTGATCCACCATAACAGGCTAAGGAGACTTCAGTGGCCTTTCAGGAATGTCACTTCCAGTGGTAACCCAGCTTTCAGAGACTAGAAAACAAAATGATTACTTCAGTTCTTTTTTTCTTGGCCTGTATCTGTGATGCTAAAAGCATCAGTGTGGAGTGGGGCAGGAGGAACAGAGGGTGATCTTTGGCTACAGTTGTGCCCAGTGGGTGCTGGCTTGATTCTGGTGAGGTTTGTTGACTGAGACACTGGTGCCAAAAGGCAAATGGGGATGTGGCAGAGTCCCTTTGCCTCTCCTGAAGGATGAGCTAAGAAGTCCTGCTGACTTAACCAAGTATGCAGAGAAACTAGTGGCATTGACCAGCAGAACCAGGAGGCTGGGCAGGGTAGAGAACTAGTTCAGTGGTTCTGGGCAGAGTTGGTTGTGGTCAACTCCAGTCAATACTGACCCGGAGTTAGTAACCCAGGGAGAATCTTCTCTGCTGTCTGTGTCAGTGTGTTTGATTGTCTCCTAGGTTTTTTCCATTACCTGTTACATGCTCATCCTTTGTTACCCTAGGGCCAAAATCCTTGCAAATGTGTCACATGCTAAAGGTAGTGTTCATCTGGCCAAATGTAGTCCTTTACATGCAAGTTCAATCCCAGCTCCTGTTATGGTCAGCCAGGGGAGGGTTGGACATTGCTGGGGTGTGATTCATCTCAACCCAGTATGCTAAAGCAGATGTTGTGACCTGAAATCTGTTTTCCACTGACTATAAAAGGATGCATTGGGAGATTTGCTCAGATGTAAAAGTCTGCACTATAAATGTCTAAGTGTTTACCTCGATGAATTTGTGAGGTTCTGTGATTCCGCAGTGACTTTGAGAAGAGTTGTGGCTGTTTGCACTGTGAGTGAGGGTTTTTTTCTGTTTCTTGAGAACCCTAACCTTAGTGCCTTTTTTGCAATGTCACTGGCTACTGAAACCTACAAAAAAAAAAAGGGGTGTGTGTAGAGAAAAAGGCATAGCTGAATCTGTTGGTCAAACAAAACAAGGGGGCTATCACCTTCCCTATGATAAGCCCACCAGCTGCAGGTTTTGTGACAAATGCCTGTGGTTCCTGGGCGGTTCAGGGGTGTTGGGGATCAGGAGCTGGGGCTCGCACCTTCCTGCTGTGATTTGTTGAAACCTAGGCACCCCGCTTGAGCTGGCAGCACTGGCTGGAGCTGCTTTCCATTGATGGTGGGTCAGCAGCTGATGCCCTTGCCAGGGTCCCTGACTCTGCAGGAGACCACTGAGGTGGTGGGTCATAAATCCCGGGAATGGTAGCTGGTACAGAAGTGCCTTGTTTCAGAGTTTCCAAAATAAAATACTGTGAAATCATCTGTTAAGTTTCTGGGGGTGCTAACCACCCCACCCCCAAGTGAAAAACAGTTCAGAAAACATTATTTCACAGAAGTGCAGTTTTAATGTGCTCATGAATTGCAGTAACTGCTGTAGGAAAAAAATGTGCTACCAGCTTCTTTGCTGAGCAGGATCCCTCATTAAATTTTCCTGTTAATCTTACCTGTTCCTCAGTGCCTCCCATGCCGTGTCTTGACCTCTTTTCTGAGGAATCCACGTGATTGCTGTATTTACTAAAATACTAATTTTATTATTCTCTACTTAATGGTAGTATTTAGCTTCATATTTTCTTACACCTTTTTCTTCTGCCTTTTTCTGAGATGAGTATTAACTCTTGGGTTCCTTTCCACCAGACTTCCAGGGAAATATCTCAGCTGTCTTTTCTAAGCTGTACAGATGTTGCAGATCACTATTGCATCATTATTTTCCACATCCTTGTTAATTGTTTCTGTTTTTCCTTGTAGATTCTATTGGCTCTTTTGATTTTTAAATTACGGGAATGAAGATTTTACTTAGTATCCTGTTTTTGAGGAGTTGCAATTAATTACTATTCTTACTTACTGAGTGAGCTAAGCTTTTCTCAAATTTTAGTGGCTATTTGACAGTCATCCACTTCTGAAAGTTTATTGTGAGTCACTCTGGAGTTCTAAAAAAAAATAATTGAACAATGAACTTCTTACTTAACTAGCATTTGTCCCTGGTACTGATTTAGGCAGACTGTTAAAATCCCCCATACCAGGTCATTTGTTTGTTCCTGGAACCTGTTCTGTCAAATGGGAGGGTGTTCTCAAAATAAATAGTAGTGTATGCTGTGACCCATATTATTCCTGGCCGTGTGTGAACCTGACTGTCTTATGTTGCCAGGTATTTTAATAAAGGTGAGAAGAGCTGAGTTGTAGGGTAGATGCACATCATCTCCAGCTGCAGTTGTGTGTGCTGAGAAGTCTGCTGCGGGTGGCTGCTTGCTGGCATCCCAGTTGCAGAGGTAATTGCTACTTCAGTTTTCTGGCTGATATGCTTGAGAATGCTTTCCTCTGATTTGTTTCAACCCATATGAGGCTGGGTAGCTCAGGCTGCTTCAGTGGTAGGTTTTTGCTAACTCAAGTTAGCAGCTCTGTTAAGTCTTTGAAGTTTCATGCAGCAAAGTAAATAGTATGGTGTGTCTCTAGAAAATATTTAACTTGAGTTAGCAGTGTTTGAGTCATCTGGGATGCTGCACAGATTGCTCAGTGCATGGAGCAGAGAGGATGATGATGTCTGGGAGGCAGAAGGCAGTGGTGGTACCAAGTATTTGGGGACATTGACCTCTGCAGCTGGTGCACTTGGAGCCTGGTACCAGAAGCTATGCTGGTACAGTGTCTCTGTGCATGTCTGCAGTGGACCACGTCGATTCAGTGGTTTGATTAACCCAAAAGTGAGTTTGCTTTGACTGTGAGGTATAGTTAAGTGCCACTTTCCATTGTAAAAGAAGTACCATACAAAATCACCTTTTAATTTTTGCTGCGATCAGGACTGCTTCCAAGGATCTCCTTCCCCAGACTGCCTCTGCAGTGAGTTTGGAAGGTGTTGTGACTCTGTGTGTAGCAGGCAAACAGAAGGCCCTTCTGTGACTGGTATGCTAGTAGTAGTTTAATTCAAGGATGCTGATATGGGAGGTTTATTCACGTGAACAGTGGATTTACTCTTGCCACATACACAAGAAATCACTGTGATTTGATGAATGAACTGTTTCCTTAACCTGAAGGAGAGCTTGCTTTTCTTGGTAAAAGATCCTTAAAATAAGCTAGTTGGGAAAACTGCATTGTTGAGTTTGTAGAACTAGGTTATTTGGTTGAAATGACTCTCTTACAAAGCAGTGTCAGCTAGCAGTGTAAATAATGTGATGTACCTTTAGAAAATATTCCAGAGGGGGTTAGTTGACTTAGGTAAGCAGAATATAGTCTTTCATCCTTAGGCTGCTGATTAAATTCCACTTGCTGTTGCACACAGTGTGACAGCTGTTTGATGACCCATATGAGATAATTCCCAAGCAAAGAATGATGCTGCATGCAGTGCTATTGTTGTTGGTTTTTCCTTCCAAGAAGCTCACAAAACAGTAAGCTGTAACATGCGTTGTGAACGTTTTTTATTTGTCTCACTTTGCAGTGACAGTCAGTGCATCAGACTGGTTTGTGTGCTTATAGCTTCTGAAAGCTGGGAGCAGGCCATTAAGAAAAATACAGCAAAATCAACTCCTCCTCTTTTTCGCTCTACCTAGAGCAGGAACAGAAGGTTTTTCGCAAGTTATTTGCAGTATCAATCATGTAGCTACTGAAAAATAGTGATGATGAATGTATAATATCATTTTCTCTATAGGAAAAAAACATGATGTAGTTGAGGACCTGACTGACTCGTCCAGCACCGTTTTAGCAACCCATTGAATAAAGGCAGGTGGGTGTGATATAGAGAAATAGTGATCAAAATAGGTATTTAAAAGTCTGTCTTCCAGTCACTACCTGAACTTGGCTGATACAGGTTTGAAGTGCAAGGGTGCCGTACTGTTCTGTATCTGCCCATGCTGACTACAGGTGCATTAAGCAGGTCCTTTCTGCCTTTGCAGTCTTCCTGAAGAAAGGAGCACAATGTTCTGGCACCCACAGCAGGAACGAAGTGTAACACCCAGGAGTCAGCAGCTGAATGATGGATTCATGTGGAGGTGCCATATCTTGGAGGAGAAAAACAATAGGTGTTTGTTGGGATTTTGGAAATGAGAACTTCTGTGAGACTAGAGTGAAGTTTGGCCTCTAGCATCTTTTAAGTTCAGGAAAGGTACCAACACAAGCAGTACAGTGAAAAGCATAACAGTGAAGTAACTGGAGAAGAGCAGAAGCAAAATGTTTTTACACTTTGCCCTGGAGGTGCTAGGATCAGTAGTTGGCCAGTCCTGAAATCCCAAGATTTGTCCAGGAAACAGTCTTATTTTTGAGGAACTCAAGAGTAAGGATGAGTCATTGCTCTTGTGAGGCAAGTGGGTTTCTGAGTTGCTAAAGCCCCAGATAGCGCTAGACTTGCCTGTCTTGGATCTGTCTTCTGTGGACAGTTAATAGAAAAAAAAATATTGAGGTGTTTTTGCTTCTGCTGGCTCTAGGTTTAGTCTGTTTTCTGTTTTGCGCTGTCAGTGGAGTTCTCATAGATGTCAGCTGGTGCCCTGCAGTAGCTAGGGAAGGCAGGTGTCTCTGGAGGGTCATTCCTCATGTATCTCATCCAAAGGGATAAATTTATACCTTGAGGTGCCTGTCTTTGCCTTTGGTTACAGAGGGCAGTGAGATGATACCCCAAGCCCAAATGTCTGTTTTGGAGTTGGCAAAAGCTAATCAAAATGAATCCTACCCCTCCTGACGTGTTTGGCATGTGAATAAATACAAGGATGTCCCCCAAGGAAACCTGTCTAAGTGGTGAAGCCACACTGTTGTGCTTTGGCTGCTCCAGATAAAGCATCACAGACGTTAGAGTACTTTTGAACCTGCTTCTTCCTTCGAAGGAAATACCTGGAGAGCAGAACAGCATGGCATAGGGCACCATCAAAAGTACAAGGGCAGCTCTTCACTTTTCAAGGTTCAGACCCTTGGGGGAAAATGCTAATTATCGTTTGTTTCAGTTATTTTGCTTTAAAACCACCAATTTTTTTTTTTTCGAAGTCCCAGTACAGCGGAGCTAAGCAGAATATTTAAAGTCAGTAGCTTGTTTCCTTCCTGCCGTCACTTAGAGCCTAGCAGCAGCAGAGCTTATTATACTTCAAAGTTTCTTGTTCTAGATAAGTGACATGGGGAGAGGTGGCACTGTACGTGCTCAGAGAAGTATGTTGAAATGTATAATGCAACACCTCTCAGACTGTTGTATTTGGGTCTCTCTGTGTACCTCCTCAGCCCTGTAAATAACAGTTAAGAGAGATTTCCTTTGATGCCAGAATGGTGTTGTGGAAAAATACAGTAAGGTTTTGAAAAAGTATTAGTAGCCTGGATGATACTAATCATTTTTCTCCCAATAAAAAGTGCATATTTACTCCAAACACTATACTTCTGCTGATGGGGATGCAGTTGTTTTTAAGGATAGCGGTATAACTTCCCTTGACAGGACTATGTGCTGGGCAGCTTCACTTACCTCTGTTGCTGGATTCTGGGTGCAGGTTTTGGGGCAAACTGGGTTTCTGATGAAGGGCAAGGAGGTGCAGGTGGCAATTGCAATAAAATTAGAAATCTGAGTAAGATTTTAGCCTACAAATTCAACAACTACTAGGCTGGTGGGGTTGAGCAAAAAAAAAAAAAAAAATTTGCTATATACTTTTTATTCATGGGAGTTAATCTCTTCTGTAAGTTGACCTGAGCTTCTGAGGGAGCTAGAACAAATTCTGTTCATGGAGAGATGTGGGTTATGAGAGCTGGCTTTCTGCTGCATAGACAGCAAAATAAACTGTAAGGCTGGCTACAAGGTAATGCCTCCCCTTGTGCAAAACGGGAGGCTGAGTCCACACTGTATTTTGCAGCAGCCTCATGGCTGGGCTGAGGCCAAACCTGCCAACTTTTTGCATTTCTTAAATGCTGGTATCTCTGGCATTGTCCCTGCTCTCCTTGCTCCAACTGTCATGTCCCTTAGTGACAGTTACAAGCTTTCTGCCCAAATCCCTTTTTGGGCCGGCTGGTGTGGAGCCCCCATATTGAGGGGCTGTGGGTTCCCTTTGCATGGCATCCTGGTTTGGCTGGTGGGAATCATCTTTGTTTTGTTTTGTGGGGTGGAGGGTTTTTTTGGAGTGGGGTGTGTGTGTGTGGACACAACCCAAACAAACTTCAGCAACTCTTGATTTGATCCCAGGCAGGAGTGGGAAGGCTTTTTGTTGTACCTTGATATAAATATCTGTGCTTGGACATTTTCCCCCCCCCCCCCCCCAGCCCCTCTCCATCAGCAGCCTTGCAGCCTTGAATGTTAAGGTTAGATGGTGGCAAAACTCCCCTTAGACAATAGCTCTCCTGTCAGGGAGCAGGGGAGAGCTGAACGGTGAGCTTGTAGCTAAAAAAAGAGTGCTTATCCAAAGCAAACACACTCCACACCTACTTTGCTGTGAAATGTAGTTCTGCATCAGTGTACCTAGTTTCTGATAAGACTTATTTGGGTTGAATATATCAAAGCTGGACTCTTGATATCTCTGTGTGAAAACAGGAGTGGTTGGTTACCCCAACGTCAGACTGGTCAAACATCATGCTTGTATAATTTGCCGTGCTCCCTACTTAATTTAGACTTAAATGCCTAAAATGGTTGCAGTTTTCAGAGGCACTTTGTAAATCCATCAGCACTTAAGAGCTGCAGTCTTTACAGTGACAGCTTGTGGGATTATTTACACAACACTTCTGAGACTGAATTTTTTCCCAACAGTCAGACTAGTAATCCCGTTTTGTATGCTTTTTTTTTTTTTTTTTCATTTGTTGGGTGCTCCTGTCCTTTTGAGTAAGAGATTTTTTACTAGCTCTGGGCAGGACTGGATCAAAAACTGAAGTGAAAGTGGGTGACTTGTGCAGTGTGAAGTTCTAATAGCAAGCGGGCAAGTGTATGGGTGAAGCTGCCATGGAAACCACTTGTGGTACTTGCCAAAAAGACCAGACTTTGCATCACTGCTATTCCTAAATACTAGTCCATTTTTAGCTGCTCTCTCTGTTTATGATCGTTGGGAATACTGCAGAGGGCAGCTGCCTGGGAAGGAGAGGAAGGCGTGAAGATGATGCAATGTGAGCAGCTTGTTGCAAGCCTGAAGGCAGCACAGGCAGTGATGCTGGCTGGGCTGGGAGAGCCAAGGTGGACAGTCGTGGCTGGGATAGTTTGATCTCAGGTGAGAAGTGTGTGCCCACTGCCTTGCCATGGCGAGGGATGGCCAAAGGAGCAGTGCTTCCTCACAGGCCAGGATGTGAGTGTTGTGTCTGTCACTTCTGTGTGTGCTGGTTGCACTGCTGGAGGCGGGGGTTATACTCTGCTTCAAATGTGGGGGTGGCAGGTGGCTTATTATTACCTCCCCTCTCTTCTTCACACAGCACCATGCTTTACCTCCTCTGCTCCACCTCTTTGCACCATCCTCAGCTCCCGTTTTGCTGTGGGTGTCTGTCTAGACTACATTGATGTGGACATATCCTGTGGTCCTGGCAGCTGGGCTCCGTGGCTGCCCTGCCCAGCCCATTTTCCATCCCAAAATAACAGTCTCTGGTGAGGCATGTGTCATGAACTGGCAGCGGAGGGGGTGTCATTAACCATCAGGGAGTTGGGATGTTGTCATATTCCAGTTACACTGGAAGTATGGCCACACTGTTGGTGCTCAGCATCTCCTGCTGCCCGGACAGCCTCAGTTGGGGCTTCCTCTTGTGCTCTGCTCCTCGCACTGTTCCCAGGAAGCCAGGGCATCAGCAGACCCTCCCAGTCATGTGCTGTTAGCTCCTTTGGCACTGAATGACCCTGGTCAGCGGGGTAAGTCTGGTGAAAGGGCAGTACTACTTCCATCAGATGGTAGCATTCAGATATTGCTTTAATCCAGCGTGTCTGTCAGGGCACTGTCTCTCAGGGGAAGGTCTTCCTGAAGAGCTCTCCAGTGGGAATTACTTGTCTACTAGGCAGCTGCCAAGAGCCACCCCCTGAAATGGCAGACACACAGCATCTCAGCTGCAGGAGGGTGTGTGGCTGCACACACCAGCTGAAGGGAGTGTTAAGTGCTTGTTTCTGCCTGCAGTGATGAACACGTGGGGCTTGGAAGGAGCTTATCCCTTCCCAGCCCTTGAATTATGGCTGGAATGTGGGAATACAGAGTCTAAAAGTGAACACTTTAAAAATGCTCCTTTCACGTTATGCTTCTCTTTGCTGTGGTGTAAATCATGTTTGCAGAAAGCTTTAATGTTAGGTCTGCACTCACGAAAGTGCTCTCAGAAGGTTCTAAAATATTTTGAATGCAGCTGGCTTGCTTAATGAGAAATTAACTTCAGTTTCTTCAGAAAAGGGAAGTTTTTTGTAATTCTTCTACTGTGTTGAGCCACTATCCAACAACCACATTGGTGCAGGGCGGTCAGGTCTGACTCAGAGGTCTGCATGGGGCAAGCCCTTACAAATGGCCTCCATATCAGTTGAAAACCTACTGGATTAATAAAAAACATTTTCTAATTCCTTTCTAATGACTTTATTTTGATTGTGTAAGTCCAAAGGAGTGATCTAGCATATTTTGATGTTTCCTAGAATGGTTTGGGTCAGAAGGGACCTTAAAGATCATCTAGTCCAACCCCCCTGCGATGGGCAGGGATATCTTTCACTAGATAGCTTGCTCAAAACCCTGTCCAGCCTGGCCTTGAACACTTGCAGATGCGGCTACACAAGGATAGCAAAACCTTTCTCAGAAGCCTATAGTCATCTTGATGTAAGACACAGGGAGCCCTGAGACTTGGGCATGTACAATTTCTGCTCCCCTTCCTTCCTGAAGAAGTGAGTGTCCAGTGCGGGCTGAGCTCTCCCTTGTGTGGGCAATTCCTCCCAAGTTTGTTATAGGGGATTTCCTCTACAACAGCTCTTCAAACACTTCCATCTCTTGCACAGAAACACTTCCTGCTTTCCTGGTAAAGGGTTGCTTTGCTTCAGGTCAGTACCTGTTTGGGTAATGGAGGAAGTTTTTAACTAGGACAGCAGCGTAGTCATAAGCCATGCACCAGTGCTGGGACTGTGCATCTTGGAGAAACAACTGATGTACAGATGTACTGGTCCATGGGGGTGACCAAACCCTGGTCCATGGTCCAGTATGTGGCTTGGAGGGGATGCCCACAGGCTGCTCGGCAGGGGTGACCAGGGTCTGCTGCTGCCACATGACCCTGCCACCAGCTGGAGCTGCCAGTGCTCACCACAAGCTACCTGCTGACCTCTACCTGCTCTCTGCTGCTCAAGCTTGTACCAAAAGCCACTGGCTTACACACACTTGGATCTGCCTGTTGTTCACACTTGAAAATCCCCACTCAGCTGCGCCCTTCCTCCTGGTGAAATGATGGTGTTCAGGGAGTTTTTTCCTTCCTTCCTTCTGTCTGGCTCGTTGGATGCATGTGCAGGATGGCAGCTGTTGTTCTGCATGAAGGTTGGGGCTCTTATTTGTTGTTTGTTTTCCCAATACTGTTTTAATAATAAACAACTTCTGTCTTGGTCTGATTTGCTTCCTTGCCACTTAAGGGATGTTTCCCACCTTTTTCCAAGGACTGTTGTCCAGTGACCATGACTGGAGCATGCTGAATGGCATGGCCCAGCATTTTGGCTAAGCAAAGCTTTGTCTTTACCTCATCTGGCTTTAGGAAGACAGAAGCTCACTTATTTAATGTTTACCAGAACATTTTTTTTTAATTCTATTTTTTGCTTGATACCAGGGCTGAGTCCCTGGCAGATTATGGGCTATGTGTTGCTTTGAGTAGATCCCTTGCAGTCTGTCTCAGGCTTTCATTTGGGAAATCTCATTATCAGCTGAGATCCGCTCAGGTTTTATGAGAAATTGACAGAATTAAATCAAGTAATTTTCTTGCAAAGTGTGATCTGAAGCCATGCTGAGGAACTATTTGAGGAGACTGTACTAGAGCTAGTGGGAGACTTTACAATTAGATCCTTTCTCATCAGAAAATAATGATTCATGTAATAAGAGGTGTGATGCCCTTTATCAGCTAGGCAGGAAGACATCTCCTTAACTTTTTGATCCCTGAGGAGCTGTGGGTGGCAAATTTGATGCTGCTGTCCTCCAAAGAGCTGGGTGCTGTTTTGAGGTGCTAGAGGATCTTCACCAGCTGAAGTCCAAGGTATGGGCTAAAAGGGCTGAGAGCACTTTACATCCACCTTCACTGGATGGTACTTCTCAGGTGGGAATCCATCCTGGAAAGCATCCCATTACTCCTCTTGTCTCATCTGCTGTCTGTGGTGGCTTGCCATCTGGTTAGTTGTAGGTACAGTGTTGGGTTTGTTTCAGTGATGCTGCTTGCAGCACGATTTCCCAGGTGGTTATTGTGGTACAGCTACAGGGGTGATGCGGGTAGCTTGAAGAGAGGAAGATCTGATTTCATAGTTTAACCCTATAAAAACAAATGTGCTGTCTGACTGCACCTGAGTTTTCCCTGCTTTGAGGCATGTGTTACATCCACTCTGTGTCTTAACAGGTACTTCTCTCTTGTTCTTGTAACGTTTGGGTGGTGGAGAGACTGATCTTGCATCCTGTTCTAGCCTTGCATTGTGCCTGCAGTTGGAAAGTGGTTGTCATGTCAAATTCCCCACTGCAGATTAAGCCTGTTAAGTTGTGTGTTTCAGCAGTAGCCAAGGAGGGGAATTAATGTCTATCCAAACTTCTACGTGTTGTATGGCTTACAGTGTGCTGTGCTTGATGTTAATCACAGCTGAAGCTTTGTGGAGAAGAATGGACATCACTGGACTTCCATTTTGGAGATTTTTGAAGCTTGAATTCTGGGAGGTTGAAACATTCCCCTCAGGACATTCAGAGCAGGAACCTCCCTTTTTTATTTTGGTCAAAAATCACTGCTTGTCTCAAAATGAGTTTAATGTATCACGACAAATAACCCATATTGAGTTTTCTGCAGATGCAAAACATGGAAGTTTGCCTGCTTTAAATTTTGGGGGAAGTTGAGACTTCTTATCTGGACTTGGGGAACCCAATGACAGTCTTTTCCATCCCAGGACAACTCCTGGGATGAGAGAGAAACTTCTGTTGTTGGTACAGCCAGCAGCTGTGACAGTATGGAAAGCAAGCAAATGAGCTGCAGCACCCTGCCATTCTCCTGAGGCAGTGCTGGAGCACCAGCATCTTCATGTTCATTGGGACTTCATGTCCCCCACTTAGTAACTGATGGCTGGCAAGTGGGTGGCATGCAGATTAGAGTACCTCACCACTTCTTTTCCAATGGAAGAAATTCTCCAGGGCTACAAGATGCCTGGAGAAGTGCTGGAGATGCTGCCTTGGAAATGTCCCTTACACTTGGGAGCTTGAGGAACAGAAACCTGAACCATCCAAGCTGTGTGTGACAGCGGGCTGGTCCCCCACCACTACCTCCCTTGTACTGTTAAGGCAGTTACACTCAACAGAGGAGAGTCCTACAGTCCCCTTATAGGCGGTGTGTCTTCAGCAGCTGATCAAGTCTGTGTTTTGTATACACGGCACAGCTGCGTGTGTGTGCTGTTATCAGTGTTTAGTGTGTAGTTTATATTTAACTGGACAGCTTCCTTTTGAGTAGCAAATGCCTTTCTAGTGGCTGATCTTGTTTTTTTAACAGAATTGTCATTTAGTATACATATATATACACTGATATAATTTACATTCTGTAATGTATGTTGAGATATATGCGCACTTGTGAAAAATAAAAAATACAATTATGGCAATCAAGAAGGGAAAATTTCTAACAGCCCATGGTCAAGACATTCCTTGTCTGATTCAAATGCTTCACTGGGTCAGTATTCCTTTACACACGGTGGAAGCAATGCAAAGAATTCCAATTACTTTGGTGGCTTTTGGCTTGGACTCCTTGCCATTACTGCTGCTATCATGGGATATCTTCCAGCTTTGCATAATGCTAATGCTTGGTCATGCCTTTATTTTCATCAGCCTTTTTGCTTGTGGCAGGCATCTGCAAATGGTGATGACCACAGCTTCTGAGTCGGTTCCTGGCACTTGTCCTAGGCGTGTTTCTCTAACTGCCTGCCTTATCCAGCACAGCTGATGGGGACACTTGCAGCAGCTTTGGGGACACAGCCAGATGCACCTTAGGGTCTGCTGCCACATCTTTTGCTTCTGTTTCAAGAAGTCTGGAGATAAGTGTTTAAATGTCTGTGGGGAACATTCTACATCTGCTATAGCCATAGTGTCTCTGCCCTATCACTTGTTGCAGAGTAACATAATAAAACATGAGAGAATTTCCAAGGCAAGATGTTTTGGAAAGACATTATCTGACACAATTCCTGCTTTATACTGTGAAGGATCACATTACACACATCACACCAGTGCTGATGTGCCTTGGTGACTATCAACTTTTCTCATTGTACTTCTGAATGATGCTTCAAAAAGCATTCTGTGTTCTGGTTTGGTCCTGTACAACATATAACCTCTTTGCATTTAGGAGGCTACAGTCAAATCTGACACCCAAAAACATCTGTAAAGCTAATGACAGTAGTAGGAATTGAGGGTTTCCACCTCTTCTTTTTCTGCATAGGACTTCTCTGTGAGTGATACTACCTTGGGGGTGGAAGTAGCAAAATGAGCCTTTTGGAAAGGGCTCCCAAATGGTTTTGTTACTTGTGTGTTGATCAAAAAGTTGGCATCGTCACTACATACTTGTTCAGGGAGCTGACCTGTGCTTGAACTAGAAATAGAGGGCCAAACCCATTTCCACATTGTTTGCCAAACATACCGATGTGGCCTAACTGCTTCTGCAGTGATGGTACAGCTGTATGGGAAATAAATTTGTTGAAGACCAAAAGGATACTAAGGAAAATAAGACTGTCCACAGGACATCACCTTGCTGTGACAGAAGGCTACTGATGGCACTAGAGGTTCCTACTTGTTTCAAGATTGATATAAGCATACATGGGGCAATACTGAGTGTGGATTTCTGTTTGTGCTTTCTCTGAGGAGGTGATTGGGAAGTTCATTGCATGTGCATCAGGGCTAGGCTTGGGTTTTCTTCTTTCCTTAGGAAAACTCCTTGTTCTGCATAATTGGATTTAATTTTATGCTTTTCTGCAAATTGGAGAAGAAAATTCTCAGGAGCAGCAAGGTCTTGAAATAGATAAGGAGTGTTTTTTCAGAAGCTGAAACAAATTGTAATTGTTTAGGAAGTGATAGTACTGCTTATGTAAAATGGTGCCCTGTCAGCTTATTTTTACACATGGTGTTTTATGTTTAGCTGGACAGATGTTTGTTATGGTTTACTTTTTTGCTGTTAACCAGATGCAAGATTGCTTATTTTCTTATGGGATTGTTTTGAAGAATGTCCCTTTTTAAAATGTTGTTAATGGGGAAGGAAATCTATTAACCTGATATAATAGGTGTGTTAACCATTAGATAAGAGGAGGAAGAATATCTTATTTTATTTGAAAATACAATACAGTTAAGGCACAAAAATTTGGACAGGGAACAAAAGTAACAAACATAAAATGCACTGTAAATAAAAGACAAGGACCAGTAGCAGTGGGTGGAATTTGGCCCCTATTGAAGTCGGTGGGAGCTTTGCCATTGACTTCAGTGGGACAGGATTTCACCCAAGGATGTGGCCCCTGCGCCAGGGTCCACCCTGCTAGGTTATCTAGGTGCGTCATTGCTTCCCGCCGCTCTCAAAGCCCTCAGCTCCTGCTGAAACCTGAAGGTGCCTAGAGCCTCGGGGTAAAGCCATTTCCTACCCAGGGTCTGAGTGACCAGGGCTTGCAGCTCAATGAGTCTCATCAGAGAACCCAGAGCTAAACCGGAGGTAAGAGCTAGATGTGTGCAGAACAAAGCTAATCTGTGTTCATTCAGATCAAGTTTCCTCAACTTGAAGGTGATTATATACCATCTGGTAACGTTTCAGGAATAATTTATATTGGTTTATGTGATTAGGACTGAATTATGCCACAGGAATACTGACCGTACATTCAAAAAAAGGCTCATCGTTTCAAGTATGGGAGTGGGAGTGAGAGGAACCAGCCCAGAACACATTTCCTCACTTCAAAGGCAAGAACGGCTGTTTCAGAAAGCGAGATCACAGCCGGATCCAACTTCTAAGGAGGCAAAAAACCATAATCTCTGCCAAAATCACCCTTTGATACAATTGCAAAGATAACAAATTATATCAGAGGAAAGGTTTTGGGCAGAGGTGTAATGGCCCCCGTACTGCATCCTGCTAAACCAAAAGACTGTTCTCCCCCCAAAAAATCCCACTTGTCTTTATTGAAGGTCTCTTTGCCAAGCTACAGTGAATATAATTGAAAGTGAAAGGTTGATTTGGTACCTGCTGTTTCAAAAGCAACAAAAACATGTGAGAGATGCTTAGGTTGGTGATCAGTCATCTGAGAGATGAAGGACAGTGCTGTGTGCAAGGGGTGCAGAATGCGGGTGCAGTGCAGGTACCATGCCCTGCGCACAGCTCTGGTCTGTTCTCTGCGGGTTGTAGGGAGGTATTTTGTTCACAACAGAGACGCTCAGATTTTCTGATGCTTTTTGAGCAGGGTGAAGTTGATATCTTGATCTTGAGATCAGCCAGAAGGGCACTGTCTGCTGGCATTAAGCCAACTGCAGGATGTTGGCCTTAAATTTCAGGTCTTTTATAATTAAATAGCCCCTCTTCTAAACAAATTATCCATAAAAGCAGTTCTGCTTTATTCTTGATATCGGTAGTACAGCTGTGAACACCTTTAGATATGCCTGAGGGAGCTTCAGAATGAAATTGCTTTGAAGTATGTTTATGGTGAGACACTCTTGAGTGATACATAAGCTTGAAAGAGATAACCAGATTTAATTTTTTTTTTTAACGAATAAATCTTAGGTGTCGTTGTGTGTCCCCCCCCAACCTTGCCAAATTTGTGGATTGATCCTCCATCCTTGCATGGAGGAGCTGTTTCTCTGTTGGGGATGTTGCCCCTCCCCAGCCCCATTCTTGCCAAAGAAGTGATTTGTCACACCTTTGTACCAGGTACACCTTCACTTTCAATGCAGGGGTAAAACTCCCATTGGCTTGGGAAGACTGAGTCATGTTCGTTTTGCAAGACACCAGATTTAGTTAAGTTAAATGGCTACGTCAGAAATAAAAGGTCTATTGTTATTTTTACGTAGTACCTTTTTTGAAGCAGAGGCCTTGAGCCAAACCTTGAGAGACTTGGCATCCACAGCTCCTTGTGTTGCATTAGTGGTGGTGGAAGGGGGAGGGAGAGTGGCTCTCATCTGTGGGGGAGCCTTGGCCCTCCTCCACCTGGAGGCACTTCCTAGACAAAGATCGTGTCAGGCTGCACAGCCTGACCTCTGCATTTTGCTTCTGTTCACTGCAGAGCATGTCCTCCTTAGAGCTTTGTGTGGTGTACGGGGACAGTAGGTCACTTACACACTGCAAGCAAACGTACCATTAGTGTCATCTAGCTCTTAGAGTTAGCCCCTTTCCTGTCATGTGGGCATCGTAGAAACTCGCGTGTTGATGAGTGAGTTCACACCACAATTACAATTCTGCACATTACATGATCCAACCCTGCAAGAGACCCTCCTCCCTCACCTTGATTTTCCACGTAAGAGATATTCAGTACCTCGTAGGTTGAAAGCCAGTATGCTCAGCAAGTTTGCTGTCAACTTGGAGGTGCGCACCCTGAGGAACACAAAATAATGTGTTAAGTCACTAGGGCTTGGGGAGGCCTGGACATGTAGCCTCAGCCAGGGTGAAATGTCTCAGGAAGAGAGAAGAGCAGACAATGCTCTTCTGGCTGATTTCCTCTAAGCTTCGCTGGTGGTCCCCTGTAGTTGGTCCAGCTCCACCTCAGGGGTCCATCTGGGCTTGCCCAGGGGCTCTGTGAGAAGGGCAGGTGAGCCCTGCCCACCAGCACTGCATCTCTGCAGACTTCCCTGGCTCATCGCTTGGCTTCTTGCTGAGCTGCACCATCTTTCTACCACTTTCCACTTTCTGTCTTTATTAATAGCCTTAGCTGGGACTTCCCTGTATTCTTCTGTGCTGCTTCTAACTCCTCTGTTCAGGCCATTGAATGTCTAAACCTTGCTATAAGTACTTACAAGAAGTAAACTGGTTTTCACCAGTCCTTTAGCATTTCTTGCTGTTTCTGTACTGCAGAATAAACCTGTGTTTGTCCTGAAATCCAGAGTTTGGTTCTGAGTCAAACTTGTCTTGACTTTCACAGTGGCTTTGAAAAATGAATCTATTAGCACATCTCCTGTGGGTATCTTGCTTGTAGTTGGCTGCAGTTTATGGCAGGGATTTCTTTGTTTTGTTTTGGAGGGCTTTTTTATATCTTCTGTAGCGGTTGGATTTTTTTCTTGCTGCATAGCACTGGGATCCTCCCTGTTTTCCTGGAGCTCCAGACTGAATGTAAACCACCACCACTGGACAGGGTGGGTGAGTTAGCCCCATTGCTGTGGTCTTCATAGGATGCAGGCATCAATGGGATCTCTGCATCACTGGTGGGAATTAAGCAAAGTCAAGGACTTGTGTTGTCCTAGAAAGCAATGATATTCATAGGGAATGCTCTAGTGCCGTGCTCTTCTTGCCACCTTACCCCAGTTCAAAGTTCAGGATTGCCTTGTCCCTGCTTTGGGAAGGTCTTCAGGGGAAAGCAATTTGCTGAAAGCAGTCCTGGCTGGCATGGATTTGGGTAAGGTTCAAGTGGGAAGGAGACTGAGTGAACTGACATAGGCATGCACTTAGGTAAAAAGAAGATAGTTTTCCCTCTCTCTGTGCATTGGGAATTGCCATGGTTCATTAAACGAGGTTTTTGTAAGATTGGCCTGAAACCTGCCTTTTTCCAGTAGTCTTAAATCCATGTCTCAGAAGCGTGTTTGAGAGCTGTTGGTAGAGGAGACAATTCCTAACACAGTGGGACTTGTAAATCCTCAGCCTTGTTCCTGCAGTTGCAATTACTTTCTCGTAGTAGGGTGTTAGTGTAAGGCCAAGAGAAAGGGATTTAAGCCAGGGCTTATGACTCGTGTCTAGGAAAAGCAAAGAGAATTTTTGATTTTATAGTTGATGCTGTGGCAACAAAATTGAAGCACTGAATTTAATAGCTGACTTAATTTTAAGTTTCTTAGCATGTATTTTCCTACCTTTTACACTGGGTTTTCACTGGAGCTGATGACGTACCAATCTCACTTGACCATACTATAAATTGCATTTAGTAATATTTTTGCCTGCACATTATTCTCAGCATACTATTGTTGTTAGTATGCAATATATACTGCTGTTCCATTATTGGTATACAAGGCAGTATTTGTTGGAAAGCAAATGCCTCAGTCCAACCTTGCAGCTAAGTAAAAGAACCTTCTCATTTTCCATAATTAATGAAGAAACATTTTAAAGTCCTGGTGCCAAAGCCAGGCTTGATGCTGCAGTGTGGATATCAGGCTGGGGCTTCTTGAAGCCACAGGATGCAGTCTGAGATGGAAGATGACATTCATCCGTGTAGGCTGTGTCCACATGAGCAAGTAACACAGCCTGTAGATTTGCAGAGCAAAGCAGTTGCTGCTGAGAATCTGATGTCTGCACAAGGCATCTTACAGGGGAGGCTCTCCTGGAGTAGCTGTTCCTGCAGGCTGAGCACCCATCAGGTGTTGGAATGCATTACCTATGCCCCTGCAGTGTCCTCAGGTTTAGGTTCATGCCCATAGTACTGGGTTTGTGTGCTCCGTGAGCTCTCTGCGTTGTGAATCAAAGTAATATGGTATTTTTTATTATTATTATTATTAAATATACAAATATTTAATGCAAATATTAAATATGCTCCTGGTAAATGGGGCAGCCAGGACATTGGCTTTCAAAGTACTCGTGTTCAGAACAGAAATGCTAATTTACATTAAATAGTTGAATGCAGGCCTTATAGTAGTGATTTTGGTTCCCAGAACCAAATCTGTTTGTAAAAGTATGGTCAGTGCCAGCTCCGTTACTCTGGTTTAGGTTGTCTGTCATCTTTGGTTGGAGTGTGGCTCTGTAGCAATGTTCAAAGCTTCTTGGTACTAGTCACAATTGTTGGAGGTCCTCCACTGGAGGCCCATTCAAGGTGAAGAGCATGCCTTGTTACAGCTCCCACAGCACTGCCTTATTTTAGTACGTGTTTTTCTGCATATATGAATTAGGAGTAATCCAGCAGGTCCTACGGAAACATCCTAGCTATGGAGAGCATCATATTATCCAACTGCCAAATTCTGAATGAGGACGATGGTGCTGGGGTGAAGGCGCAGTGTGGTCTGAGGAAAATGGCTACAGCCAGTGGGAGCAACACTCAGAAGAGGAGGGTGGGGGACAATTAATCAGAAAGAACCAGGGCATAAAAATGGTGGTGAACCAGCAAAGTGAAACCTCTGCCAAAGCAGGAGGTGGTGTCAATTGACTGGAAAAAGAGTGAAGAGATAAGTGAGTTTACCTGTGAAAGACTGGCAGATCCACCTGACAGTTTTATTTGATAAGAGGCACAGGAAGGGGGGGGGGGGGGGCACTTTTGTTTGTTTTACTTTTAAGGTTAAATTGAAGAATGATAGCTCTCTTTTATCCTGACTTGAATAAAGCTTTTGATGCGGTGCCATACAGGAAGCTTTTTAAAGAAGGTGAGGACTAGCAGGAAACTGGCATGGTGCAAAAGGGACTTCTTAGTGAGAAGTCAGGGACTGGGAGAGGAAAACACACTGGTAGAGGAGATGCCCACTGGAGTTCTTAGTGGTTGCTCTTGGGATGCTCTTGTTGCTGCTTCTGATGGTTCCTCTTGATGCAACAAGTAAAAGGGTGCTAGTGGGATATACTGCTGTTCAGAGGGTGGTTCAGAGGTGAACAGTTGCAGGCAGAGCAAGGGACTACCCATGTCTTTGGGGCTTGGATCTTTGCAAAATGAAGGCTGAGATGTTATGTCTGATCTCTAAAGGCACACTGGGGTAACCACTCAAGTGGGGAAAGGCCATTCTTGGCACAAGAGCATGTGAGTAAATGCTGCTGGCCAAAGCATTTTGGCTGGAGTAGAGGAGTTTTGGTGGTGCTTTCTAACAGTGGACATAAGGCACCTAGAAGTTTTTAAGGGAAGGCCTGATGTAGTGCCATGGTTGCATGTGACAGCTGGGGCTAGGCAGTGTAAAAAGCAAGAAATTCCTTCTGATGCTGTGGAGTCCTCTAGCTGCTCTCTAAAGGCAAGGACAATTTTGAAGCAATGTACTTAATTTTTGTCAAAAAGAGTAAGACAGAAGTTCCGTACCCAGGCTGTGTCCAAGGACATAAATCTTGAATGGGCAGACTCCCTAACAGCATTAGTTCCACAAATGTCCTCAAGGAGCTGACACCCCGCTGGCCATGCTGGTTTGACCAATTGTAGCTTTTAATGAGTGCTGTTACTGTCTGTGTTAGGTGGACACCTATGCAGATGGTGAAGTTTGTAGGCTTGGTGAGTTGCATAGCAAAATCTTCCCCCGGTATAGCACTACAAGATATGTGTGTCTAATGGGGAAAGGATTTCCTAAGGGATCCCTCCACAGAGAGAGGGGTTTGCTTCACCCTGCTGCGAATCCCATCACAGTGCCAGGCAGGGGAGCTGCCCCTGAACCACTTGCACGCTGAAGCCACTGTGCCAGCAGGTTTGTACACAGGAATAGTGCGGTTGCTGCAATGGGACTATGGCTGGAAACCTGTCCCATTGCATGGGTTTCATCAAACACTCCCATCCTGCAGTCCTGGCTGGGACAGGGAGGTGCAGGGAGCCCCACTGTGCTCTCGCTTCAGTCATTGCAAATGCAAAATAGCTCCAGTCTTTGCCTCAGCATAACCAAGTTAAAACTTGATTCTGTGTGTCCTTTTTCCTAAATTCTGTCTGTTTCAGCCTGGGCAGATGTTGGCAACAGCAGCCTGTGCTACTGCCTGTGGCTGGAGCTTAGTGAGGGGAAATGTCCCAGCTGGTCTGTTTGACTGCAAATGGTGTCACTGACTGCAGCGTGTAGTTGTGTTGTGCTCGAGGGACGGTAGCATGTGTGGTGCCTTATTCTGGGATGTAATGCTCATTTCTTAGTGCACTTGGAGATGTAAAAAATATGTATAAGTACGTATCTATCTATCTATGTCTTTTATTAATTCTCAGCTCTGGAAAACAGTTCTGAAATCTGAAAGATGGGCTTTGCGTTTTTGGCTTGCCCACTTGTCTGTGGACTGGGTAGTTGTGGAGTGGGTGGGAGTTGGGGTGTAGTGCTGCATCTCTCCTGGGATTGCACAGGCTTTGCAGCATGACTGGGAGCAGGAAGCAGAAAATGCTTTGGTTTTGTCTGTTTTAATTCCCTGTGCTAAGCCTAGGTAAAATGCTGAAGGAGACATTCTGCCAGATAAAAAGATGGAAGGTGGGAAGATCCGTTTGTTGAAATGTGACAGGGCTGTAGCAGTGCACCTGTGCAGTGATGCTGTTTCAGAGGGTATCCTGGTCGAGGTAATGATTGCAGCATCTTTCTTGCAGGCCCAAACACGAAGATGGAGTGTCAGAAAATTATCGATTTTGGAAACCAGCTTCTTCGCCGGAAAAATGTGGACTGCACTCGAGAAGACAGTCGGCTCTCACGATGCCTCAACACATTTGACTTAGTGGCTCTGGGTGTAGGCAGCACTTTGGGTGCAGGTGTCTATGTACTGGCTGGAGCTGTGGCACGGGAAAATGCGGGACCTGCCATTGTTATCTCCTTCTTGATTGCTGCCTTGGCTTCAGTGCTGGCTGGACTCTGCTACGGAGAATTCGGTGCTCGAGTTCCTAAGACGGGATCAGCTTATCTCTACAGCTACGTGACCGTGGGCGAGCTGTGGGCCTTCATCACAGGGTGGAATTTAATCCTCTCCTATATTATCGGTAAGTATGGAGGGTGCAGTGCAAGACCGTAGCGTTCATGTAGGATGGCAGCCAGATTTGGGGACGTGTGTTATTGATAGAAAATAGGTGCTGCACTCCCTACACTCAACGAGGATTTCAGGACTTGCCTGTGGGGTGTATTGTTGGTGGCTCTGGTCAGTCGGCAAGGTGAGTGGTGTGCTGCAGGCTGAAGGTTTGTCCCGAAGCTGGCTGATTGCTGCTGTGATTTCCTTTGAATCTCCATGCCATCCTTTTGGCGTCCGCTGGCTGCTGCACACTTGCTGGGGAGCAAAAGTGTGTTCCCTCTGCTGAGAAAGAAGCTGCTGATGGAAGGATGCTTCCGTACAGCAATATCAGTACTCTTGGCCTATCAGGGGGTTAATTCATGGTCCCTTTGAGACCTGGAGATCAGAGTTTTGTCTTGTGAATGGCTGCAGGATCAAGTTTAAGGGTGATCTGCAGGTTCACAGTCTCTGAAGCATCTAAACCAAATCCCTTCTAAACCCTTGACTCCCCCTAGGAGAGGCCTTGGATCAAGCTCAGAGCATGCAGTGTACAACTCAGCTGATGCATTAGAAATAAGCCACACTTTGGTAATTAAGGATTCGTGTCTTTTTAGCCACAATCTGGGCACATTGCTTGTCATCATGCCTGTAATTAAGGCTGCAGCAAACATGCCAGTTGAGAGTGAAGACTTACTAGTTAATATGAAAGACATCGTTGTGCTAAATTATTAAAGGGAGGGTGTTTTTTTTCAAAAAATGCATTTTATGCCATGTCCATGTGTAAGTGTAACTGTGGAGATCAGTTCCCATGGTGCTGTGGAGGCTGAGATCATATGAAGACCCATAGAGTGACATAGCAGTTTAGCAGTTACTTGGCTGAAATGCTGGCTCTACTTTGTTTGCTACCTGAAGCCTTTTCCTCCACCTCTTTTTTTTTTTTTTTTTGTTATATAAGAAATGAGATGATGAAAAGCCAGAGTCAATTAAACTCATCTCCTTAGGAAATCTACGTCCTGTGTCCTGTGGTTCTTTTATGAATCAGGTTGACTGCAACGAGGGGATAAAAATAGGTTTTTTTAAAAAAATAAGTATATAATTTTCTCCAGATTTCTAAAATAGACTCTGCTTAAGCTACATACATGTAGAAAAATTGAACAGACTTCTTGGTCATTTATCTTCTGTTCCAGAAAGGTAATGATAAATCATCTCCTCCATGCTGCTCCTATAGGTATGTGGCCCTTCCCACCATAATACTGGACCACAAAAATGACTGGCATAGGCTGTGGATGCTGTCCCAAAACTGATTCTGCAAATACATGATGAAAAGATTTCCATACTGGGTGTTACAGTCCCAGGATCTGGGCTGAGGCTGGTATTTCTGAGAGATCTTTTTTTTCCTCCTCTTATAATGGCTTTTGAAGCACTGCCTCAGTTTTTATTTTGGAGTGGGCTGCTCAATGTGTTATCGCAAGGCAGAAAGTTCACTGAAAAAATAAGTGGATATTATCCATTAATGTGTTCAAGCACAACTTTGTTACTTTTAATTCACTCTTGTGACAAAAATACACGTTTGCATATTTGAAACCGCCTTCCTCGTAACTTGGGAGGAAGGATGGCTAAGCAGGAAAAACAACTGAGGGAGGGTGTGAGCTGTATCAGGTTTTTGGGTTTTGTTGTTTGTTTTTTTTTATGTTACCCAGCCTTTCTCCCTGTACTAATTGCCTCCCTTGTGAGCAAGGACAACTCCCAGCAGTTGGCAGGCACGTTGCAGTTCAGAGCTGTGGACTGAGAGGGGCAAAAAGCCAATTTTTTAGCGACCATGCTGCGGAAAATGCCAGGCAGTGCCCCTGAAACTAGGTGGTGGGAGCTTGCATCTGTAAGGGGCTTGGCTAACTTGGTGTTTTTATGCTGAGGTTCTCAGACATCTGTTCAGAAAGTATTGTGGAGGTGGAAAAAAATCCTGGGGTCCCGGGATGGGCGGCCAACAGGTTGTTGACTTGTGACTTGGCTTGGAGGAAGACTATGTGGGGTCTTGGAGGTGGGTGATGAGTAAAAATGGACATCCAACTGATCGGTTGTGGTCTAGACAGAAGGAAGAAGGTGTCCAGGACTAGGGTCTGGTGTGAACTTCCTTCTGGGATGATGTGGTTTTGGGGAACCGTGCCAGGCTGTAGGAAGCATTTCAGGAACTGGAAGCTGGTAAGGGCTGATAATACGATGAGTAGTAGCATCCCTGATGAGTAGTTGCCATTGGGGTTTCCTGGGGTGAGCAGTGACCTCCTAGCCTGGGCCTGTTCCTGCAGCGAGCCCTGCACCTGAGCTCAACAGCTGTCCTGGGAGCTGTGTACCGCAGGCAGGAGCCAGCTCGGTCTGGTGAGGTTATGCTGACCCAGAACTAGCAAATCCTCCTTGGTACAAGGCAAATGTCTTTGCACTGTTCTCTCTAGCAACTGTAAGATATTATCCAGGTGCCTGCAATGTTGGAAGAATGTCAGATTCCCCCTGCTCCCTCAGGGCTGTTGGTTACAGAGAGTTTGGGATAAATGGCTGGTAGTTACATGGAACTGGCATGCAAGCAACTGGCATCTAATGTAACACATGCAGGAGCTGGTTGTTCCTGTCCTAGAACGTGAAATATTAGAGCCAGGACAAAAAAGACCAAAAAAAAAAAAGCACTAAAGAAATAGCCTCTTCCATCCAATCATGCCAAAGTTAAGCTGAAAAATTGTAATGTGGTATGCAGTAACAACTTCTGGAGCTTTTCAAGATTGAATCAACAGCACTGATGTCCCAGCTCTTCAAAAGTGTTCACGCTGCACTTCACTGTCTCAGTGAACGGCAGTGTCTCCAGGCAGGTCTGTTCTGCAGCTTATTTTTTATACTGTTGCAAAGCTGGATTGGGGCAGTGAGTGTTCCCAGCTTTGCTGCAGGTGCTGCCCACAGCTTCTGCAGAGGATTTGCTGTACGTGAGCACAGATACTGTTAGACACGGTTGCAGGTGCCGGAGTTGGGACCTGAACACCTGCTGACAGGTGAGTGTGTCAGGACAAACTGTTCTAGGTAGAAGGGGGCTCCTGACAGCGTTCTCTGAGGAACTGCTCTGCAAACTGAAACCAAACCAACCTCTTTTTTTAACTAGGTAATTATGTACAGTAGTAATTCTATCATGCAATTAGATGTTGCTATATATAGTATACTGTATAAGACATGGGGAGTATAACTATAACTTTAATGCATGAGAGGGATAAATCGGCTGTTACCCAAACCCTACTTACTTTACACAGTGCCGTCACTGTCTGGTGCTAGCTTTTCGTTGTTACTATTTCAGTCTCTGAAATTACTCTTCTGGCCCAGACCATGTCCTGGACTTGGCCATCCTGAGGCTCCAGGTTCAGTTCTCAGCCTGGCAAGCTGTGCGTGGTTTGATGCTCTTGGGAACCGCAGCAGCCCCAGCGGGGGAAACCTAAGCATTTGCTGCAGGCAGGAGGAGTTGTGCCATTTGTTGGGGTCATCACCAGCATCCTGCAGTAAACTGACTTATGGTCAGAGAGCCTGTAAATTACATCAGTCTTTATCCACCTTGGATGCTGTAGCACTGGAGGGCAGAGCAGACTTGTATGCTGCTGGAGTGCAGAGCTTGGCGAGTGTTGTGGTTCAGGCTCTGGTGCTCCAGTGTTGTGCTGCTGGAGGCCAGCTGGCTTCTGTAAGGTCCCTGCCTGGGCTGCAGTCACCCAGCTGGGGCTGTCAGGGACTTCTGCAGCACAACACTCAGACTTCTCTAGTAAGCAGAAATTACCAGGTTTGGGGGAAGTTCAGGCTGCTGGGGGTAGTAAGGTCAGTTTAAGCAGTATCTAAGGCAAAGTTGAGGTTTACTAAGAAGCCAAACTACAAGGATTTTTTTAATCTTGTCAGCTGAGCATGAGCCTGAGACCCACCACCTGTGTGTGTTACCATCAGAGTAGATACCAGGCTTGAGTACAGGCTGCGGGCTGGATCTGCAGAGGAAAGCCCCTAGCACCCGAGAAGCACACACAAGGTTGCTTTGAGGCCCTCCATTGTGAAAAGCCTTGCAAGGTGCCCCGGGTTTGGAACATGTGCCATCCACAAAGGGTGATCTGTGTCCTTTCTGTCATCTGGCAGGAACCTCGAGCGTGGCCAGAGCGTGGAGTGCGACATTTGATGAAATCATAGGCCAGCACATTGAAGAATTTTGTAAAAAATACATGACGATGGATGCTCCTGGAGTGCTAGCAAAATACCCAGACATCTTTGCAGTGGTGATAATCATCATCCTAACAGGTAAAACCTTGGAGGGGTTTGTGAGTCTTGAACCTCCTCCTGTAATTTCATTCTTTGCTTTTGGAATAGGCACAAAGTTTTTTGGAGAACATATTAAAGACTCTTTCTTTGCTACAAGTGTTGGATTGACCTACATAGCTGCTGTGGAGTTAGCACAGGACAGAGCCTGTTTACAAGGTTTTTAATTAGAGGGGAGTGTTCTTGATGATTTTTTTTTTTTGAGCCACTTTTAAACCCTTCAATCAAATTTTACACAAGGAAGAAAAGAAAGATGACTTGTTACCTTCAATCAGGTATGGAAGTTTAATCCTTCCCTCCACAAATCCTATTAAACAAGAATTTAATTCTGTTGCTCTATCAACCTTATTCCCCCTTGGTGCCTTGAGCTAGGAAAGTGAGAAAAAAAACACGGAAGTTAGTAACAACCTCATGTACTCTTGTTTTGGGTTTTTAAAAATACATATGGGCTTCAGTTTGCATCAGTGAATGGAAGACTCCAGAGAAATAAATGTGGGATAAACAGTTAGGTCCTCTTTTTTTCTAAAAACATGCAAAGGCTTTGATCAGAATTTGGAAAAGTTGTGAAAATCTGTAAAATTAAAATATTTCTGAACTTCTACCTTTACTCCAACTGGGTCTTGTAAAGCATTGCCAATTTTAGGTATATTTTAAAAATTATGCTTCTCATGTACCTCTCTGTGGCTGCTAGAATGCAGAAGCTGCAGCGTCACCCCAACAAAGTTATCCCGGCATTTCCCACTCTGATCAGAATGGCAGTCTCACAGCATAAGCTGTGTTCCCGAGGACAGGCTTCAAAAGTAAAGGGATGCTTTGGCCATCTGGGTTTGCATTTGGATCTAGGACTGTATTGAGGACTGCTCAAGTCAATAGCAGCCCTCTGTTTTCAGGACTACATTGAAATGGGAGAGACTTTCCTCTTTGTTTATTTGTATATAATAGGTATTGCTCTAGTTTCAAATTAGAATCTGGTCTTTCACCTCAGATACAATATCTTAGGACTCCTCACTTTAGCTCTACCAAAGCATAAAATTATACAGATTACCAATGACTTTATTCCTCTGCATGGAACAAGTTCCCTGAATTTTAATAAAAAATACAAACCATTCTTTTCTACAAAAGCTGCTGAATGAGCACCTTCAGTCCCAAATACAAGCACTACAAGTTTATTTCAGCTTGTACTGTCTTGAGCTTCGGATTTTTACAAGGTACCTTACAAGTTTTGCTGGGCAGGGAGACAGTTTTATCAAATACTTCCCAGATGTGGGTGTGTCAGCTAATTTCCTATTTTAATAGAAGGAAAAGTAAGTGCATAGGATGCTCCCCTCTCCTTGAAGGGCTTGGAGTAGCAGTAAGGACACCCTGTTGTGCTTCTCTTCTCCCTCAAGCCCATTTTTTGCCCCCTCCCTCAGCTGCCACTGTAGGTTTGTTAGAGCTTTGGGTTCTTGAAAGTCAAGTCACCTGAAGAGCAAACACAGGTTAGCAGAGCTTGTCATTCTGAGAAGCTGAGCTGTGCCTCAGTGATACGCTGAAGCCTGTAACATGCTCTTCTTGCCAAAGCTTTTCTTCACATAGATGCTCTTAAGACCACAGGCTGAAATCCTGCTCTTGCTGAACTCACTGGCAAAGCTCCCTCTGATTTAAATGGGAGTAGGGTTCCCAAGATGCCACCTTCTTCTGTGTCTTCAGCACTAGAAGTAGCAGTCCTCCCAGATTCAGTCCTGCTCATATTTTCCCCTGCTTCTAAGGAAGGATGTTGTTCATAACTTCTGCATGTGGCCAAGACCTCTAAGACTATTCCTTCATGAAAAAACACTTAGGGTGCTTTCTCCAAGTCTGTGGGTGGAGTTTGAGTGCCGTGAGATGGTCAGAGCTGGCATTCAAAGTGCTGGAAGCAGCTTAGCTGTGGTAACAAAGCACTCTACCTGGGGCCTATGCCAAATGGGCATGCTGGGCGGGAAGGTGTGTCACATCCTGCACTAGTAATGTCTGGGCTAGAGTCCTCATCTTCCTTCTGGGTGAGTCAGTCCTGACCTGCCTGAGCTACTTGCCTTTGTGGAGAAATGAGGTGTGAGATGAGATGAGATGTGGGCAGAGCACAGCATGAACGGAGCTGGGCTACCTCTGAAAGTCCCCAGTGCTTGTTGCTGGTGGTGAAATACCTGATTGCCTATCTGCCATTGGTTCCCCAGGGCTTTTAATTTTTGGCGTGAAAGAATCTGCCCTGGTGAACAAAGTGTTCACCTGCATCAACATCCTTGTCCTCGGCTTTGTCATGGTCTCTGGCTTCGTGAAAGGATCTGTTAAAAACTGGCAGCTGACTGAAGAGGATGTTTACAACACCAGCCACAGCATTTACAGAGACAAGTAGGTTGGATCTTTTCTTCTGCTGTCTGAAATTGATGATCTTCAATGGTACATTTATGGGGGGGGGGTGTGGAGTGATATAGAAAACAAGTGAATGGGATGGCTCTCTCCTTTTGGAGGCCAAGCTGCCTTCAGTGGATGTTTGCTAAAAGCAGGCTGTGCTGATGGGCTGAAACTGATAGAAGATAGTCTGTGTGAGCATGGCCCCTGCTGCAGAACTGACCATTTCCAGCCTCATGACCAGTACAGCAGCCCAGTTTGAGAGAAAAGAGCCTTTTAGGCAACCTCCTATTCAAGGCTACACCAGGCTGGCTCTGGTACCTGTATGAAGCCATGACCAAGTATAGCTCTGTAGTTTCTTTGGGCACTTGGGCAATGTCCTTGAGGCACCTTTGTACCTTGTGGAGACCTTGTCCCAAACGCCTCAGTAAAATGCAGGCAAGTTGCAGATTATTTTAATACATTGCAGCAAGCATATTACAAATCCATTTTTAATGACATTTTTCTACTTGGCCAAAATCCTGTCTTCCTATACAAGATCAAAATTAAGGCGCTTACAAGGGTTGCCAGTGATACAAGGCCGTTCATTTTTGCTTGAGACTATGCAATGTGCAGTGAGGGCCTTTACATATCTCCATGTACATCAGCTCAGTCCTGGCTTGCTATCTAAACCCTTTATGATGGCTTGCAAGAAAGCACAGTTTGACAAAAACTAGAGAGAGTCATAAATGTTGTATGGGTCAAATTTGGCTTGTGTACAAGCTGTTTATTGACCAACTCTGCAAAATTCAGCCTGCTGCAAATTGCTTCCATAGGAAAGGTGCCCTCCTCCTTCCCTGCTGCTATACCCAAGGAAGGAGCAATTGGTGCAATAGCTTCAAAGTGTAACTGTAGCTTTTTGACCCATAGCACTTACTATTTTTGTAAAATCTATCTGGGGTTTACTTCACTTTATCACTATTTCCAGAGTTACCTACATTTGGGTTGTGCTATTTCTGCAAATAACAGGCCAGTTTTCATCTTAAGTCTCAACAGAGCTTCTATGAGAGAGTTCAGATGCTTATACCTGATAAGACTTGCAGATTTGGGATTTATTTTAATTGCCTTAATTCATTTTTACAAAGGCTTTTCCTGAAAAGATGACCTGTTACTTGAACTGAAGAGTGTGTTATATATGACAAACACAGACACGTGGATCTGGGGTCTTGACCCAGAGTGCACTGGGATCAGTATGCCTCTGTCTGTTGACTTTGGATGAGGCTCAGCAAAGCATTTGGTGCATCAGGGGTGCAGGCTGTCTGCTCCGTCAGGGTCCCAAGCATGGTTTGGCTATGAGCTTGGCACAGGGGATTTTGAACTTAATGGAGGATTGGGTAGATTTATGACAGTCATGGCACTGTGCTTTGCTCTGTTGTCTACTCGCCTACACTTTATCTAATAGCGTCCATCTTAGGTGAAAAGTGGATGTTTTACATTTTTCTCAGTCTTCAACTTTCATAATTACATGCTGTGCTTTTTCAAAAGCTTGTGTTTAAATGAATGTGTGTATCTACACACATGGAGTAATATTAGGAGAGGGATTTTAATATTCATGCTATTTTCTCCCTGTCTGAGCCAAGACATTTTTATCCACCCTCAAAAACAGGTGGTGGGAACAAACCGTGAACCATTTTTATTCCATGCATTCCCCAGGCTGCTGCAGGCCAGCGCAAAGCTCAGCAGTGGGGAGGGCTTAGTGTTTTGCCTGGTAATTGTATGCTAGCCTGTGAAAGAGAGAACGTGTTCCTTTGAACTCCAGCTTTGGATTTTGTTATGAGATAATGTGAATAGTTTCCTGGCTCCCACCTAGGCAGGATGACTTCTAACCCAGTGCCATGCCTTTTAGTCAGACACAGGAAGAAAAGCTCCATGGTGTCGGAGGGTTTATGCCCTATGGATGGAAAGGAGTCCTCTCAGGGGCAGCCACGTGTTTTTATGCTTTCGTGGGATTTGACTGTATTGCTACTACAGGTAAGGACGATGATGTCTTCACTCTGGTTACGAGCCTGGTTGCTGGTAGATTGGCTTTCAGTACAGCGCAGGTAATGAGTAATTCAGGGCACTGCATTCATCATTCTTCTGAACCTCAGCCCCAAATATATTTTTGTCTGCTAATGGTCAAAGTGCTGAGTGTGTCCAAGTCCTGGGGTGCCTGAGTGTTGACTTCTAGCTGCCGTGGCAGGCAGCTAGACTGTATAACCCACAAAACAAGCTTTCTCCCTTCTTCGCCTGCAGGGCCCAGGCTCATGGATGGTCACTGACGACACTTACCAGGTCAGACTCCACAGAAAACACATCCAGCTTTACCAATTAGGCACACAGGGAAGGCCCAGGTTCAGATGCCTTGTATGACTGGTGAAGTTTGAACCTCTAGCTCCAGATGATGCTTTAATTGGCAGGTTATTCTGCTGTAGGGTTCTTCAGTGCCTTCAGCTGAAGAAGCTCCACTGGCTTGGAGTATTTAAAGAACCAGAGAAAAGGAGCCTCTGGGGAGTCATTTGCAGCCCGAAGCCGTACCTCAAAATCAGGGGGAGTTTCTGTCTCCAAAGGTTCAGAGAGAGAAACCATTAGCATTTTCATATTTCCTCTGGCTAAGAAGAATCTCAGTTCCCTGGAGAAAGGAAGGATTATCCTTAATTTCACATTTGGCAAGAATTGAGTTGCTTTAGAGCTGAAGCAGAGGAGGAGGAGATCATCACAAAGACAAATAAAGCAGTACTGCTTCTTGTTTCAAGGAGTTTGAGAAGTGTTTGCTCTGTTAGTCCAGCCAGTCCTAGGGCCTCTCCTTGGAGAAGAAACATCTGCCTTTGACTTAGGTGCATGGGTCTCTGCTTATTGGTTCATCTTCCTGAAATGCCAAACTTCAGGGAGCTCTTGCTTTCAAAGAGCTGCTTTGTAGGACAGGGAAAGCTCAAAGCTATTTCTTAAGCGGTGCCTGAATTCAGAGGATTTTTTTCTTTATACATTTGTCCCAACTTGGTTGTAAAAAATTTTTCCATAAAAACTAGAGTGAGTCCTTTTTTAAGAAGGATTTTCAAAGATCTTTGTGATTTCCAGGTGCTGACAAATGTTTGTCAGAAGGAGTGACAGGAGCAGCAGGAGTGGGAGTGATCAGGTTGTGGTATGCCACGTGGATGAGGCAGGCCATCAGCAGCATCACGGTCAAACAGTGCCTCACTGCCTGTGAAGCCTTTGAAAGCCCCAGCCAGCATGCCGTAGGTTGGGATAAAGTTCTTGCTCATCATTTAGCTGATAATTCAATTTCTTTCTTATAGGTGAAGAGGTGAAAAACCCTCAGAAGGCCATTCCTATTGGCATTGTGGCATCTCTGCTCATCTGCTTCGTGGCTTATTTTGGTGTGTCAGCTGCCCTGACACTCATGATGCCTTACTACCAGCTGGATACCAATAGCCCTTTACCCAATGCCTTTAAATATGTGCGTTGGGATGGAGCCAATTATGCAGTTGCTGTCGGTTCCTTGTGCGCGCTTTCTACAAGGTGAGACACTGCTCTTCCTTTGTGCATCTCACAAGGCAAAGCTACCGCTTCTTTAAAAAATACTGCATGTCAGGTCTTCGTCTTCACTGCGTTCCCTTGGGTCAAGGGAGCCAAGACCAGGGATGAAATTCATACCTATTGACTTCAAAAAGATGAGGATTTTGCCCTGTGATAGATTTCAGAGATGCACATGACTGGTGTCACTTCAGGAAGTCCCATCTTAGCAGCAGACCCAACAGGTGCATCTCTGGAACATAAATCTGGATTGAGTGACTGAGACATGGAGACAGCTCCACAGTACAAGCACAATTTTCCTGCAAGACAGCCTGGCCTTCTGGGTGGAGAGCAGGCTTGTGTCAGGTAGCACAGGGGGCATCTTCTGGAGTATATGGGGCCTGCCATATCCATAGCTGTCTGGAGGCTGCCTGCAGGACAGCTATCTGGGTGGGAGGCAGGAGGCAGAATATGTCATCCTCTGCACTCTGAAGTCCTGTTGTTTCAGATCAGCTTAGGCGTATTAAATGAGGTGAGCAGCTCGTAGGGGCTCATAGAACATACAGCTCTTTTGCTACCTGAAAGTCAAGCTCTTTTCATGCCCATGGCTGAGTTTAGATATCCAGAATCTTAGAGCTGTACCTCAGTTGCCAGCTATGAGTGACGTGGGTGTGCGGAGGGAGCCTTTGAAGGAGAAGCTGAAGTGAACAAAAGCCACCTGTTCTGTGTTCATGCTGCCATAAACTTTTGCTTGTGTGTCTGTGCTCAGAAGGAGGTAATAAAAGTACATTATTTCCCCTTTCTGTGTCCTTAGTCTCCTTGGCTCCATGTTTCCGATGCCTCGAATAATTTATGCTATGGCAGAAGATGGACTTCTTTTTAAATTTTTGGCTAAAGTCAATGAAAAGCGAAAAACTCCAATAATTGCAACAGTGACATCAGGAGCCGTTGCAGGTAAGATCCAAAGACTTGTACAAATGCATGGAAAGGAGACATAAGCTCATCCTAGGGGCATATAAGTCTGCCTGACTTGTAGCCCGCTTATTAATTGGATGTATTGCACAGCACGACATCTCAGAGGGTGCCTGGGTTTGGAAGCCATGCCCTGGAGGGGCTGGGTGAGCATGAATAGCTCACTGCGTGCATGTCCCTCTTTCTCAGAGCTTGCTGCTGTCATCCTGTCTCATGCCAAGAATTACCTTCATCTGCTCCCTGGGTGCTTTGCTGGCCGTAAAAATAATTAACCCCCTGCAAGGTGGCAGCCAGCAGTGCCCCAGCATCCTTGTGGCTGTTTGGCCTGTCTTGGCTGAAGTCACCACACTGCCTGTGGGTAGCTGCTTGGCAGAAGATGCCAGAGCAGCCGGAGACAGGCAGATGGCCCCTGTGGCAGTGGCGTTTGTTAATCAGTTAGTCACAGCTGGCAGCTGTCATGTTCTCCCCTTTCCTCTCCTGGCTCCCAGGAATATGGGAATTAAGCCTCCCACATGGCAGGGATGAGCGGCTTACCCCTTACTCTTGCAGCCACCCCCATCTTCATGATGCCTAGCAAGAAGAGGGGCTTGCTGCTTCCTCTTTACCTTCTGCTGCAAATGCAGGATGAGCCATCGGTACAAGAACCTGCCACCTTTGGTGGGGAGTTGCTGCCACGCTGCTGCCATGGGCTCTGAGCTCCTGTGAAAGGGTTTAGCTACTGTCACTGCGGCTCACTGAGCCTTCTCACAGCTGCTTCTCTCACATCTTCCTCTTTGGGTGTCATTGGGTCCAGACCTGTGGGGAAAAAAGAGCCAGATAAAGTAAAATAATGTCCTTTGCAGTCTCTTCAGGTCTCCTCAGAGTGGTCTGTAGTGCCTGGGATCAACACACACATGAAAACTGCAGGGACAGCACTTGCCAGCTGAGCTTGAAGATTGGGTTAGTTGTTGGGCTCCAGATGGTGTGTTGAGGACAGGCTGGGCCAGGTTCAGCTCTGAAATCCCTGCGCTGTCATATGACTGGTGGCATCACCTGAACGTCTAAGGTGTCTGTCCTTTGCTTAGCTGCTTCTCCTTCTGGAGGCCTTTATACAAAGTTCTGTACAGCCAGTGGTTGTACACACCGCTTGATCCTGGTGAAGGTGTGTAAGCAGGGTAATTCCTAAGGGAAAGCAGTCTATACATTTTTCTGGAAACCCCCATGACGAGGCGTGCTACCTCAAGATGCCCTCCTTGAGGCTTGGTTCCTCCTTGAAGAACGAGGTGCTGCCTGTCCTCTGTTTGTAGCTACTTCCAGGAGATAGTTGTGGCTTTAAGGGTGCTGCAGCTGTGCTGGGGGACTGACAGCAAGGCTGTGGCTTAAATGTCTGCTCATTGCTGGTAGTTGGGGGAACGTACCTATATGAGACAAACAGGGTGGCATTTACTGTGGTAAATGGCTCCTCTATGGGTTCCAGCTAGTGAGGGTGTGCTGGGGCAGCCTGTGAGGTTTGGGGTATTGATGTGCTAAGTCCTGCCTCTTCACATCTTGGGACAGCTCGAGCTGCCCTGCCAACTCCTGAGCAACAGTGACACGTGAGCTACATTGTTGTTAACGCTCCTGAAATGTTTGTGTTCTGCCATGTTACTGATTTTTCTCCCCCTCTCACCTTTGTCTCCTCCTACAGCTGTTATGGCCTTTCTCTTCGACCTGAAAGATCTTGTGGATCTCATGTCCATTGGGACCCTCCTGGCTTACTCCTTGGTGGCAGCCTGCGTGTTGGTACTGAGGTAGGATGTAGAAACTGCCCCTCCTGTACCACATGGACTAAAATCCATGCAGCAATCAGATGCCCTCATAGTTTCCATAGACCCAGTAAACCCATGAACATTGCCAGTTACAAGCATGCAAAGAACTTGATTCTTTAAGCTTATGGGGGATTGTGCTAGTTGGAAAGGGGTTCCTCTGAACTTGGTTAACCCTTGCTCCATGTCACTCCTGCTGTGGTCAACCCTCAGTGCCCTGGGAGATATGCCAGTGGGTGGGGATGAGAGATGAGTGGACCTGACTGCCTGCATCATCATGGCTGTTGTTCCCATTGGGGATACAGTTTCAAGTTGTCTTACTTCTGAAAGGGGCTTCAAGATAAAGTTTAGTAGCAGGAAAAAAAGCTGAGCATGTATTTGCAGGATTGGTGTCTTAGTGCATGCCTTTTAGAAGTGCTAGGCTCCCATAGCTTCCCTAACCTAAGCTGAAAATTGAGTATCTTCATTGCTTGGCACCTCACAGACAACAGCACTCTACCTGTGAGAACAGTACTTTGAAGATCATGTTACTGAAAAATACCTTTATGCGTTCAATGACTTACTCAGAGTCAGGTGGAGGTTTTTTACAAGCTTACAGCAAATGCACTGAACTAAGAACTGTCTTCCAGCAGGTGAAGGGCCAACGCAGATTGCTCTGTGCTTGTGCTGTCCACCCTGCCCCTTGAAAATCCATGCTGATTTTCCTTGCCCTTCTTACTTATCCTCTGATTTCCCAGTCTGCTTTCCCTCTTCGATCTGGAAATGGCTTTTCCATTTGTTTTTGCAAGCTGCTGTATCTATCGTGTGGCATTTTCCCTGTCATAGATTGGCAGAGCGGACAGCCTGTCTCTCAGTGGTGCAAGCAGCTGATTTGGCTGCCTAATGAAGTAGCAGCTGAATTGTTTCTGAAGCTGTAAGGTCCTGCCACTAATACCCTGCTGTGGCTGGACCTGAGGATTTCGCTGAATTTCTCAATTGGCAGTGTTTCACAAATGCCCTCTTTGCAAACACATCCCCACAGGAGCGATTTTAAGGTGTCTTTTAAAATAACCCATTCCTTTAGGCTGGTGGCTGAGTCACAGACAAAAACCTTCTTGTGAAAGAGACTTGAGGCTGGAAGATGTTTCTTCTTTATGGATCTGCTTGGGGGTTTGTCAGGGCCCTGTTGAATGAGGTGCTGTCCACACACACACACCAAAAAAGTACCGTTCTTTGTTCACCTCTTCCTTCCCTGTGTGGCAGCAGACCAGCTAGCAGAAGAGACTGGGATGGAGGAGGATGGGGCACTGGGAATGTCTGCTGAGCTGATAGTTTAGCCATGTCCGTGCCAAAAAGCAAGAGCTGAACTGGCACAGATAACCCAATGGCACAGTTATGCCCAGCTGTCTGTCCCTCTGCTGCTTCTTTCTCCACTTCTTAACTGTCACCCAGTCATGTTTTGGTGACACGGACGATAGGGTTTGTGAAAAAGAGCACTGTTCAGTTTAAAACACTGACATTACAACCAAGCTGTCAGTGATCATAGCTGACCGTGTTTGCCTACATCATGACGACATTATTACTCAAATTTCCCTCTGAAACAAAAGGGTGTAGATGTTACATGGGCCTGTCCTGGCACTGTAGTGATCGGGGGCGCAGCCATGACTGTCTGTGTGGCTTTTAAATGAACGGTAGGTACCCTGTGCCAAACCAACATGCTCTTAGTTTCATTTCCCTTTTCCTAGGTATCAGCCAGAGCAGCCTAATTTGGCATATCAGATGGCTAGGACAACAGAGGAGACCGATAACAACGAGTCTGTGAGCACCAGTGAGTCACAGGCAGGATTTCTTCCAGAAGAAGAGGAAAAGTGTTCCCTCAAAGCCATATTATGTCCACCAAATTCAGACCCTTCCAAATTCTCGGGCTCAGTGGTGAACATCTCAACCTTCATCATTGGTAAGCGTGGGACAGTGAGCCAGCTGGTAGGTCCTTGTACTCACTGTGGTGGGAAAGCTCACCTCCTTTGGTGAGCTCTTGTAATGGCCAAAATAACTGAAGATCTACAGATTGAATTTATGGCTTGAAAAGAAATCCACAGATGGGGGGAGATGTGGGTATATAGGGGGAAGGGCACATCTCTTACAGTTAGCTTATCCATGTGTTGCTGTTTTGTTTTCTGAGCTTTCAGATTCTGCCTTTACCTGCTTGTGGTTTGGGTTTTTTTTTGTCCTCTTCCTAAAAAAAAAAATAAATCAATAAGCTTTGGTGTCGGTTCACAGGTTTCCTTATTGTGGGTAGCTGTATCTTGACTGCCCTTGAGCCAAGCATTCTGATAAAGGCTGTATGGATTATCGCTTTTGTCCTTGTTCTCCTTGTCAGCTTCGTTATATGGAAACAGCCCGAAAGCAAAACCAAGCTCTCCTTTAAGGTGAGTGTCCTGGGAGCTGTAGCTAGAAAAGACCTGTCTGGGAGGTGGGTGGACGTGAAAGTGCTTGTTGGACTGTATCAGGAGGGGACACCTGGCCAAACAGACGTGCAGAGAATGTAGGCATGATGTGAACTTTCCCGTGTCGGGCTGCCAACGGAGCTGATGGTTTGAGCTCTCCAGCTAGCATGGCTGTAACCTATCACACTCTGCGCTCGTTGCGTAACAGGGTGTCCTACAGAGCCATGCTCTGCCTCTGGGTGTGGTGTCCTGTCCTTGGGGGGGTCTGATCTCAGATGTCGGTGTAGGTGCTTTGCTGCAAAGTGCAGTGTGGCAGAAGCGTTGTGGCCAGCCTGCTGCCCAGCAGCGCCCTGTGGGCAGGAGCAGGATTGGCTTAGGGAGAGGGGCTGATGAGAGATCGCAGGAGGCGATCTGGAGGGGAAGCCACGTGCCCCCCGGATCAGAGGCAACAGCAGATAACTTGGAAAGAAATGTAAATGGTGCTGGAGTCCAGGCAGAACCTGGTGCAGAGATGTGGCCAGAAGGGTAGGACAGTGCTTTTGAAAGCAGAATGTGATAGGATAGGGAAGAGACAAAGACCAAAGGAAAAGGAGATGGTTTTGAAGGACCACATCAGATCACGGATACAGAAGGAGAGGGGACCCAAGAAGCAAGCTTGTGTGTGAGGATCAAAGGGGTGCTTGCTAAAAGGCTCCAAGGATGTGCACTTCCACGTCCTACTTAGTCCCAGTGGAAACTAGGGGATAACCATTCCCTCTTTAACAGCCGCCAACTACGAGTAACTATCATTTTCCTGCCCAAGGACACCATCCTTTCTGTATGAAAGAACACTGTGATGGTTGGGGTTTTTTTTCCCCAGTACAATCCTGCAAGTCATGTTTTATCACATTGATTTCAGGCTATTTCCCCAATGTATTAGATTAGTTTGGGATTTTCATCCCATCCTCCAAACTGCTGTTATTTTGACTGCTTTTCAATTATGTTTTTTCAGTAAATTCTCTGATTTTAATAATTTGATCCAACCAGAGTTGTCCAAGGTAGTGTTTACAGCTCATTTTGGGGTTATGGTCCTAGAAGTGGAAATGGAAATACCCAGGAGCAGAAAACTTAACAACTGTCATCTAGACTGTATTTTCTGAACTTCTTTCAGAGGATATCTCTTTGCCTTACAGTCAGGATACTTTACCTCCTTTTTTTCCCCTCAGCCACTACCCTGTCCAAGAAAAAAATTAGACCTGTCACCGTTAAAGCTGTAGTGGCTGTTTCTTATCTCCTTGTTGTCCTTTTAGACACTTAGAACCTGACTATCGAGTGATTTTTCTCCAAAGCCTATCTGGGAATCCAACGCTGACTGGTTGCTTCCACAGTTGGTTTTCTGTATTTCTTTTTAATAGGTAATATGTCTCCCTTCTCCAGTCTTCAGAGACCTTACCGGTCTACCAACAGCTCTGAGATGCTTCTTAATAGTTCAGAGATCACTTCTGCAATCTCTGGGTACATAACTCACCTGCCTAGGGAAATTTCATTTGTCCCTACTGGCTTGACAAAGCCTAATTTAGAAAAACATTATTCTTCTGTTTTCTAATTTGTGTGCCCATCTCCTTTCTCTAATGATGTGAACAGCTGCTCACCATAATTTTTTTTTATATATTTTTTTTTTTTTGTGAAGCTTAAATCAAGAAAAGGCCTACAACATTTTCTTTTTGTAAATCTCCTTTTTCCTTAGGAGTGAATTCCATTTTCCTCTTATTTTCAGCATATTCACAAACCTATCTATTGTTATCATTTGTTCTTTGTGATTTTGTGTTTACGTGCCTGTGCTATTTTTTTATATTCTGATTTTTGCATTTTGGCTTTACTGTCTCATTCTTCTTTGATTCTCATATCACTAAGGTGTGTTTAGTACAGCTGCTCTCATCTCTTGCAATATTTTCTGGTTTTCTTCTGCTCTGGGATAATCTCCTCTGTATTGCTTAGTTACCCTGGTGCCTTCTGGATGAAGTTCCTCAGATCCTTCCTCTGACATTCCTTTTACCTTCTTCTGCTCTTCAGTGGGTGCCTGTCATAATGCAGTCCTTGGTTTTCCTCTTCTCTCCCTCTACTCACAAATATTTACGATTGCCACTAAAATTTGCCTGTTGCCTCCTTCCAGACCATTGAACAAGGACAACCGTTCTTTAAACAGGTGAACAGCATTGTTCACATCCCTCTGCCACTGTGGACTGATGCTTCCATTTTGGTCTAACCTTGCTTTCTTTCAGATCTGGCATTGGTAACAGCCATCACTTCCCATTTACAAGGGATGCTATGTTATTATTTGCCCATTGATCATGTTTGTAATGGATGTAACGTACCCCTGTTTCTTTTTCAGGTACCTCTTTTGCCTCTTCTTCCTGTCATGAGTATTTTTGTGAATGTTTACCTCATGATGCAGCTCGACATAGGCACGTGGATCCGGTTTGCAGTCTGGATGCTCATAGGTGAGTTAGAGAGAGTAAAAACTGCTATATTCAAAGCCGCTAGATTTTGTTAACCATAAATTTACTGTAGCATTCCAGGGAGGATTTGTGCACCCTCATCATCCTTGGGCAACCTTGGTGACTTAACTGAAGCCATTTAGGCAGTGTGTCTCAAGCCTTGTTTTGAATTCAAGGGTCTTGAAGCCTTTGTGAGGACAAAACAACTCATGAACCATTTTATGGGTCTTGTTGCCAACAAGAAACCATTGGAGCGTTTATTGTTGGCTGGCCTTGAACTGCAGTCTGGCTGGTGGGGCTTGTGCTTCTGGAGCTGAAGAAGCTGAGCTGTATCCCAGGATGCTCCCCATAGCCGTGTGAAGAAGACTGAATTGCCTGAAATGCCCAGGGAATTCGTTGTGATAAAAACAATGTGTAAAATTGGCATCAGGCACAGATGCATTGTAATGGGATGGATGCTGTAGGCACGGAACTAGAGAGAACGCTCCGAGCAATCTGAACTCGCTGAAAAGCACGAGAGTTTTTTCCAATCGGGCACCGTTTGGGGCTGAGATAGATTGTCTTTTAAGGGCTGGTGCCTGTGTTAATGCCTTTTTTTTTTGGGGGAAGGTAGTGGCTGTTTCCTAGCAGCTAGCCGTTGGGATGGCTGGGCTTACTCTGGTGTAACGTGTTGGTGGGTGCAGGTAGCGGTTTCCGTTTCCTTCCAGAGCTAACGGTGCCCTCTTTCTTCCCTTGGCTTCCGCAGGCTTTATCATCTACTTTACCTACGGAATATGGCACAGCGTGGAAGCTACCTATGCGGCCTCAGCAGATGTGGAGAGAAATATGGATGCTGGCTCAGACAGCTGCAAATGACTGCATGTTTGGCTTACGGGCGACTGGGGAATGGCTGCGCTGAAGGAGGCTTTGTGGCGGGGATCCTGAACCAGGCTACGTCTGGTTCACCAGTAATGCAGGGATGAGGAAGCGTGATGCAGGACTCCCCAGCCCTGTCGCTGCAGCTTGCGGTTTGCTTAGTAGCACAGTTAAAAGGGATCACAAGGAAAAAAAGCCACACCTCTGGTGTACTCCCAGTGACACTGACAGCTAATCTGGGGCTATGCGCTTCCCTTCCTCCCTCTCCTGTTGTGTTTTTTTCCAGTGTGTAGAAAGAAAACTGCTTCTGTGTGCCAGTTAACCTTGAATGCTGCTATTTACCAGGCCTCACAAAGGTCTTTCAGTAGCCCCAGGAATTACCTCCCCACGGATGCTCTACCTGATTATACATGGAGCAGATTTTGCAGTGCTACTGTTGGGTTTAGACCAGATCCGTCCTTCACCCGATGTGAGCTGTCCCCCACGTGTACGCACAAAAAAAGGCTCTCGCCAAACACTGGCTTTCACCTGGTTAAGAAAGCACCGGCAAGACCTGCATTCTTTAAAGTATCAGGTCTCATAGTTTTTGTCCTATTTAACTTTTTGTTTTAAACTACATACTCCTAGGCTTTGACGCGCACCACTGCTGTGAAATGTCAGGAGGGTTTGTGGTCGCTGCGGGTCGAGTGAACGGTCGTTTGCCAGCATGAAGGTAACGCAGCAGATGCTTCTGCTGTGTGTATGCTCAGCAGAGGGATTGCCAGGTTTAGTCATAAAACTGTGTGGTGCGAGTACTCAAATGGCTTGAAAAGAACAGGTGTCTCCAAAGAGCTGTCCTGCCTCCTCGCCTCAGAAGACGCCGGTGGGGCGGCTGCAGTGGTGGGGTGGCGAGCAGGAGTGAGCCCAGCTCTGACAACGAGCGGGGCCCTGTTTTCCTCTCCCCGCATCAGTTTTGTGTGGTGTTAGCAAAGGGTTTGGCCATGAGACTTCGCTTTGGCGTCGGCTGGTGGAGCATGTTTCTGCCCTGGAAAGGGGAAGTGCGGGAGAATCCTCAGGGACCTGAACTTCATCCCTGAGCAGTGCCTGGTGCCTGTCCCCTGCCCCGGGGAGGGCTGTGGAGGTGTGATGGGGCTCCTCGGTCGCAGCAGTGTGCAGCCCAGAAAACACCACTAAGCTGTAGGCTCTGACTTACTGGGAGTTTTCCCTGTGGGGCTGGAGATCATCTCCGGAGCCTGGCTGTTGTGAAAGGTGGGAAATTTGGACTTGAGACCAGGGTCTGTGTTTAATTGGCAATGCCTTGGTTTTGCTGCAAGATGAAAATTATTCTTAATTCTCTCTGATAGCTTTTCCCAGCCACATTCACTACCCTAGGCTTGTTGAAAGGCGCTTGTTAAAGCATCAGGAAGGTGGGCTGTGCCCGTGTAATGCCACTGATTGAAATTCACACTTCAGCTTGTACTGAAAAACAAATCATATAATCATGGAATGGTTTGGGTTGGAAGGGACCTTTGAAGATTATCTAGTCCAGCCTCCTTGCCATGGACAGGGACATCTTT
>JAVJGJ010000014.1:23187905-23223184 GCA_035590215.1 Microhierax caerulescens | reverse complement strand
TTCCAGCCGCTCTGCCCCAGCCTGTAGCGCTGCCTGGGGCTGGTGTGACCCCAGGGCAGGACCCGGCACTGAGCCTGATTGAACCTCACACCACTGGCCTCGGCCCATCGGTCCAGCCTGCCCAGACCCCTCTGTAGCACTCAGTGTGTGCTCACAGCCCAGGAGGCCTACCATATCCTGGGCTGCATCAAAAGAAGGGTGGGCAGCAGGTCGAGGGAGGTGGTCCTGTGTTGCAGCACTATCAAAACCAGCTGGCTACAACAAGGCTTTTACCATCCCATACCAAGTTAACTTCAATAAGTAGTTTCCACACCTTGCCCCAGCACAGCCACCAATCTCCCACAAGGTTTCAAAAGTTATCTGCTGTCCCTGCCATTTCTTCATCCTCTTTAGCCCAGTCCATTCTGTTTCCTGCCTCTACTGCATCCAGATTCTTCCTTCTCAAGGCTCACCCTTCCAACCAGCCTCTCCTCATCCAGGCCCCCTGCTTCTCCCAGGGCCTCACCTGGCATCTTCTACATCCAGGGCACACTTTCTCCCCCTCTGCTTCTTCTAAGCCTCTCTTCATCCAGTGCCTCTCGGTGCTATTTAACTCCTTAGCAGGAACCAGCCACAGCTGCACCTTGTCTACACCAGCCAACCCACCACCCCTGCAGCCAGCCCACTGCTGTGTGTTATCAATGATAATTAACCCAGCTTCATTCCTCTACATTCCTGCCCCTCTGCTCTGCTGAGACCACATGTGCAGTACTGCTTACAGCTCTGGAGTCCTCAGCACAGGAGCTACGTGGAGCTCTTGGAGCAGGGCCAGAGAAGGCCCACAAAAATGATCAGAGGGCTGGAGCACCTCTCCTGTGGAGAAAGACTGAGAGAGATGGGGTTGCTCAGCCTGGGAAGAGAAGGTTACGGAGAGACATGATTGCTGCCTTTAATACTTACAGCTGGCCTATAAGAAATACAGAGAGACCTTTTACCAGGGCCTGTAGCGACAGGACAAGGCGCAATGGTTCTAAACTAAAACATGGTAGGGTTTGATTAGCTGTGAGAAAGAAATCCCTCACAATGAGGATGATAAATACTGGAACAGGTTGCCCTGTTGGGAACAGGGAAGTTGTAGATGCCCCATCCCTGGAAGGGTTCAAGGCCGGGTTGGATGGAGCTTTGAGCAACCTGATCTAGTTGACAATGTCCTTACCCATGGCAGGGTGTTTGGACTAGATTATATTTAAAGGTCCCTTCCAACCTAAACCATTCTATGATCCTATGATCTCATGGTATGAGCACTGGCAAGATGAAATGTGACAATGCAGTAGGTATTGCTGTTATCTGTGCATTTAGCAAGTATGAAAGTGATTAAAATTGTACTCAGTAAGAAGGGACTTTGTGTGCATGTGTGTGCTAGGTATCTATATTACTTTGAAGTTGTACTTGCTGGACACACTAAAATCTAGTAATGGATTTCAATAGTAGAACAGCAGTAGCTGGTGTAGCGTGATCTAGTCTAACAAGATGCTCAGTTTACTCAGTATCACACAATCATGCAAAAGCTGCTACAAAAATAAATTCCTCTAAAAAGGATGAAAAAAAAATCACCTTTTTTTTTTAATGCCGTGGAAGAGGCCACAGGCGCTTTGACTGTGATTGAAGCTGTATCTAAGCTGCAGTCTGTGAATCCTGACTACTTCCCAGGAAAACTAAAGCACAGCTCCCATCAGAGCAGTATGGCAAGGCTGTGCAATCCCACCTCTGCTCACGCAGGGTATGTCAGTGCCACCGCACACCCAAGCAGGAGAGCCGCACTCCCGCACCCCAGGGATTTGCTGCATGTACCATTTATCTTCTGCTTTGGCCCTGGTACTCAGAGCAGGAATGCATGCAGGCTCTTTGCCCCAAGCTGAATAGAAAAGCATTCCACAGCTCTCTCTCTCTTTAAAAAAAAAAAAAAAATACAATTGGGGGATTATTTTTTTTCCTCCTAGCTGTGCCCATGAGGGTCTTGCAGCCTGTCCCAGCCCAGCCACTCCTTGGTCTCCCCACCTCCTTGAGTGGGGGGTCACCTCAAGCCTGGATGATTTTTTTTTGCTCCTAGGCAGTGCAGTTAAAGGCAGTTTAGCTACTCTTTTCCATGAATCTTCAAAGTGCTCCATAACTCTGGGTAAGCTTTAGCAATGTGAGATAATATATGTATGTGGAAGGAAAGAAATTCTGACCTCATTTGCACCCATGTAATCCACTGTCCTCAATTTGGCATTTCAGATAGGAGGAGCCTAAAGCCCTAGCAGGTTCCCAGTATCTCATCCTAATACTGGAAACCTCTTGGCCAGAAAAGGTCAAGGATGAACAATTTCTTTTCTCTTTGCTTACAAGACTTGAAATAAATCAAAATAGTCAGGAACGTACAACCAGAGATTTCAATCCAAATCAGGACTAAGTAAATAAAGGTAAGATCTAACTAGGATTTAGACACTAAAACCGAAACATGTTAACAAGTAACCTCTATCAAACTTGCCAAACCCCTCTGGTTTCTCTCATGTCTAGCCTATCTCCACTTACAATATTGATGCAAAGAGTTAAAAAGCAGTGAATGGTATGTATATGTTATCTGGTGTTCAATGCAAAAGTGATGGTTTCAAAGGCAGTACTGTCTCAGAATTTCAAAGTCGCTGGTGTTCATGTTACATAGGTACACTTGGTGGTCATCTGGAAGGCGCTTCTACTTCTGTGTAACTTTCTTCTAGGTTGGGTATAAATATTCCTGGGAGGCTAAACAGAAATGTATTTTGTTTAGATACAAGTCTTAGGCACGAGTTAGAAAACTGCTGACTGTAATGAAAATATATCAGCACTTAGTAGTATCCAATAATATAAAAAATGCAATTCAGAACATCTTCAACTACATATATATGTGTGTGAGTCTATATATAGGTATAAAGGTACAATACATACATGTATATAAACACAGACACATATAGAGAAATATTCACAACTTGAACTGTATTTGTAACTAACCTGAAATACTGCAGCAAAAGTTCATTCTGATGAACCATTAATATAGTATTTTCCAACTTTTGGCTCTAACCATAGTTAAAACCGTAACACATCAAACTAAACATTTCGCTATCTGCTGTCCTAGCTTTTTGCTATCTTTTTTGCTACCCTAATCAACATGTCAGAACCAAGAGCTCCTATATGGGGCCTGTAAGAGTACCCTGCCTAGTGTAAAGCTATGCAGCTACTGAGCATGCTTGCAATCATGAACCCTGGGCGCCTGTTGATGGTAATACTTCCTTGGATGTATTTAGCATTTAGCATACTGGAAATGCATAGAAGGCAGGGAACCTTTGGCGTGCGGGTGCTGAGTCATCGCCGCAAGGTTCTGACTTTTACTGGAGAGGAGTCCCCTGATGCACAGCGATAAAAAGAAGTGGATGATGGAGATGAGATTTTCACAGGGCTCATGGCTTCTCCCTCCTGCAGCTTCCAGAGGAGCTCTTCGTTAGTCCTGCTCAGCTTCTTCTTCTCCTCCATTTCTTTCTCAACATATTCTTGAAGATTAGCGTTCTCCTCTGACAATTGCCTGGAGAGGGGAGGACAACATGGCATTAATGCAGCCAGCACTACACAAGAGGCAGGGCCAGGCAGGACCCCGAGCACCTCAGTCCCATCCCATCCACCTGCCACTAGGGCTGCAACTGAGCTGCCCAAGCTGGGGCACAGATGTCCCCCGTTCTTTTCAGTGCTGGGCAAAAAAGGCATCTCTGCAAGTCACAGCTGGCCCCAATGCCTGACTGTGCCTCCAGGTGTGCCTGTGGCTTTGCTCTACACCTCTTTGAGGCAGCCCAGCTGCCAGAGCTTAGATGGGCTTTTCACCCAGCAAGTGCCTGGGTCAGTGGGCACTTGTGCTCCCTGCATATGCAACCCCTTGGCCACGGCTTCTGTTTCTGCACCAAGGGGCTTCAGAGATCAAACCAACATGGTCTGCCACAGCAATGGCACCTCTGCAGATGACCACTAAACAGCACAAAGTGCAGGTGGGCTCCTTAAATCCTGCTTTCTCCCCAGCTTCAATGCCTAGCTCCAGCCACCTTTGACCTGTGGAATTTCACAACCCAGAGGTGCTTGCAATGCTACCCCATTTTTTTCTCCAAAGCAGCACAGCAAGCTAAAGCAGTCCCCAGAGGGGGACACTCCTGAGTTTTAGGCCTTCTTCTGCCTGACTGAGGATGAAAATCCAAAGTCCCAACTCTGTGGACAGCTGTAACTCACCCTTGTCTCCCAACCTTGCCACCAAAGCTGTGCCATGAGCCGAAGAGCATTTGTGGAGTGGCAGAGCAAGAGCAAAGAGGTGAGAGAGAGCAGTTGCATCCCTGGCTTTTCCAACTAGCTGCTACTGCATGGAAGGGGAAAGGCATATGTGCTCTCTGTGCATTTTTAGCTGATGTCCTGATGTAGGATGCAGTTCAGCTTCGAGGCCTTCCCTCTCCTCTGTAAACGGTCATGAGTCTATGGGTCCTTCTGCAGCTCCTTCTTCCTTGGTCCTAACAAACCCTCTGTGCCTGACTGCAGCACCAGAGAAACTTCAGCAGCGAGGACCAAGGAAATGTTTTCTCCAGCATGCCCTAAAACGTGATGATGTTTTGGGAAGTAGGGCATGGAAATCTCCTATGGGCACCACAACCTCAGTAAGTCTGCTCTCATCTAACCAAGTGACTGGTTTGAAAAGAAATGGGGCAGCGCAGGCAGACTGTGGGACTGATTGAGATGTGTTTTGGGCATGTGCTGGCAACACCACCATGCTGGAGGATGCGTGCAGGAACATCTGGCTTCTGCAGCCCCATTATACTTGGGCAGGAGCCAGGTCCTGATGTGATCAGCCTGGGGCAGCTCTGGGCATGTACCTAACCTGTTTTACAGGCAATTTAGAATTTTACTGAAATAAACAGGGAAGCGCCTATCCTCCCCCACTAAGTATTTCCAGGGTTCAGCAGCAGCTGGGTGTGGATTTTGGATACACACACAAAATTCTAGACAACTCCTTTTCTGGCTATAGCCTGAAGCACGTAGCAGATGTCATGGACTGCTGGTCCACTCTCTTTGGATCATCAAAAGTCTCTAAAATGGTGGGGTTGGCATTTCTAATTTTGTTTAAAAACCATTTAATAAGAATATCTTGCTTTTTTAGCCTCAGTTCCTACAGAAATGGAGCTCAGGTGATCAAGAATACGTCTGTTTTGCCACTCCCTGAAGTTTTCAACCATGAAGCAGTGGCTAGCAGAGTAGAAGGACTAAAAGACAAAAGCTGGCAGAAGTTTTCAGAAAGCTGCTTGCCTGGTAGAGCATGAATATCCTATTCACGGTCCCATTTGGGAACCAGCTGTGGCACAAACTCATGATCTAACAGGCATGAGAAATTCCACATGGGAGCTCACTCTGAAGAAATAACTCCATAGAAAAACTCTTGCCACACAGGGAATTACTTCTTCTTTTGCAGTTTCTAACAAGACATGCCATAAAAGATATACACAAAGCCCTACTACACCATTTTCCAGACAGCATTCGCTGAGGGGAAAAAAAAGCCCAAACACATGCCTTCCCTGCCTTTGTGTAGCTTTTAGTGTGTGAGTGGATGGTAAAGCTCATCTGGGTATTAGGAACAGGCTTGTCACACCAGCACAGACCTCAGAGCATGGTGAAGGGCTCAGCTCCCTCTTCTGCTAAAGGCACTGCTTGGACAGGAGGCAAGCACAGCCCATCAGCATGTATTAGCCTCCTATGCACTGGAGGGCTAATGCTGCTTGCTAGAGGTATAGCAGACAGCACGGTAGCAGCACCCTCTGGACTCTCCCAGAACAGCCTTTGCAGCACTAATGCACGCTGCAGCGTGCTGGCAGAGGCAGGCTGCAAGTTATATGCATGACCTGCAGGTAAGTAGGGAGACGTCTGAGCAGAAAAGAGCCTTGCAACCAAGTGCTTATGATCACGCCATGCGGCGTTTGGCCGTGCCCTCCAGAGAGACCTACTTTGGCATGCAGATGGAGAAAGGAGCAGCTTGCTTGTTGTGCGATTTATTTTAGCCTTGCGCACATTTCATTGGGAATTTACACTGTGTCACCTGATGTGACTTGACTGGACACAGGCAGAGCCAACTTCATGCCACCTGGAGACAGAGGCAGCCTGCACAGCCAGCAGTGCCGGGATCCCTCAGCAAGGCCTCTGCCTTCAGCTCAGCCAACCTGTATCTGCCTCTGCTGCACCACGGGGAGGGAGGTGGACAGATGCAGCATCACTGCTTCTAGGATACAGATGCCCATTCAGCCCCTCTTCATCATTCAGGCAGAAGGAGGAAGAGAGGCAATATAAAAGCAAATGTGTTCTCACTATGCAAGTTTGTATCTTGAGATACATGTTCCAATTTTAGACCTAACCCATCTAAGGGGACATTTATCCCTAGCACTGCAGACTTACGATCAGACGTGTTCCTCTGACAGCCTCCTGACAACTTAAGCAGCTGTAACAAATCACAGCCATAAACCCACAGAGGTCTGCAGGGGCACACCGACAGGATAGGAAGCAGCAGGGGAAGGTGCTTGAGTCATGCCCTCGACTCCTGTTAAAGCCTAAACGGCTCAGGTCAGCAGGTACCTGAGCTACGCTGACAGAGACCAGACACACTCCTGGTCATCTTCATTTCTAGGGTGCTGGAAACTACCATTCCTCAAACATCCTTAGTCCAAAGGACCAAAAAAATTATGATGGATTTGGAGGGAGAATCTCAGACGTTGGGAAATCAGATGATTTATTCAAGCACTTGGGGAAGTCCCAGCAGAGGCTCTCTGGAGCTCCTGTGTCTAAAGCTGGTGCGTGACCCACCTGCAAGGCTCATCTCCCTTCCTCCGTACCTGCCCTTGGCTATGATTGGAGATATCTCTGTGGTGCATTCCTCAGCCCACCGCTGCCTCTGGGACCCAGCTGCTGGCCATGCTGCAAAAGCTAGCTTTGCTCTGGCTCCCATCCCTGCTGCTGCCCTTCCCCCTCTTGCTGCTGCTGGTCTGCCACAGCTGTCTGAGCATCCGTACTGCGAATCAGCAGAAATAGCCCTAACCTGCATTGTTCCCTAGCAAGGACAGCTCCCCAAGCTTGTTCATGCCTCTTCCCAGGCAGCCAGTACAACAGAAATAAGCAGTCGAGGTGGCTACTGCTGCCAGGAAATTGCATGTTTTAATAACTCTGAATTTAAAACCCTGGCTGACACCGTCTCTATAGCTGTCCCCAAACTGTAACAGTTGAAAACAACTGTCCTCTAAGCTGACTTTCCAGGCTGAAATTCAAATTCAGGATTCTCCCAAAAGATGTTCCTTAAGACCAGTACCTACATAGTTACAAGCAAGAAGCAAAGTGCTGCAGCTGGACGCTGGCAGGATGCAACCAGAAACAGGGAGCTGCAATGCAGAGGTGCCAGGCACTGAACCAGGCACCCTGGCTGCTGTCACAGGTGTGGAGAGAGACTGCTACTTCCAGCCCACAATTCATCCAGCCCAAAAGCAGGTGCCTCAAACTGGTCTGGTGAACCAGGTCTTAAAAATTCCTGTTTTTTCTTCCCCTAGCACAGAAAGACTGTAGACACTCACCTCAGACAGTGACACATGTGTTACAGGTATTTACAGTCAGGTGAGAGGAAACATAATCCCTACCCCAATCTAATTGTTAGTACAAATAATTCTGCCCTTTTAAAATATCCACATGCAGGAGACAATTTTTAAAGGCTGAACCATTAATAAAGGAGACACTAGAAAGACAAAAACTAAAATCAGAGATGAGATGCTGAAGCTTTAAAAAGACAGCTATAATTAAATTGCATTTTAGGCCAATGGCATAACTTCTGGCAACAACATCAGCTAGGCAGCTGGTATGCTGGGACAAGTTCAGCTCCAGCATCCCCCCCTGGTACCCCTTCTGCCTGGCTCCAGCTGTCATCCTTTGCCTTTCAGCAGACTACAAACTCGCTGGGGCAGGAACTGTCCTACCCTTCTCTACTTCTATACCTAACACAAGGAACCTTGATAGCTTTGTCAGGTTGTGACAAGGGTGAAAAAGACAGTGCAGACAAAAAAAACCCACCAATGAATAACCCCACCTGGGTGACAGTGGCATCATTAGGATGTCTCTTCTGAATTTGCCACATTTCCCATCCTGGTTACCCACTGACTAATGGGTCTCAGGGCACTGACACTGAGATCAGAAGCCACTGGCAAACTGGCCCTCATAGCATGTCAAAATCATGGAAATACACAGATAGATATGTGGCCTTCCTTATGGTAAGGTAAGCAAACCCTGATATAAAAAGGATTTTTTTAACAAAACAAGCAGATCAGGACACCAATACACTTTCAGAAGGAAATAAGCTTTCCCCCTTCTGAAATAAGAGTCAGCCTTGGGCAATTAAGATCTGCAGTCTCCTTTCAGGCTCAGACAGGTTGCAAATATCAGCACAAACCTTGTTATGACAGTATTTTGCTCAATCCTGGCTCTCAGTTCCTCATTCTGCTGTTGCAGCATGGTGATTTTTTCTACCAGTTTTATATTTTTTTCGGCCTGCAACAAAAGAAAGTTGGTTAAGTCTGAAGAAAGCCCAACATTCGATCCTAGAGAATTTGTTCTTTATCTCAATTGTCCCTAGAGAAACTTCTAAAATTTGAGAATAGATGGAGATAGTAATCTTGACTGCAGCTGATACCTAGAGGTCTGACACACCACATCATACTGGTGAAGTAAGTGGCATCATGAGCAGACCCCTGAGTAGGGGCAGAGCTGAACTATCACTTACTTCTAACTGAGGAGCAGGAGGGTCTTAGTCTTGTCCAGCACAAATAAAACATCTTCCTCGGTGGTGCCCCCCCAGCTTCTACCCCTCAGGAGCCAGCATTACCAGCCATTGTTCTTGGACAAGGAGCTAGTGGCACTTGGGGACCATGGAAAGGGCAATGTGGTGTGAGTGGTCAGTCTAGCGATGGAGGAGAAGAGCAAGATGGTATGATGTGTATCATGCAGCTCAACTAACCTCACCAGACACAGATGTCTGGCATCCAACCTCTAGGATTACGGTTTCCCAGTTATGGGGAGGAAAGAGTTACTCAACAAGGCAGATTACATCCAGCAGCAGCTTTAGCCTGGTGCTGCACTCACACGAGGTGATCTGCACTTTGGAGACACTCCTCTCCACTGCTGATAGTGTCGGCTTAAATGACAGGCTTAAACTAGACATTTAACTATAAGCTACAATTAAGTGAAATGAATCCTATCCCACGTGTAGGTAGCTCTCACTTAGGACAGTTCAAAGACAGAGTTTGAGGATGTCAACAGCAATGTATTAAAACATCAGTAAGATGTTTATAGGCACGTACCACAGCCTCAGATGCCCTGTTTTTCCCAAGTTTTGAATTTGACATACTTAATCACCTTAGTTCTTAGTTTTCTAGCAGTTTGAATTTTGCTGAATTCAACACTTGGAAGAAAACAAGATATCACAGAGTAACCTTAGCTCTGTGCAAGCTTGAATATTGAATTTCCCAATCTTTTATAAAGAACCAAAATATCGTGCATCGGAGTTAGCAACAATTCACACTTTACGGCAAAGGCATCAGTTTTATGCAGTGGTTTCCAGTCTATGCATGTAACCATAAAGGATACTCCTGATTCTCAGATATTCTGGCCTAACCCAGTATAATATGTTAGAGCAGAGCAAGGATTCTGGCCCTGTTTTGAAATGCTCTGGGAGAGGAATCGCTGTCATGGGCACCTGCTTCCTCAATAGTTTCAGTAAGTAGTAGCTATCCCAGCATGAAGCATGGGAGACCTGTGCATCTCCTTCCCTGTCTGCTGCAACCCTCACCCTATACCACTCCTCTCCTGCCACCTTCATTTCCAGTCTCCCTTTCAGCAGACAAGGAGCCAAGCCTGACCCTGTATTTGAAGTGCCCTCCTGCTCCCTTAGGAGGCACTCCATCTTTCAGGGCATTTGGAGATGCCCTGTAGATGTTCTGGCACTTATAAAGGTAGATCTTTAAACAGAAAGCTGTTGTGCCTTTGGACCACAGTAAATTCAGTGGTTTACTGCGATAAAGGGCAGGAGCAAGACTGTATGCTCATATGTGGTTAATTAGCAAAAGCAGCTAAATGACCAGGAACTATGTAGGCTGTTGTTTGGGTGGATTTTTTCAGTATAACACTACAATGCATGTTTTCAGAATCTGGCTTAGCTCCAGGAGCAGCAGGTTGGAAGGAGCACAGCTAACAAGCCTCAGTTGTAAAGAGGCACTTTTCTCTACATACACTTACTCAAGCATTTCTGTTCAGCAAAGTAATCGTTAAGAGTTCTCAAATTTCCCCACAAATGGAAACAAATCTTGCTGAATGTTGTGCTGAACCAGCTGCCCTGGCTCCCCAGCTGCGGTATTGCCTCACCCTATCACCACACTATCCATGTACTGTCACTGTAAGTTTTGCCTTGCAAAATGAATCCCCCTTCCAACCTAAAATGTAACTGGTGGTGAACTGGGGGGTTCTTTGATATGGACCCCCACAAGCAAAGAATGAGAAAACAGCAGAGGCTGCAGCAAAGCATTACTTTAGGGTTAGAGAGACGTCTCCTAGCATAAGCCTTGCTAGGGAGCGCTTGCTGAATATTGCTAATTCATACTTGCAGCTGGGAGCTCCCTAAGTACCTGTACAAACAGCAGCAAGACACACATGACTCAACCTTCCTCCAGCTGCCCTTTCCAGCCCTGAAGCTGAGTCCTGTAGGGGCATATGGTACAGGCGTACCTCTATGTGTGTACAAGATGAAGCTCTGGACTACCACAAAGTTCCCCTTCCTCCATCCTTCTTACACAATCTGACATAATAGGCTGAGCAGGTATTGCATGGAAAAGCAAGACAGATCAACAGGTGTGTGGGAGAAGTCAAGGGTATCATGGGTGGGTGAAGGGATGGGAAAAGATCCCACTGAGTGAAAACCTGGGACATGATATAGTAGAAGCAACTATGCAGGTTGACAGTGGGACAACACAATATATAGGCATCTACAAAATTCTTTGACTGTGTCTTGCCCCAGCCTCTTGTGTTTTCTCACCTCTTTTCAGTTCATCTGCTGTAACCAAGTTTTACTTTTTTTTTTTTACTTTATTACCTCCATGATGCTTCCTCTGGATGGATGACAACTCACATTTTTTTCTAGCTCCATGATGGTCTTCTCCTGCTGGTGAATCTGCTGGTTCTTCATTTCCAGAACATGTTTTAAGCTCCTCAAATCATTTTCTAAGTGCAGATATGGAGCTCGTGCAATCTAGGAAATATACCAGTGATTTAGATATCTGTAAACCATAAATGCATCTTCAGTCATTAGATAAATTTTCCTCAGTGCACCCAGTGGTTTAGGAGTCTCAGTGATGTGAAAAGCACCTAGATGTGGGCCTCCACAGCCCATCTGAACCCTGATATTCTCTCCTAGACCACCCCTTTGGCTGGACAGCCTTATGGCTAGAAAGATGGGATGCCAGGTTGTTCAGAAACTTCATTCCTACTGGCAGCGTGGGAACTGCATGAGGTGTTTTATGCTTGTGCAAGTATTTTTGGCTTGGGACAAGTACTAACACAAAGCTAAGGAAACTAGACAAAGGGGCTGGAGGTGAAAATGAGTGTTGTGCCTTGTCTGCACCACTGCATCGCAGTGCCTGTTAACAAAGATCAGATCTGCTGGGAAAAAGTTCCTCCTCTGCTCAAACTTCAGACTTAGGGGATATTAGGGTTCAACTCACAGGCCAAAGATGCGCTCTGAATTAGACTGATGAAATACTGTTGCTGACTTAAGCTGTTCTGGATTTTTCCAGTAAAACTCATTGGTACTTGGTACTTGGCATTAACATTACTGTGAAACAGCAGAATTTGTCCTTTCCTGTAAATTAAATACTGCAGCAGAGGTAGAAAGGGACTGATGTTACTTGTTTCCCATGGCCAAGCCTGCTTCAGAAATGTGCACTCCTTTCCTAAGGAGTTCTCTCACCTATAAACTCACTGAGCCCCTTGCTCACTCCACTGTTTTTATTCTGTCCCCTCTGTCATGTTGATACAGCTGCCCATGGGGTTGTGCTGTGAACCAACTGAAATGCCCCAGGTTAAAAGAAAACTTTTTGGGGAGTCATTTCAGGGTAATTTCATTTCAGATAGAGAACTGCAGTGTGTGTTTACTTACACACTGTAAAAAGAACCAGCACATCCCCAGCAGACAGCAATTGAATATATACTTCATATGACAGGGCTGTCCCCTGCAAGTCCAGAAAAAAATAAAAGAATACAGGGATACCAAAGAAATTGGTTCAGAAGGCACCAAAAAAAAGAAATGTAAATGTGAAAAAGTAAAGATGAAGAGAGGAAGAAAGGAAACAAGAATAGACAGCAGTAAGGTCATACTAGTTGCCGTTAATGAAATGTTTTGGAAACAGGGCTAAAAATGCTGGATGAAAGAATAAAGAAAAAGAAGTAAAATCAGAAAATGATGGCCCTGGACTTTCTGACTCCTCCTCAGAGTTCAAGATCTGGGGCGGTATCCTATTGCTATCCACTGAATCCTGTGATGTGACTGTATATAGTTGCCATTTACCTTCAGTTGTTCCTCTGTTTTTTCCTTCAGAGCCTCTTCAAATCGGTCTGCTTTGGCCTTAAGAGATTGTTTTTGAAAAGTGAGGGTGTCTATCTGGTCCTGGAGGGGAGACACAGCAATGAACACACCAGCCATGCTATCACCCCTCTTACAATCATACGAGTCAATCTGCACTGTGAAACTACCAGGGGAGCTGAACAAGGCCTAGAAATCTCTGCAAGGTGTTTTTTTTTTTACCTAAAGCCACTTGAACACCCAGTGTTTTGATAAACCAGAGCCTCAGGGAATCTCAAAATCCTTGTAATGCCTGCAGCTGGCTGACACTGTGTCCGGGTTTCAGCTGGGACAGAGTTAATTTTCTTAGGGGCTGGTTCAGGGCTGTGTTCAGGATTTGGTGTGAGAACAGTGTTGACAACACACTGATGGGTTTGTGTTCTAGGTGATGTTTATACTAAGTCAAAGACTTTTCAGTTTCTCAGCCCCTGCCAGTGAGAGGTCTGGAGGGGCACGGGAAACTGGGAGGGGACACAGCCAGGGCAGTTGACCTGCACTGGCCAAAGGGATATTCCATACCATTGAACATAATGCTGAGTATATAAGCTGGGGGAAGAAGAAGGGGGAAAAGTCTGGCATTATGGTATTTGTCTTCCCAAGTAACTGTTATGTGTGATGGAGCCCAGTTGTCCTGGGGATGGCCGAACACCCGCCTGCCGGTGGGCAGTGGGGAATGGATTCCTTGTTTTGCTTTGCTTGAGTGTGTGGCTTCTGCTTTACCTATTAAACTGTCTTTATCTCAACCCCATGAGTTTTCTCACTTTTACTCTTCCAGTTCTCTCTCTCATCCCACTGTGGGGGTAGCGAACAAACCGTTGTGTGGGGCTTATTTGCTGTCTGGGGTTAAACCACGACACACTGGTTGGCACTAGTTCATGAAATGTCTTTGATGCTAAATCACCCCAGCACCCTGGGCTGGATGAGAACAACCATGCCCTTCCTTAAGAAGCTGGCATTTATAACAGAGGGATGAAGGAAATTATTTGTATGGTTCCTAGAGTCTGAATAAGGTGGTAGATACCCCATCCCTGCTTCCTTCACCTTTCTATGCTTCTAACATAGTAACAAGCAACTATAAGTTAGTGATGTGGACTTCAAATGACTGTTGTTTCATCTCAGAGTTACACACAGAAACAACACATTATTTTAAGCAGTCCTATTTCTGTTACAATCAAAGGCATTCCTGTTACCTCTCTCTATACAACACCTGTAAAAACCACAGTTTCTGTGAAACTGGTATTCTTATCTTTCATATATATAATTTCTTGGCTGTAACATTACATCAACGCTTATTGCAAAACTGCTGACATGCCCTGAACTGTCACAGTAGCACGAGGAAGGCAGTGACAGTTGCTGCGTGCAGCAGTATGTGCTAGTCAGGGGTTTTAAAAACTGTAATTCCTCTCTGCCTATGAAATCAAACAAAGCTTGCATTATTTGCTGTGACATCTTTACTTGTTCACACCAGATTTTCAAACTTAATGTGAACCACAGGGGGATGCTTCTGCTCTCCACTCCTTGGGATTTCTTCATCTAGAGAGTGAAAACAGCATGGAGTGTTAGCAGGACTGGAGAAGCCAAGATGATCTTTAACTTGGTGTTAAAGAGTGGAACAGGGGACACGTGATGTGCAGGGCTGACCCTGGCTGGCCACAGCCTGACTGCACAGCAGGGCCAGTGGTGGGACATCCCTCATCAGCGACTGCATTGCCCTCCGGTGGGAATGGAGATGTCTCTACAAGGCGGGACCAGCTCCCCCACATTCAGGCAGCAGGGAAGGGTCTAAAGCACAGGGCCAGGCAGGGAGGGCTCAGAAATGGTGAGTTTCACAGTTTTAAAACTGTGGGTGCTTGCCAGAAGGCACCGTGCAGACAAGGTGATGCTCACAGCCACCGCAGGGGCTAGAGCCCTCCCCACCATGCGGAGAAGAGCTCAACTTTGTCCCTTGTGCTGGGCCAGCAACCAGCGGGGTCAAAAGGACATTTCTTTGCTTTATCCAGTTGCCTTTTCATCCCTTTAGGTTTGCCCTCTCTTCTCTTTCAGACAGTGTTTTGCTGATCCAGCCAAGTGGAAGGAAGAAGACTGAGGGGGCACCTTTGCTGCTAGATCCCAGTTTGGACAGGCAGAGGACAAGGGGTACTGTAGCTGGTAAGAAGCAATAGCCTGGCATGCTGGCAGCTGGCAAGGGGGCTGGGGCTGCCCCGGCAGCTGCTCCGCCACATCGTTACAGGGGTGGGAAATAATGAAACTGCTAACCTGGAGTGACAGCCGCAGTTTTTCAAAATTGTCTTCTAATTGAGCCTTTTCCAGACTGTGAGCGGCATTCAGTTCTGGGGAAGATACACAGACATGACATTGCTAAGTGAAGTCCAGCAAACCAGGGTCCGAGAGTGCAGACATTGTGAGCCAAGCGCAATGCAGGATGCAGTTTTAGGGCATGGAGATTGACTAGGAAAGTGGTAGTAATATACTCTGCAACCTTAGGTGAATTGTTCTGAGGATCAGGATTTTCTTATCTTTCACTGGTTGCAGGTATCTCTGTATCTATGTGACTGGATTCTGGTTTTTCAGAACTGCGCAGAATTCCTGGCTCCCAGGGCTCTGATCTGAAAGGGGTCAGTTTGACCCAGTTCAGGGTGGGTCAATCTCTGGTGGGTCAATATCCCCAAACCAAAGATTTTTAAATTAGATATGTTTAAAATCTTGGGTTGTAATTTCTTTGGGGAGATTGAGATGGGAGCCAGCAACTCAGGATGTAAAAATGCAAATGACAGTGCTTCTCCAGGAGCTGTGACAGACGACCTGTGAGATTTATTCCATTACTGAGATGGACAGAGTCTGAAGACAAAGAATTCCTCCGTTTATATTACAAGATTAAAGGTTTCACTACTAGGACAACTCACCCTGGACTTAGTAATAACCAAAAATTCAATAACCAAAGTGGAATTAAGTTTAATCTCCAAACTAATGACATCAAACTGTGAATCAGTACAGCAGTAGCACCTAGCTTTTTAGGATACAGACACTCTTATTTTTTGTGTCTTTATGCTCAGTCCCATGGGGTTCTGCCTTCTAACCATTGCTCACTAGCCACAGTAACAGCATTAATAATAGTAATGCTCCAGCGCCCGCAGCTACTGCAGTGCCTTTTCCATGCACAGGAGGGCATTTCACACCCACACCAGCAGCAGGGAGCACAAACTGGCCACCAGACCCTTACTAAACCACAGCCAAGTTTTATCATCAGAGAATACTAACAAAAATGGAAAGACAAGAATACCCTCATGCAAGGAAGAGGGGGGGGGGGTATTATTTGCAAAACTGTATACGTTACTTTAAAAATGGTATGCTAGATACCATCTTTGCCTACAGGAGAAGGGAATAAACTGTTCTTAGCTCACATTATGCTCCTGACTATGTCTCTAATTGACACAGTGCAAAGCTAAGCAGTATGGCTCGATTTAGGGAAGTTGTGGGAAAACCTAATAAAGCTATTTCAAAATTAGACCCTTAAGCTTATGTGTAAAATAAAAGAGGGAGACTGTACAGGTAACTGTTAAACGTCAGCTAAAGCATGTACCAAGGCATGTATTTAGACACTGAACTGGTGGGGAGGAAACAGCTCTGTCTGCAGCATCAAATCCCACGGAAAAACGATAACAAAAAATAAAGATAGCAGCGCTGAGGTGCAAATTTGCACTAGCTTTGGTCTAGTCAGCATGGCTAGACTTTAGCTACTGAAAATGATGAGTTTTGTTTTAGAAGCAGTGTAGTAGGCATTTAAACACCTAAATTCAGAGGTGTTCAATGAGCTCTAGCTTCCTGAGCACCCAAGGGTTAGGTTTTTGAGAAAAGTCTGTGTGTGAAACGAGGAGGAATTTGGACTCTGTGTTTAGTGTTCCTTGGAGAATGCCTTGTCTTTGGCCCAAAGATCCCTCGGGTAGTCTCAGTTCCAAGTCAGATGCTGTACACACTGCACACACCTCTTCCTTCATCCCTAGCATGAACCAAGTGGTCCACCCCACATGAAAGCACTAGACCAGCACAGATTGTATCATCTGTTCTGGAAGAAGAAAATCCGAGCTTACACAACCTCACTAGAGCACTAATGCCTGCTCTGGAATAGCTCTGTAGCCATTGGGTTGTCTTTGGCTTACCTTGAATCTTGCAGTCTTTCTCCTTCTGCAGTACTTCAATGATGGCTCTGTGGTCATTTTCCAGCTGTAACATTGCAGCTTTATGGGCAGCTATGATCTTTTCCATCTGTTCCAATGACAATGAATGGAGACATGGATGCACAATTAGACATCTTGTAGCACACCAACAGGCTACCACTTAAGAGCTCCAGTGAGCTGGAAACAGTAAAGGGATCTACCAAGTGTGACACTGACACTTAGAGCACCTGAGCCATTTCTATCTATTATGAAACAGGCATGCTGATGCCTTGAGTGGTAGTATGTAGTCACTGCTTGTAGCAGTTTTGTTCTTTTAACTTAATGGTGACAAAAGAGGCACATAAGAAAGTGAAAAGCCAGAAAGCCCTTAAGCAAAGAAGCCATTTATGATATGGTCATAAATATCATCAATTCATTAATCTAAATTGTATTAATGACCAGACTCCCTCTGATGGTCAGATAAACATACACAGTTCTGAGCCATCCTAGTTTTTGTTTTCATGGCACTTTGCTGCAATTATTTTTATCATAAGGTCTTGGATTAACTTCCATGAAAAGTGTCTATGAATTATTCATAGTTGTAAAATACTTATTTCTAGAGAAAAATTGGAATTATTATCTGTGGGTATGTAAAATGAATTGCAATGCATCACACTTTTACTTGAAAAAGAGTATCCTACAAAGTCATCAATACCCACATGCCTGTGTCCCCTTGAACCATGCATTTTTAGTCCACATCCAGTAAGCTGATGGAAGATATGACAGCACTTTTTTGAGTGTAGACACCAGAGTTTTCAGGTTGGTGTGAAAGTATGAAAGATGATAGCAAAGCCACAAAACTTCTTTCCAATCTCACATTTGAGGCTGAAAGAGGTCCTGCTGCCGCAAACTGCCCAACAAACTGAACCACACAGCACACACCCATCACGGGAGCAGGGGATGCAGTTGGAAGAGGGCTGTGGGCAGCCAGTGTTCCTGTGCACTGATAGGTTTGGGACTCCTTCTGTACACTGTTTGTTACTAGACTTGACTAAAGGCAAAGCAAGGCCCCTAACGATGGTGCTTTGACATGTATCATTACAGAAAATCCAGTAAGAAATGGCTAATCGGGTGAAGTCAGTGGTCTAGAGAAGTTTCCAAGTGCAATTCATAAGTTTGTTTTCCTTGGTTTTGTAATCACAGTGATCTTATTCCCTACATTTAACGCATTACCTGTGATATCTCGCAATGCAGAGGATCAAACTATTTTACTTTTACAATGAAACAGCTGTTTGTTGCAAATTGACTTCAAACAGCGCTTTTTTTTCCTCACTTTTACATTAAATAATGGTAGAAAGTTACTGCAGCTGAGCATGTCTTGACTGAAATAAATGTTATTTCACTGTATTTAACCGTCAAACTTGTTAGATGATCCAACAGAAGCAGAATTTCCAACTGTACTGGAGAAAGCATGTTTTTAGAATGAAAGACAGACATTTAACATGAAATTGAAAGTTATCCAAACTATTTTTCATAATAAGGTGGGAGACAACTCAGTGGTGAAGACCTCTCTGCAAAACAATGACTCAGCCTGCTGATATACTGCATGAAAGAGCAGGGAAAGGAGGGGCTGACTCAGTGGGCTACTAATGGGATAGGGACTATCACTTGACTTTTCCCAGGGCACGATGTCCTTGTACACGATGTCTGTGTGCTGAAACCTCATGAGCATTTCTCTGTTCTTTACCTCACCCTTAAGTCTTTATTCAGACACTAATTGCTTCTCAGCTGAGCAGCACCCCAAAGGAATGATTATGCTCAACTCCAACACCTTCAGAAGGTGAAGGGGTTTCCTTTTGCTGCCACCATCTTTGGCAGGTTATTTATCTACAAAGCCAATTAAATATGTTCCAAATGGTCTGCAGGGATTTTTCTGTCTTCTGTGTGTTTCGTACCCACATCCTAAATGACTCTTTTTAATATTCCAGTGTGAACTCTTGTCTGCAATTTTTCATAGGAGATAGTATACTTGGCACTGGGAAGCAGATCTCTTGGTTCCAGCTTCACCTCTAACTTACTCTATAGGTTTGTTCAACTCAATTTGTGTCATGGTTATTTCTGGCTATAAAAAGAACCTCAGGTGGGATTTTGAAGCCTTAATAAGGTAAAATCAAGAGAAGGCTCCAGTGGGAGAAGTTCAATAAGTTGGCAGACCTAACAGCTTGAGGTGAGCAGCTCAAGTGAGAAGGCAAGCCAGGATCGCAGCCTTCGCTTTGCAGTTTTGCCCTTAGCTGCAAGGAGAGATGAGAGATACTGGGAAGCATTGGCACACGTGACCGGTTTGTGAGGAGTTTGGCTTTCATGCTCTGCTATGCTGAAAGAGCTGCCTCACCTCCTCAGAGAGAGCCAAGCCTCCAAAACCTTTCAAATACGTATCCTAAGAAAAAACAGCTATCTAAACTAAACAGTGACTACAGCAAAACGGTGTGGAAGACTAGGTTGTGACTGGAAACCACGGCAGTGGGATGACTAACTTAGTCATCACTTAGACGTGTGGATACAGAAATATATGCAGATCCATCGTGAAAAGGATTTTGCTATTGTTATTGCCTTCAGGAATGCAAGCTTAAAGACCCCCATGCAGATGGACAGCTCAAGGATGAGGCTGACATCCAGGGAAAGAGCTCTCTAGCTCCTGGGTTAGGTACCTCTGCCCTCACACTGGCTGGGACCAGCACCAGCTCAGCAGCAGCAGAGCTGAATGACTCTAGTCCCTTGAGCAGGCTTTTGCTTCTTTTGGTATGCTCTAAGCTGGGTGCTTCTCCTCTTCCTCCAAGAAGGGGAAGGGAGAATCAGAGCATGACAAACCCTTTGGGTCAGCAGTGGTTTGTGTTCCTTATTCCTCATGCGCCTTGGTTCCTAGACAAACAGACTTCTTTTCCTTGGCCAAGAAACATTGCTGGTGAGCAGCCTTCCAACCTGGCCTGTCAGCCTCCTCCAATCCAAGAGCATTTGACACAGGATGGGGGGATGGCAGAGTAGGAATTCAAAGGGAAAACCTGCTAAAACTCATCATGAGATGCTAACGGAACCACAGATTGAAAAGATGGGCTTAAACTCTAAGATTAAACTCTAAGTGGGGCACGGCAGCACTTTTTAGTGCAGCGGAGAGAAATGTTTATGTTCTCTTCAGTAATTCAGGGAACAAAGAGCTCTGGAGCAAAGCATAGGCCTGGAGGAGAGAGAACTATCTGCTCCACAAGAGGGACAAATTGCTTCTGTGTGATGATGAACAGAATCACAATAGATGAGAACATGAGAAAAAAAAATATACTTTTAGTTGAGCCCTATGGTGACCAGGATCACTCTTGCACTCATCAGCCTGAGGAGACAAAACTCACCATCTGTTCTTGTGGTCCTGGAAGCTTGCAGAAATGCTTCAAAGAGCAGCAGAGATAAACCATAAACTATCTCAGCAAAAAATTAGCTTGTGGAACAAATTCCTTCACAAATGCTAATGCCTGGTGGGCATTACCAGGAGAGGTAAGGTTTGCAGCTAGAGTGAATATCTTCTACTAGGCAAACAGACACACCGACACAGTGAAAGAGAAAAAGCTAAGGCTTTTGGGAACACCACTGTTCTTTCATATCAGAAAGCAAAGCAGAAAATTTGAGGGGCACTGCAAGAAAACCGTCTTGCATAAACTGAAATGAGAACTGAAAGAGATGGCTCAGTATATGCTTTGAGAATGCTTTCAAAAGCATTAGAGAGATTTTGAAAATTCTTCTTTAGAACACAAAAACCTATTTGACAGCACCCTCTAATGCATCTTTGAAAATCAATGCACTAACAGAAAACAGTAGGTTGTCTGGGACAAAACAGCCCAGTTACATACAGCCTTTGTGCTGCACATTACAAACTGCAAATCAGAAACAACTAGAAGGCACAGCAATTAAAACAGGTAAGAGTCCAGCAGGAGTTCTTCAATGCTCTGCCACTGAAGAGTCAAACCAAATTGCATGGTGCTACTCAGGGCAGCAGGCACTCTGGGGCGCAGGATGGGATGCTGTGTGTCTGTCCAACACAGCTGCCTGACCCACATGCCAGTGAGGACCAACGCTGCACCCAGTCCCAGTGTACCATTAGTGTTACACAATGAATCTAACACTGGGCAGCTGTGGCATGAATGACATCAAACTGTCACCATCTCAGTTTGTATTTGCACTCCCACCCCAGGAGTGTTTTACAGTACAACAAGCACAGGCAGTAAATGGTGTCATTGCCCTTTTTACAAATATTTGACCTTAAAGACAGTGGGCTGCCATCTCTGCTGTGCTGTGTTTGTGCTCTCCTCTCCTGTGAGCTCAGTGCAGGCTAGTCCCTTTCCGTGGGTCCTGGAAGTGCTTCAGCTGTGGCTGTGCAGTGCTGTGCCAGCCTTTACCTCCTAAATGGTCTAAATTACCTTGGACACAGGCTATGCTGATGGGGCTGGCTTGCTTCTGAGTCCAAAGCTAGTATGGGGCTTGTCTGCACCCACTGCAGTGCCTGCTGTCAGCCCATCCCTGGGCACAAGCAGCAGGGAGCAGCAGCTCTGGAGCTTCAGGCCACAGCCCCAGAATGCACAGTGGAGATACCCTTAGATACAGAGCATGCAGACATAAACCCTCCTCCTGACCTTTGGTCACATCATTCATCTCACAGACTACATCTGCACTGCGCTGTTGTTGCCAATTTACATTGCCTCAGAGAGTGAAAAAAGTCAGGCTCCACCACCTCCAGCTGCCCTGGGCATTAGGAAAACCCCCGGGCTGGAGAGAACAATGCTGGCAAACAGGAGGCCTGTTTGCTGGGCTCACATGTCGCAGATGACTGACCCTTCTGCACATTAGATACCTGGGTATCATCCCCATGGCGTGTCAAAGCCTGACAGCACACTGCAGAGCACACCTGCATGTGGCAGATGCTTGTGTGAGAAAAGCCATCATGAACTGTGGTGTGGGGTAATGGGTAAGAGTTGCAGCTGGAAAAATCAGAACTGTATCCACTGAATGCAAAATGAGAAAAGGCCAGGTAAAGGCATTATGGCCATAATCCAGGGCAGGATGTTCTACCACGTCAGATGCTCATAGGGGAGTTATGGCATTTGTTCACTCTAGCTGTTAAAAATAAGCTTATGTAGCTGCATGTGAGAGTATTCCTACCTACATACAGAAAGCAAAGCAAGGAGAAGCACTTGGGACATACAACCTAAGAGATTAGGCTGAATGATGGAGCAGAAATCAGGGAACCTGGGTTGTATTACCTGCTTGATATTTAGGCTATATATTGCATGGGCCCTATTGCTTCCCTGTACAGCCTTTAACTAGCATTACAAATAACCATGGGCAGGGCTCTGCTGGTCTTACCTGTGTTGAGCAGATTCTTGTTCAACCCTTGGGTTCATATAAATTGACTACAATAGGTGGGCTGGGAAGCAAGTATGCACAGGGAGCAGAGCTAGTTTTAATATTGCTGTTGTAAAACATCTGGAAGCATGTGGAAACAAGACATGGCAATATAATGTACTACTATGTAGAAATACCAACAGGAATAGAAGAGAAAAGCAGTAAAGATACTCAGGAATATTTTTATCCAGTCATTAGTTTGTTACCAGTGTCTTCGTGCTGGAGCATTCAGCATTTGTTACCTGAACCCACTCAGTACTGGCATGGTCTGCTCTTCAAAGGGAGCAGGAGGAGACTGACCTGATTCTCATGATGCAATTTGACTTGCTCCAGCTGCAGTCTGTGCTCCTCCTCCAGGCTCTTCTTCCTGATGTTGTGCTCCTCCTCCAGGCACTGCTCCAGCACCTGCAGCTCCTCCTGCTGCTCCCTTTGGAGCTGCTTCACCCTCTTCTCGAAGGACCTCTCCAACTCCACCTTCTCGTTCTGCAGTTTCATCCATTTCTCTGTATTGAGAACTGTGGAGACAAGACCATCAGTCAGGCTCTGAACTCCTTGGGAGCAAACAGTGGCATCAGATCTGTTGGTATAGCACTGAGCACAGTGGCTCTTGCCAGCTCTGTGGCTCTCCTGAATCTCAGCCATCAACCTCTTGCTGTTGCTTCTCTCTCTGTCCCACTCTCTCTCACACACATACATACATTTGTTTAAATAGAGGCACTGGCAGAGTATGCAAAAGACCATGTAAAAATGGGATCTGATGAAGTAGTATAATAAAAGTCATCATCATCATCATCATCATCTGGGAACTCCCGAGGACCTGCAGGGTGACTGGATGTCCCCTCCTGGCCAGCATAGTCTTGGATCCAAAAATCAAGACTTCGTGGCTTTTACTTTGCCTTGGATATAAGAAACAGTGTGTGAGACAATCACTTGACACAAATCCTTTCAACTGGGATACAAGATTTTTCTTACCTCCTTCTCCCAAGCCATAGCCTTGGCTAAGTCCCTACTTCCAGCAATGTGCCAGAAAGGCAGAAGCTGCCTGGGCTGTCGAGGCACATCCTGTGCCCAGTATGCAGGGGATGTGATTGACCACTTGACCAGGAGAAGGAGATGCATCTCATACATCCCATTTTCCAGCTGTTAGAAGCTGCTCACCCCATAAACCTGTATTTTGCACCAGATCCATCAAGGACCTCTTGAATCCTTTAATGCACACTTGCTTAAAATATTTTTATATTCAAACCATTACCTTGTGTGCTTCATGGAATCAGAGAGTGCAAATGAAAGTCTGATACTGAATGAAGGCAATCAGAAAATGTGAAATTTTTACTCTTGTGAACTAACCCTGTGACCATGTCTCTGAATTTACAACCATGTCTACAACTGGTTTCAGGAGGTGTGACTCCAACAGTTCCACTGAGTCAAGGATATTCAGTCTATTTCCCCATTTTGTTCCTCAGCTATATTGTTCCCCAGGTCCCAGAACAGCAGCGTCACAAACACCGTATACTTGGCCTTTTGCTTTCTTAAGAATGGTTTCAATCAATCCAGATAGTAAAGACTTGATGCAATTTGGAAAAGGTCAGCCAGACTACATTTAGTGAGCAAGTTCGCTCACTTGTAAAGATCCAACAGGTAAGAAGCAATTAAAATCATCACGACCATAACATTCAGGAAAACACTAGAGAAGAAGAGATTATTTTTTTTTTTAATGGCACTACTAGAAGTTCTTTCAGATTTAGACCCATAGCTGGTTTCAAAAAATTTCCACCTTTTAAATATACCATCTGTATTAGCCAGTCATCCTTCCTTTGCCTTTTAAAATGCATGTGCCATACACAGACCAATGTGGCTTTGTGAATCACTGAACTGGAAGCAGCTGTTTCCCTGGGTAGACAACCTCTGAATGTTTCAGAAACATACTTATCCTATGACCACATATTTGCTCAATATCTGGCAAAAAAACCCAAACGCGTTTTCCTGGCTCTTGCTAATATGGTTCACACTCAGGTAATTTTTTTCAGGATAGCAACAATTTGTCAGAATTACCTACTGCTGTGACCACATGGGTCACGTTAGGTCACCCATGCGAGGTAGTTTGGCCACCAAAGCTATCCATCTCTTTCCCCACACAGCTATTTTGCACCCTGTTTAGAGCCCTGCTTCCACACTTACTGGACAGCAATACCCAGACTTGCCCAGTATGCCCAGACAGATGTTACTGCTGGGGTCCTGTTCTGATCCTAATGTTTTCTGGGACACTAAGAGGGACTCTGCATCCCTTTTGAGCTCTCTGCTTCTTACAGAAAGAGGGAAGCAAGCCTGAACCGGTGAGCTCAGCACCGCAGCAGCGGCCCATAGAAAGCTTTCCCACCTGCCTCATACCCAAAATGGAGCAGCGCAATTTATACGGTCATTAGCTGAAATGTCTCCTGACAGTTTGGATTATAGCTCTAAACCCTCTCTCTTGCTTTTATATTTTTTATTTCCTCTGACATACAAACTGATCCCAGAGCTGGAGGACAAGGGGTAGTGCTTGCAGCTCTGTGTTCAGTAGAATTCAAGCTTACTCAAGCTTTAAATTGGAGCTGTAATGAACCTCATGTCTCTCCAGCCTCTCTGATGAGATTACTCAGCACACAGGGAGGGCTGGGCAACGAAATGACATGCTCTAACCAAAAGAAATTCTATCTGAAAAACTTTATGTAACCTGAAACACAAAATGTTCAACTCTTGCAAATCAAACCCTGATGCGGATGCAAAATAGAGGGAAGAGGAAAGCAAGGAAAGAGTGTCTGCGTGGCATGTTCCCACACACCCAGCAGTGATATAGGAGGCAGAAAATGAGGCCATTGCCCAGTAAATTTGCCCTATGCTGAATATCAAACACCTCTTATGAGAAGAGGTGACCCCTACCACAGCCCCCAGACCGAGACAAATGAGGCCAAGGACTGAAGTGATGAGGAAAGACTGAATCTCTTCTTAGGCAGGAGATGGATCTTTGAGCCTGACTCCGCTGGGGCAGGAGTAGCAGAAAGTGACACTCACGCAGCCCAGGACAAGGTCTGCGGCTCCCTTACCTGGCTGGGGAGCAGGAATCAGCATGGGAGAGCCTGCCTTGCTGCAGCCAGTGCTTAATCAGCTGTGGCTTCAGCAGGTGGTTCTGGTGAACCAAGCTGAATTGATTCCAGCAGGGCCCTGACAATAGATGCCCAAACACAAGACCCACTAATGTTGCTGGGAAACTGAATTTTACTTTCAGACATTGTGATATGGATACTGTAGAAGTGATCTGGTAGAAAGAAAAAAAAAAATCACTAAGAAAAGTTGTATAAATGTATTACTGACATGGAACGAGACAAGCAGAGCACAACTGCTATTAGCAGCTATCCAGGGGAGTTACACCCTGGTTTTCTTTTTCCTTCTCTGTAGCTATTTGAGTTGCTGCTTACAGACTGGAAGTGACTCTGATGTAACATGGCACATCCCAGGGTGACAGCGTCTGGGCTAAATGAGAGCGGCTGCCATTGCTTCCCCGCTCCCCGAGCACCGAGTGGTTCTTACAGTGTGCAACAGATGAGCAAAACTCATTTCACACCGGGCTGGGAAGGTGAGGGAAAGGGAGATGTCACTAATGGACTGATCCTCCAACACCAGCACAAACTGAGTCACAGCCCAGTCTTCCCAGCCCTGGCACCTTGTATTCAGGGGGGCAACTCTCATGGGAACTGGGGGGCTGGCATCACGTGGCCTCACAAAGGGACCATCTGCTTCTGACATGACAAATGGACTCTTCCCCATGCAGACCCTACTCTTCCTCCTGACCCTTGGCCACAGACAAAAATTCACAGACAAATCACAGCCACCTCACTCAGGCTAAGGATCCTCTGACTAGGAAGCATATCCAGGAGGAGGTGGCACACAGACTTTGGCTCCCAAACTCTCATGAACACAGATAATGCAAATTTTAAACTTGACATCTGATTGTCTTCCATTCATCTAGGGTTTTGTCCATCTTCATGCCTCCTCTCAACTGACTTCAAAAGCCACTTGTCTGGCAGCAAAAGAGCAGTTAATTCTGACATTTAACTTCCATTAGTTTGAAGGGAAACAGCTGGTGTTCAAAACCTCTTTATTCCAGGAGTCTTACTGTTGCAGCTGAAAAGTGCTTATATTTATAATTTATAATGATGGGTGTCTTGAATGTAGAATGATTGCTTGCCATGTTTTTCTAGCCTTGGTATTTCTACCAAAATACATGTGCAAATTTTACTGCATAAAATAATAAGCCCCTCAGCATTTACAGAGCATTTATTCTCCCTGGGAAGGGAGAATCACTTTCCTATTTCACTGTGTGCTGGTTTCAGATGAGGTGCGACACTTCACAGCAGCGCTGGGGGTAAAGGTGGATGGTGTTATCCGAACCTAAATATTCTGCCTGGCTCCAGAAGGGTACAGGTCCCTAGGCTGTTTTACACAACGCTCCATCACTGCTATTGCTTCAGCAGCGGTTTTATCTACCAGCAGAGACTTCCTTAAAAATATATTCTGACTTCCCTGAACGGTGGATTATATCTCACAGTTTCATTGATTTGTACAGCAGAATCCTGCAGTTTCTGCTGAAGCTAACGAAGACTGTGTGCTTTCAAAACCAAGCACGTTCAGCACCTCCATCATAACTCTGAATTATAGCTATTGCCTAAAAAACTAAATGTACATACTGCCTGTATCAACCCTGGCTAGTCCAGCCCTGTTTTACTGATTCATCCAGGCATTTGCATTAGTGAGCCTGACATGGTGAATCTACACATGAGAAATCAGGAATTTCTGACCAACACCCATGCTGTTTAACTGCACTGGTTATTTTTAAATTAATGAGACATTACTAACTAACTTGACCAAGACAAGACAGAACTACAGCTTGGTTATAGTCAAAATCACATGCTCCATAGATTTTCCCTGAATTTCTTCACAGAATCACCCATGGTTGCTGTTGTCAAATAAATGACTGTTTCATTCTTTACCTGCAGAAAGCTTGGTACAATATGTACAATATTGTACAACATACAGATTCATCAGACAGTGAGACCAAAATAACCTTCCTATAGTGCAGGCAGGCTGCTTATCTCCAGTAGCACCCACAGCCCCAGCTTGAACTGCTTCAGAGACAGCAAAGAACTGCACTAAAGAGAAATGCTCTCATGCACACGGCATTTCACCTTGTCCACAGATCTGAAACATGGGTTGCTTCACAAAATTTAAATTTATAATTTTGTTCCATGGGAAAACAGACTGTCCAACAATTTTTGAATTACACTAAACCACATAAATATTCACCTTCCACATGAATGGATACATACCAGGATATGTACTGCTGATTAGTTTTTTCACATGTTGCTGGGGAGCAATACCTGCACATGTTCATCTTTCTGTCCATCTCTGCTGGGATTCCTTTTACGTGGATATGTTGCATCTCAGGGTTGCATGGAGGGGATGCCTCCAACAAGCTGGACAGATCACCAGCCACCCTGGTCGCTCCTAAACAGCCTCTGCTCAGCATCTCAGTGTCTCCCAGAGTGGTGGCTTGCTCAGGAAGAGGTGGCCTGTGATCGCTCCTCTCCAGTACACATGCCCACAGGACCATTAAGCAAAGGACTATCCCACACCATCTTTCCCTTCTTTGAGAAATAAAGCACATACATATCTATGGCTAATCTGCCTTCTGAAGCAGTACAGCTCAGCTGAGACCTCAGACGGCTTTTCTGGAACATTTGGGATTCTTACCAAAACTGTCTCCATGGACTATCAGGACCCAGTTTTGTGTAGAGGAGGTATTTACTGCTGCATGCACAAGAGTAATGGCAAGGGCAGGCAGCACAGTGTTCTCCTGTAGAACAGGCTGCTCTGGGACTCCCAAACAGGCAGTCAGTCACATCCCTGGCAAAGTTCTCTAGCAAAGCCACCAGTGCTTTGTATCCACCTCAGCTGTACAAACATGGTGTAATGGAAGCAGAGATGCTCTTTATCTCCAGCACTGTATGTCCCTTTCCTTCCCATGTCACCACCGCCTACAAAAGCACTCATGAAAATGAGCAAACCCAACCTGCTAGAAAGAGGTAGGATTTCCAAATGAGAGGAGGGTATTCAATGGAAAGCTTCAGATGCGCCCTGCCTAAAGAATGTACCACAGGCAATCACTCCTCTGTGAGAGCTGTGGAGATGCAGAGGATGGATGAAGGCAGGCATCAGGGAATAACTAGAAACACTTTTTTGCTATTGCTGCAGTATCCTTCGGCTGTGGGGACAATAAAGCTCTCTTTAATGATGATTAATGAATAATGAAATGATGATCAGCCAAAAAGTTTCAGAGGGGCACAGCAGGGAACACAAGCTGTTGGGCATCAGAAAAGGGATGTGCTCAGCTTTTCTGCGGTAGGTTGTCACAGGCAAGGTGAAGATGAAGCACAGGGAGGATCTGCAGTTCTACTTGCCTTGCAGGGGTTTGGCCTGAGCTCCCCCTTTGCAAACCAAGTCACCCTCCCACCACATGGCACAATTTGTGCTTAATGTATGACCCAGCAATTGGGGTACCACATGCAAAGAAATCTGAGAGGTCCCACTGTTCACAGCTTTAGTCACAGTGGTTCCAACAACTTTTGATGCTCAGGGCATCCCCTGCACCAGTGGTCCTCCCTCCAGGTCCCTTCCTCGTCTCTATTTGCCCTGGAGTATATGAACTCAACCTCACACCCATTCTGTGGAGATTTAAGCCCAAAAGACCTCAGAACTGGCTGAAGCCAGTGCAAAAGTCTATCTTTCTTTTCTCTGTCAAGAGCTGCAATGTCTTTACACCGTCCCTGTCTTTCCCATCTAGATCAGAAACCAAAGAAGGGAAGCGGTGCATGCAGATACACAGAGAGTACTGAATGGGACACATTGCTTTTGTTGTCTTTCAACCAGGAAGAGACCTTAGAGATATTAATAAACAAGTTCTGAGCTTCATATCCTTAAGTTTGCAGCTGAACTGCAAAACATGCAAATGCACATAAGCAAGCAATGCATTCCCAGGCACCATGCACCACAAAGGTCCCAAGTTCCCACTTTTGATCACACAATACTTTCTCCTTGGAAGTGGTGGTACACAGTCTGAGAACGGAAGCTATGGATTTACGAAGAACAATTTGTCTAGTAAAGATAATGTGTGGTGATGGTCCCATCTCCACAACAAAGAGGTAGGATCACAGCTGTTTGCAAAGCCACAAAACCCCTTGACACTGGGCTTTAGAAAAGACTTCATCACATGTCTGCACGTTCCCCAGGATTAGGGCACAGAGAATAACTGTGTAAAGTGAGAAAAACACTTGGTTGTTACTTTGCTTGTACTACTTACCAGTTTCATCCTTGATCTTTGCAAGCTCTTCTTCTAACTCCTTTATTTTCTCAAAGGTGTTTTCATTCTGTTTGAGGAAAAAGAGAGAGAAATACGTAGTCCCCAGGTTTATTCCTGATAAGCATTTTCACATGTTCATTTAGTAAAGCAAATTAGATTGATTCCTCAGATTTTTTTTTGGGGGGTAGGGGGCTGGGGGACAGGTGGGGGGATTATAATGAACTCATTCCGTTTTCAGATCAGGCTTAGGAGCCATGACTCACTGGCTACAAATACCTCGTATCTCTATAAATAAATGTACACACACTCAGATACAGGACAGCACAGAATACTCTATTTACTCATATGGGTCTAAAATGACATTTTTATTTTTCTATCATTTTTTGTTCTATCTGTGTACCATATATATGGCTGGACTGCATGTACAAGATGGTTTTCTTAATTCTGTTAAAACACTTGCGTCTATTGATGCCTGCATTTAACCACCTCTAAACATAGCGATATGGTCATACAGTCAAATTTTCCAAGCAGATTACTGTACTTACACCATTCTAGGCATGGTGGACATACCCACAGAAACACTGCTGACGGCCTAATGTTCATGCCTATTTGCACATTTATTTCTGGTATTTTATTGTCTGTAAAGAAAAAGAGCTCTTTTCCTCAACCTGTCTCAAAAGAAATCTGAATATTTAAGGAATTAAAACAGATGAGGTGGCCAAAGGAAAATTTAAACATATTTAAATTAACAATGCTAAGGTGTTATTACTAAAATGCAAGGACTTTGACAGCAGATATCTTATGAGTGCTGTACAAATTGACAGAGAAAAGCCTCAATAAAATCTACTGGAGTTTGGTTTAGTACAATAAATCCCAGCATAATGGTTCAAGCATATGGGCACTTTAAATTGGAATGTGTCCTGAATCACACCAGGAAGAAGACAAAGAACATATAATGCAGGGAAGATCAGTAATGATTAGGAAAACTAGATCAGGCTACTATAAATTTGTCCCAGGTTAGAAAAGGCCAAGAATCTTTAAAGGACACTACCAAAAAAAAAAAAAAATTAAGAGAAAAAGCAGTGTAGTGGCAAATGGAATTATAAGCAGCCCTAGAAAGTAAATCTTTCAGTAATAATCAAGCAAGGCTAATTACAATCTAGGGCACAGAAAAGATTAGTTCAGCAGTAAGATACACAGCAGATAGGATAGCAGATTAGTTCTGTCTTACCTAGATGTAAATGGAAAAAAAAAATATTTCAAAGCTTAATGTTTTTATTTTTCTGGCATCTAATTTTTAACTGTTAAGAGAAATAACACAAAAGCTTTGTTTTTGATAATAACAGGAAACTGGAATCTGGAATTTAAATTAATTCTTTACACACTGCTGTTTTGGGATGATTTCTACCAGATCCAAGGGAGACACTTTCTGGAAAGTTTTACTGTAAATGGAGTGATAAACTGAGCTCAGCTGAGATCCTTGGGTGCTTAAGGAGACCCAGGCGATGTGGGAATCTTTCTTACTCAGTTATGGGAAGAAGCCAGGCACACAAGGCTGGGCTCATCCAAGCAGTCAGCTCCATACTCTGCTGAGTAATGCACAGGGTGCTGTGTGCCAGGACTGCAGAGTCCCCAGCCCCGACCAACTGCATTAGGCTCAGAATAAAATGCAGTGGATTGTTTTGTTGCTTATTGTTGGGGGATTTTATTATTATTATTAAGTAATTAAAAAAAAAAAAAAAAAAAAAGAGGTGTGGGTGAATACAGCCTGGTATGTTAAAAAAACATAGCCCTTCACACAGATTCCCAAACCAGCCATCTTATGGAGATAAGGTTTCCCCTTTTGGAGAATATCACTGCATCTGCCCATACTGTCTGTTTAACTCACTGGAGTAATTCTAAGAAGCGTTCTTGACAGATTGCCAGGACTGTTGCCCTTGAAGGTGCGTGCACAGGGATATACTGGATATGGGGCTTGCAGAAAGAAAGCTTTCTTCAGAAAGAGCCAAATTACCAGCTCCTACTACTTGAAACAAAACCCATTTAAAGCAAGAGAGCTCTGTACAAATCCTTGCCAGCACCTACAGATGAGCAGAACTCGGGGGGACTGTTACTATTCTACTTGCATGAAGAAAATTAAAAGTGAGTAAAAAAAAATTACAACCCAGGAAAAAGAAGTTGTTAAAATGTTGATCCTCCATAAGAAATATTACAGAATCCTTTTTTACATTATGTTTTATCTCAGATAAGGTTTGTCCTACCCTTGAGGACACTTGGTAGTGAGACTCTCTCCAAAAGAGTGGAGAATCACTATGGTGCCAGCTTAAAAATGCTGTCCTATAACCCAAACTTCAGCACGGACACCACCCCACCAGGAGAGCAGGCCTCCTGGCTGTCTTCCACCGTGCTGGGGCCATGGTTTCCAGAGCAGCCTCTGGGGCTATCTTGAGCAGCTGGTGTTGGCACAGCTTAGGTGGCTTCCCTGTCACTTGCCTGCCCTGCCAATACTTCTTGCGTTGTATTTTATTTTGGCTAGAGCTTTCTGACTGCTCTTTGGGACCTTGTACTTAATGTTTCCTGGGAGGTCAGATGTGCAAGGGTTGCCCTCAGTGCCAAAGTCTCCAGTAGTCCCTCTTTCTCAGAGGGTTCTTTTAGAGAGCAACAGCACATGAGTCCTTATCTTTCTCTTCTGCAAAAGAGGCAAGGTGTAGTTTTGACTAATCATCATATCAGCCTTATGGTCTCCTGGATGCACCGTGAACTTACAAATTCCAGACATTTTGTGTTACTGCAACCTGTTTTGTCAGTGTAACATGACAGGTTTGGACTGCCCATGTTCCTGCTACCAATGTAAAACATGACATTAATACAAAATGAAAAAGCCGGGGAATTAGGAATGCCAGCACTCAGGGAAACCAAACGTTACAGCAGAGCAAAACTGGATCTGACAGAGAATGTAAAGCTATCAGGTCCAACGCTGAGACTCATATAGATCCAATGTCAAAACATCAAAACAGTTAGAAAATTCAGAAGCATGTGAGGAAAAATCCCCCAAAACAAATCCGTAAGGAACAAAATTAACAGAATATCCCATTGAATTAAGATTTGTCACAATTTATCTCAACAAAATATTTGAAAGAGAAGATAGGGTAAGCAGGAACCTTTCCTGCTGTCCCAGAAGTTTTGTTTCTAACAGACTCGGCATATCAAAGGATCTCAGTAGGTGTCCTTTACTAGGCTACTAGTTAGAGTCAAGCCATTGAGGGTTAGTGACTAAGGGCCAAATCCAACCTAGGTTTAAAAAGGCTCAGCAACCATGCTAGTGCCACAGCTGTTCCCAGTGGGTGAAAACGTCAGAGACACTGTAAGAAGATTGTGCAAATATGCAGCATTTCAGTGAGGCAGTTCAATGGCAAAGGAGAAAAAAAATTGCTTCAATGTGATTTGGGATTAATTTTTTCTCGCCAAAATGTGAAAACAAAACAGTGGGTTTCATGCCCACTGTTGCATTTATTTTTCAGGTACTTTTAATGGATGATGGATTTCGTTGTTGCTTGGAAAACTGATGAGAGAGGTCTTCCACTGGCTGCATCCCAAGAAATTACTCTGATACTGAAGTATTTTTCGTAAAATAAAATTACGCTTATGATGGAGATGAAGGAAACTTTCTTACTCATATCCGTAATCTACCATACAATGGTTAAATCCCATGTCTGGAATATGTCCCATCTCCTCAGACAGAAAAAAAAAATAGAACAAGTAGAATATATGTTTGCTCTGTGCTTAATATTCAACTGCTCTGTTGAATAGAAGACACAGTAGCAAGTCTTTTTCCCATCATCAGCTCTATGGCATACAGACCTCCCAATATTTCTTTCATGAAAGGCTCAATGTCGGACTGCACTTCAGCAAGTGAAACAGACAATAAAATGGCACTGATGTATTCACCATTCAACTCAACACCCCCTGAGGACAAACTGAGGTACGATGACTTGTATTGGTGCAACATTCAAGCAGCTCCAGAAGAACTAGCAGGTAGGTAGGCAGAGAGGTAGGAAGGAAGGGGGAATTCATCTAATTAAATAACAGTTACCTTAGCAGTGGAGTTCAGGAAACATCTCAGGGTTTAGATATAATTGCATATGAGGACCTGGAAAAATAACTTGGAAAAAGATGCCGTGATACAGGCCTGAGGATGGGCAAGATGTTGGTGTTGTCTGAACAGATTAAGAAGGGAAGTAGTGATGAAGACTCGGGGCTGGAGCCTGAACAGGGCTTTGAGCAACCTGATCTAGTTGAAGATGTCCCTCCTTATTGCCAGGGCGAGGCTGGACTAGATGACCTTTAACGGTGCCTTCCAACCCAAACTGTTCTATGAAGGGCTCTGCTTTAGCTGCATGGAGCTTCAGCCAACAGGTAGACATCCTCAAGGAGATGCCATCACGGAGACAGGTCAAGATTTTACTTTGGACCAGGAATAACTGTGGGATGGGGAGGCAGAGTTCAGGTTTTCCTTACAACATCTCTCCTCTGAGAACTGCAAAGTACCTGAGAGATACTAATCCATTAGACATACTAATTAGTTAAACCTCCAGGTACTTTTTAACAATAGGTAAGTAATAGTAGATCCACTGCAAAAATGGGTCAAATCAAGCAAGGAATGTCAGAAAATTGCACAGAGTAGATCCACTGCAAAAATGGGTCAAATCAAGCAAGGAATATCAGAAAATTCACAGACCCACATAGGAAGTCAACTGCAACTACAAAGTAAACACAGGAGCCTGGAGTTAGCTCCCCAACTTGACATGTCTCTCCTCCCTGCCAGCTTACATGCTTGCTTATACTCTGAGGTCCAAATACATGTACAGTATCTCCACAAACACTTCCCAATTCTCTATGATACCTCCTAAAACTATGCGCTGCACACAGATGCTCTGTGGCACTTATTATTAAAACTGCTCCTTTAGAATAGCTTTTCTGTATCCAATGCATTCCAAACTACCCCCCCCCAAAAAAAAAAAAAAGCCAAAACCCAAAATCAACCAAAAAAACCCCAACAACAAAACCCCAAAATAAACCACACAAAAATCTTGACCTGCAAATGGTGCTTGGTTACCGTTGTGCTTTATTCAGACTTCTGTGGTGCAAGGCCTTATCACTGGAAAGAGAATCATATACATGGGAAATTCTCTTGAATGAATGAATGAATAAATAGCTCAGACAATATTTGTAGAAACAGTAACTGAATCCCACTGCAGCTGATGAAGCTGGTGAAGGGTCTAGAGAACAAGTCTTGTGAGAAGGAGCTGAGGGAACATTGTTTAGCCTGGAGACAAGGAGGCTGAGGGGAGACCTTATCACTCCTTACAACTACCTGTGTAGCAAGGTGGGTGGTGGTTACCTCTCCCAAGTAACAAGGGACAGGACAAGAGGAAATGGCCTTAAGTTGCCCCAGGGGAGGTTAAGATCAGATATGAGGAAAAATTTCTTCACTGAAAGGATTGTCAAGGACTGGAACCAGCTGTCCAGGGAAGCTGTGCAGCCACCATCTCTGGAGGCATTTAAAAGATGTGGAGAT
>JAVJGJ010000014.1:23124637-23170764 GCA_035590215.1 Microhierax caerulescens | reverse complement strand
TGTGGAGATGTGGTGCTTAGGGACATGGTTTAGTGGTGGACTGGGCAGTGTTAGGTTAATGGTTGGACTCAATGATCTTAAAGGTCTTCTCCAACCTAAACAATTCTGTGTCTCTATTCAGCCTACTTATATATATATATGTCAATAAAGGTATCTCAGCTTTCCTTTACAACATTTAGTGATTATCTCCTGTTAGCCTAATGGACAAGATACTGATGTTTATGTTTGTGATAAATTTATTACATTGCAGTTTTACTTCAGCCTCCTTACTTTGGCAGTAGAATTCAATATATAGAGTTACACAACATCCTCCTTTTTTATGTGTCTCCAAACAGAATTCTCTAGACTATATACACCAAGGTCCCTTTTCTCAGTGTACTAAGCAAAAAACAAACAAAAAAAAAAAAGAGGAAGAAATGTAGCTTATTTTTTCCCTACAGATGAAATCAGAGTGAGATAATAAGAATAGCTGTGCAGCCTGTGTGCCTTGGAGGCTGCTAGCAGCCCAGCGGTGCTGCTGAGGACACATACTGTTGCTCATTTCTGCAGCAGCCCAGACTCATGTGCGGCACCACAGGAAACACTGCCAAGGGCAGTTAGGGCAAACTTGTGTGGGATGCAAAACACTCATCACACTCTTCTGGTGTCAATGAACATGAACAGATGGAATATACCTGTTTCCAGAAGGGAAACTACTCACTGGGCTCTTTTCTACAGCTCATACAGAGCTGTGCACACAGAACCGCTGCTGTCTCTGTATGTCTCAATGTATGTAGTTTTACTTTGAGTTCTTGCCTGCCCTCCCTATTGCACTTAGCTGACATGCTGGCAAAGACACCACACTGTCCTGTCCTCCTCCAGTGGTGCCCGTCACTATGACCCTGTCAGTAACTCCAGGCCCTGTGATGCTCCAGCCCTATCCCCCTATATGTTCACTGAAAACACTTGTCTTCCCAGAGGATGAGACAGCAGAGCAGAATGTGTGCTTGTGGGCATGTTGGGTGTATGTATCCCTGTACACAAACATGTGACTAACCTCCCAACATAAACTCCTGAATAAACTAGAGATACGCTGATCTCCAAGCCTCAGTGACCTTGACTCTCAGTTTTAATCAGGCTATTGCCTATTTAGATGCTACATGCTCCAGGTCTGGAACATCATCTTTATACCGTCTGCAAAATGTCTAGCACTCTGTTGGGATAACTGTGCAATAATAAAGATGTTAATGTCCTAAATTCTAATGAGATTGTTACATAGAGCTTAAATATTAACTAAAAGGAACACCTTAAGTCAGCTAAGTGCTTTCTATTTTTAACACACCCAGTTCAATCTAGACAGTATCTTTTTGTTCCTTGTTCTGTGTAATTAAACTAATGTTACTTAAATGGATTTAATTGCACTGGCAAATAAAAAGATAAACACTGGGGTTTTTTTTCAGGTAAGGTTACCCTTTATGATTGGTGCTAGCTAAAACCAAATCAAGGCAATTATACACCAAGCCTACTATTTCTGCAATTAAAAAGCTGGCATGTAGCTGGTTTGATGGACATTTAGCATTGTGCAACCTTTGTTAAGGATAATAAATCATTCATTTTATTAGGCTGTAAAAGCAGTAAGATCCCTTAAATAAACTTAGTTTCTACTGCGGTGATCATTATTGCCAATATTATTATGATTCCTATATACGTCATTATTGGACACGTCTATATTAATGAAGCTGTGCCACTTTGCCCTGGGGGTAATGTAAAGCCACCAAACAAAAGTATTAGTGCCAGCGGTCTAAAAATACAGGCAGGGAGAAGGTAGGGGAGGCCACAGGTGTGTATCTGAAGGAAGGAAAGCCACTGGGATACTACAACAGGTATCTCCAGGCGAGGCTGCAGCAACAGAATGAGCTATCAGGTGATGCCTGCGGTTGGCCACATGGGAAAGAGGGACATGGATTTGGCAGAGGGACAGGTTACTGGAAAGTAACCAACAGCATATAAATATGTGTCAAGTAACTCGGTGGTCACTGCTTCTTCTGGGGGAGCTAACTTGGCATTTGCTCTCTCTCTAGGTTGTGACCTCCCTGAGATTTTTGTTCAAAAATTTGGTCTTGAAACTACTTCTGAAGATTATCTGTGAATTGAAGCACGGTGTCCCATTCTATAGCAGACAGATTTGGTGTCAACATATGAAATGAAAGTGAAATCTTCCGAATATGTGCATAAAACAAGAGCTGCAGTGAGGTTTCTCTCTGAAGGGAGGCCCAGCTTTTTGAGTCCCAGAGAGGATGGGCTCACTCCTACCTGGACACGCCAGGGCTTGTCCACCCTGTTGCTAACAAAAGTTACACATTCTTTATTTGCTCCCTTTTAGTGAAAACTGTCCAGCCTCACCAAATCCCCTGAAAGGTATCAATAAAATTTCACTTGTTAAATATTTTTGTTCTTTCATGGAAGCAGAAAAATTCTTCATTCTTTCATATAAGAATCTTGTACCTATTGACCCACAATAAATTGCAAAGTCTTTGTTCTGTTACATTCTTACTAGAAATCTTTAGGTAGAGTATCTGTGGAGAGCAAGCAATGAACCAATCAAAGAGAAAAAAAAAAAGGAGATTGATGTGAGGAAATCGCCTTTGCAGTATGTGTCCAGCAGTAGCTGCTGTACCGCACTGCTTAACATGTCTGTGGACTCAAATTAAGTTCTTTAGCTACCTTGCTGGTGTTGGAGCTGTCTGACAGAAATATAGAATCGTTTAGGTTGGAAAAGACCTAAGATCATTTAGTCCAACTGTTAACCTAACATTGCCCAGTCCACCACTAAACCATGTCCATAAGCACCACATCTCCACATCTTTTAAATGCCTCCAGAGATGGTGGCTGCACAGCTTCCCTGGACAGCTGGTTCCAGTCCTTGACAACCCTTTTGGTGAATACATTTTTCCTAATATCCAATCTTAACCTCTCCTGTTATTCACAATTAGGGTTTATTCTGATGAAACAAAGTTTCATGGAAAACTGCAGGCACCCTGAATCCAAAATAGATCCTTCAGAAAATTTTGGTGTGGAAAGACTGAAGCTACGGCTCAACAAACCCTAGCCAGATCCATATTGGCTTTCCTTGGATGGTCAATGTGATGCTTTCAGGGTTTTCCCCTGAAACATAACCTCATTAAGCACAAGCACCCCTGGACAACCAACCAATGGGGCTAGAACTGAGTGGCTGTAGTGCCAAGACCAAGCAGGACAGAGATCCTCATATTGTCCTCAGGCTGGAAAGAACACATAATAGAGTTCCCAAGCTCCTTATTGCAGAAGCAAAGGCCTAACCTAACAAGAGGTTAGAAAGTGAAGTTACTCAGCAACTCATGGCAACCATGTAACCTGAGAATGGCATGACCATTGCTTCTTGCAAAGAATTTAACTAAAAACAGATCCTCCAGTTTAAAGTGGAAAAGAAATTCTGAGTCTTAGAAAATGAAATCTTGGCTAACTGTGGAAGAGGTATTTAAAATGCATGAGATTTAGAAGGGGGACACAGTCCCACTGACTCCTTTGCTGAACTTAAGGAATGGCATGAAAACACTGAGATTCAGGTTTTGCTCTGTCCCCTGCATGAGCAAAGGCCACACCACCACTGAAACCTGTTAGTCATCACCACTTTTCACACAAGTTCCAACGCATTGCCAAATCCCTCAAGCCCACCAGAAGCCAAATACCCTGCCTGGAGGTTGCCATCATCACAAGAGCCACTTCTGACCCTTCTGCTTTTTTCCTTTGAATGCAGCATAAAATCAAGTCTAAGCCAGTTGCTTACATGGAGATCAATAATATAAACAAAAAAAAAACCCAAACTCACCTTTCCTTGATGTTTGGCACACAGCCTAAATGTATTTCCCTTCAAGGACAACATATAAATAAAGAGATCTTTAATTTTTAATGGACATTTAAAACCTCTTCAAGAGGAGCATTGCAATGCATGGAGCTATTTCTTTTTTATCTTGAAATTTGAAATATTGATGTGTAACTAACAAAACTCTTCTCAAAGCAAGAGTTACAAACATACTATAACTTGGAGCGTGTGTTTCAAAACAAGGCCATGTAACTACCCCAGCACTTCCCATGGAAACATGTCCTTCCACCCCCAAACCCAAAATCTGCATTATTTGTCACAGCAGTGTCTGTGAGAATGCCACTGAGGAAAGGGGGAGAAGCCAGGGTTCCCTGCACTTTCTTCCTCCTCTCTTGCAGGGACTGAAGCAGAGCAGGCCATGCTGTATGGGGGTAGTGTAGGGCATCTGCAAAAATCTAGTGTTTGCTGCCAGTTTGGCTGCAAAGCTGGCAAGAGACCCCCTTCTGGTCTGTCCCCTGCTGACGCTGCCCCAGGACACCTGTATTGACTAGTAAAACCCTCTACTCAGTGATGTGATAGCAGCATTTCGTGTCTTACCTAATGGACCCTTCTGAGTACGGGATGCGGGAGGATAGTGCTGTGTATTGGACGGTATCATGACCTGTAAAGTAAAACACTGGAGGTGCAACTAGGTGCAGAAATCAAAAACAGTGACAGTCTCTAGAGGTGCCTAGCATGAGTTATTGTTCCAAAAGAAGAGATCAGGCAGGACCACTGGACAGTTTTTTTCCTTGGCCCAGCACCACCTTTAGCAGTGGCTCTGTGAAACAGCCCCATTTCAGCTGCAGCTTGGTGCACGCTGCCTGTGCTGCTGTTCACAGGTTCCTGCTCACTTGCCTCCCCGTCTACCCCTGCCTTCAGAGCTAGTGGGTTATTTTCATTAGAAGTAGTCTGGCATTACCATGAACCCATCTCCAAAGTGCTGGCAGTGGTGTGCCACAGCCAGCCACACCAGACAAAGCCAGGCAGCACCTGCTCCACTGGCATAAACAGAGTCAGAGAGGGCTTGTCCTCTGACACTGCAAAGGAAACAGAAACTATGGGGAGAGAATAAAAATCTCTATCACCATCTCACAAGTGTAGTCCCCCAAGCACTCCTTTTTACTGCTTTTCCACTGTGCAGTCCCAAGTGGCCAACTGCCAGGTGAAGATGATTAGCCCTTGGTTAACACCATTTATGTACATCTATATATGTGTGTGTGTGTATACATACATATTTTTTCACTTGTCCTATTTTTAATCATACTCAACTGAAAACATGTACAATTAGGATGTCCTCATGACACAGAAGGAATAAGCAGCCTTTTTACTAAGCAATTAGGTCTTTACCTACCATTTTCCCAGCTATGCTCCCACCTGAATATGCTCAAATATCAACCTGTAATGTTTCCTCCTAAAACCCTTCTGCAGAGCCTTTGTGCCTGCTCTGCAGCCTCAGGATTTCAAGCAGGGAGAGGAGTTTGCTGCTGCTCTTTTCCTGCCCTTCCAAATGCCTTTGCTCCTACTGCTTGCTGCCTGCTTCCCAGTGGGGGCTGGCAGGGTGGGTGGGGGCGGTGGGAGTAGGCGGTGAGTGGCCCACTCCCACTCCTTGCCCTGCAGGACAGGGTCTGAGAAAACCACCGTATCAGAGACAGGGTCAGCCCAGCAAGTTTCTGCCTCCTCTTTTTATTGCTTTCCTGATTCTTCTCTCTACTTCATGAGGCACCAGCCTGGAGCAGGGATACCCAGCCAGGCCTGGGAGAAGGGGGTACATCTCAGAGGCAGAGGTTATCTAATTGCCCCATTTGCAGTGAGGAAGTAGCTTGTGCAAGTGAGTCTACATCATAGAGCAAAATCCTGCCACGGGACCGGGGCTACCCAGGAGCACACAGCTGAAATGTACAGAGAGTGGGACACTGCACTGCCTGGTCCTACTCCCACCTCACACAGTGCCCACCTCAGGAGCCCTCAGTGGGGAATTTCCTTCTGTTTTCTTGCAATACCCAATATCCCCATCATCTCCACTCCAGCCAGTTCACATCCCTATGCTCCTTTGATTGGTGTGCAATTGCATCCACAACCCAGCAGCAGCACAGTGAAGCGGTGCAGTGCCCAGGTGGATGGATGTCTGCTCTGTGGGGCAGATCCATCACACAGCTAGAGTACCAGGTAGTGCACAGCACTCCCACTGTGCCCAGTGAATACGTGTATCAGTACTCATTTGTGAATTTGTTTAACTTTTTCATTCATTATGTAGCCCAAGGCCTTATTTATTACCCATGCTATCCTCTGCACTGATAGCAGTGCTGGTTTTCCTCACAGGCTGTTTTGTCACCTCAACCCCGATATTGCAGTGCATCCAGAAATAATAATTTTTTCTTCTGTGGCCTCCTAATGTGATGGCAGCTCCCTGGCATCCCTGTCTAACAGATAGGCACTGAGTCACAGGGAAATTAAAACCATTCCTTAGATCCTGTGCTAGGAGAGACATGGGTTTTGCTGGCAGACCTGAAGTGCATCTGGCGCTGCAGCCACAGCAGCAGAGCACTGAGCACCGAGAGGTGCTACGCCAGTGGAAAACGAGGGACACAACCTGGCACAGAGGTGGAGAGACTGGATGAAATGATCTTCCTATAGGCCCTGCGTAGCATCCTCTGGTAAAATTCAGTTACACAGAGGATGAGGAGGGGAAGGATATTCAGCTGCTTTAAGGTTTCTATTCCTACAGCACCTTATCTTCTCACTGCCTGTCATTTAGCATCCATAGCAAATAAGCAGGGGACTGGCAGAAGGCAACTTCCTTCAGTTTACAAACCCTGATCCATTCCTTGGGCAGACTGAGCGTGAATGAGTGTCCCATGAGTCCCAGAGCAGCTGCATTATAGAGCCTTCACTGCAATGCTTGCAAGTAAAGGAGCACCTCCCAATTCTCACTGCGCTGTTTTACTCTAACTAGTTGCCTCCAGTACCAAATCTCGGGCATTTCTACTTAAAAAGCAGTTTAGAAAGACTTAAATGATGACAAAGTTTCTTTCTGTTTTTTTTTTTTCTCCCCAGTAAACAGTGTTTTGTTTGTCTTGCAATAAAATGTTTTTGATTCATATCCCTAAACTGTCAGGGTTTGATGAGTCCAAAATGAATTTTTTCCAGGATACAGAATGAAAAAGTTGAGTTTTTCTGACTGCACTGGTCTTCAGGAGGAGCAAAGAAAAAACTGAACTTGCTTAATACAGGAATTCAGCCAAGCTGTAATAATGACAACGGAGGAGTTGCATTTTTCTAAGAGCTATTATTGGGCCAAATTCTAATATAATTTGCAAATGTTGGGAAAGTAGTACCCCTGAAAGCCAGAAGGTCAGCCTTTCTGATGAGTGGTGGCTTCTTACCACTGTGCCACCACCAGGCACAAACAATAGATATATTTCTCCTAAACTAATTCTCAGAGACAGCTGTGGAAATAAACCATTTTCAGCTCAGTCTGAGATGAGCACTTGAAATGTTAGCCCAAATTACTGTTTCCGAGGCAATGGTGGGAGGTGCCAAGTGACTTGTAACTAGTGCAACCAATTCTGCCTCTAACACAAGAAGTCATTAGTATTTGGACAAGGTAGTTACATGACACTTCACAAGCCAGAAACATTGCTTTGAAGAATACCCAAAAAGCAGACACATATCTCAGTTATTTGAATGGGGGAAAAGGTTCTTCTTGTCCATCCCAGATTTTCCAGGACACCGCTATGTGTGTTTACTTGTCTGGAAGATGTGTATTGCATACCCACCCAAAAGTAACTCACACTCAGGTGTAGAGACAAACACACACACTGGTTACTGGTGATGCATCTTTCCCAGCATCAGTAGACACAAACTTTTGGGATCCTGTCAGGTACTGGAGTGCTGTTCCAACTCTTGTTCAGGACATCCGTGTGGCTCCCCCATTCCCAGCTGATCTGGTTGCACCCACATGCCAGGACCTGTCCAGTGCAGTTTTTCCCCTGTGATGAAAACTGCAGCACAAAGCTGTGCTGCAAGTCTGGAAACCCCACCAGAGTACGGGACAGACTGCCACAGCATAACCCTTTCCCTTGCCTCCTCCCACCCTTGGGGTCTGCAGCTCAGAAAGGATCCCTATCCCTCACTTGCCCTGTGGCTCTGGAATCTTTATTGGAAATTTCAGAGGCAGAACTTATTAAGGGGACACCAACAGTCCTGATGTTTGGGCATGCTGGACTGGCAGAAAGGCATGAGTCCAGTTTCCAGGGCTTTGGTGCAGTTTGGCCACAAAAGTCCTCAGCGCAAACATTTTGTGCTTGGAGTGTACTGGAGACACATGAACGTGGATTCTTTTTCCTCCCCATTTGTGTCTAGAAGGATTTACCCCGCAGGCTCTGTCAGTTGGGGCTGCTCTCCTTTAGATGGCACTGTCAGCGCTGCCAAGAGGGACTGCTGCGGGCCACTTGGCTGAACGGCGGTGAAACCGGGGCAGGACTGCCGTTATTAGTGGGCTAACAAGCCAGAGCTGATCAGGAGCGACCCAGGTCAGGGGGAGCCGGTCGTGATATTTGTTCTAAAAAGTCTTCACAGTATCATCTTCACGGTATCACTCCAGCTTCCACCAGTCAGTTGTTCAGTTTGGAGCGTATGTCACAGCACAAGGGTTGTATGATGTGCTGAACATCCAACTTTAGGGACAAACTCAATATGCTCCTCTTCAGAGTAAGTTTAAAGTGGTTCCCAAAGTCAATAGGAGTCATGCATGCACATCTGAGGGTCTCAACTAATCCATCTGCTAATTAAATAATAATTAAAAGCCATGCTGTCCTCATGCACTGCAATCATTACCTTTCATAATTAGCTAAATGTGTAAGTCAGAACCACTGCTTTAATTTTTTTTTGTCCACTGCCTCTGTCATCACTTGCTTTGATTGCCTAGGCTTTTCGCCAAGACAGAAAATTGGTTTAGCTGGCATTTAATGGGTCTGTGTTAAGTACCACTACACATTGTGAACTTCTTGATGCCTATTAAATGAATCTTGACTATTAAGAGCATTTTAACTGAGAAAAAGACATTATTCCAGGATAACGTTCAGCAGTGGTCTGAAACAGCAATTAAACAAATCCAACAAAACCCAAAGAAAACGGTCATGCAACCTTAAGGTTGCCACAGCAAGTGCTTAAAATTAGAAAGCACTCAAAGAAACTGTGGGTGTGGGCCAGCACTGCTTCCTACATATTGACACACTCTTTCTTCAGCTAAACACATCTGTTGGGCCACTTGCATTGGTGCTTTCCCCAGCTTTGGAGAGAGAACAGAAACAGTGTGAACAAGACGAGAGCCATGGGCACAGTGAGACTCCTACCTGTGTGCGAAACACTGGCCCTTGGGTTGCTTTTAAGACTCAGCCCAGTCCTCACTGCCTGGGAGCACATTTTCCAACAGAATTCAACTTCAATTCAGATAAAAATCTATGTTTTGGGCATTGTTTTGATGTGGTGTAAGGACAGAGACACACATACTAAAATTAGGCTATGGGTGGTTATCAGCCCAAAGAGGCTCCCTAGCACCAAAGTAGGATTGGGTCCTCTGCTAAGCTGAGCAGAACTGCCAGTTAGACAACTCGACCTCAAACTTCTCTGGAATAAGTCCCCACCTATTTCCTGAATGAGTATTATTCTCTTGCCAAACTGCAGTTCTACTCAGACCTCAACCATTTTGCCTGCAGGCTTCCCAGAAACAAACATAAGTATTATTTTTGTAATGGGGAAAGTTTCTTTTTTTCATGCTGCCCTAACTCAAAGCCAGCCAATGCAATTTTGCTCAAGCGTTCAAACACTAATGTCATCTCAGAAAATGTCTACAGATTGTATTTTGGAATGACTCAAAAACATGGAAGCTTGTGTCTATGTTGCAAGAGAACAGATGCTCAATTACACAATTGCTTGAATACTCCCAGATCATCCCATCACATGTAGGCTCTCAATTTAAGCATTGAATTTAAAAGCGCAGCAGCTTTAGGCCTCCCTGGAGGCCACAGTACAGGCAAGTACCTCAAGCAGACATTCAGATCTTTCGTGCTGGAAACAGTCTTCTGGAAGTGCTCACCTGCCTCCATTCACTAAAAATGGAGCCTAAGCAACCATACTCTCCATGTAGGTACCACACCTAAGTGACTAAGGGATAACTGCTGGGATCATGCTGACTGTGCAGCTCATCACCCAGGGAAGCCAGGGGTATCTTTGCCTGGGAGAGGTCCATATTACATGGCTCCCAGCAGCGAGTGGCAAGATACAGGTGTCTTGCACTTCACTGAATGATGATGTGCACATATATATACTCCCGGGCAGCCAAGCAAGCCCAGAAGAAACCGACACTCAGGCTGAATACAGGTAAATGAGCCCAGCAGTGGAGCTGGAAAAAATTACATCTAATCCTGCCCAAGCCTCAAGGTGCTTAAATTCCATAAGTATATTTATATTTTTTACCTCCAAACCCCCAGGCACTTGGAGTATTACTGCAAACCCCCAGCTGGCCTGATGGTGCAAAGGAGCTTGAAACAGGAGGCACAGCTATGCCCAGCCAGGACGTGGAGAGGACTCTATCAAATAAAGTCCCCTGAGGTGTTCAGTTTAGTAGGCATTCTCAGGACAGATCTAGCATGCACCAACTAGATGAGAGTCATCTGAAAGCTCAGCTGCAGCAGCTGTTCTCATTTAAAACGTATCCAGAGGAGACGAAGGAGGTATGCCCAAGCTTCCAGAATTCCTTCAGCAAATTGTGAATGAGGCAGGAGATGAAATATCTCTCCCCAGTGGACAACACACAGACAAAGCTAAGCATACACTGCTCTGCCGTTTTTTGTTTCCCTCTGCTTTAATCAAGGACATTCAACAGTCAGCTCAAATAATAGTAAAAAAAAAAAAAAAGGCAAAGAAAAAAAAAACTTTACAAATGCCCATCAAGCCCAGAAATGTCAAGACTATAGAAAAATGGTGGGTGAACCCCCCGAGAAGGTATTTAAAATATTTAGTACATATTAAAGATTTCCTTTTTTTTAAGTTCACTGAAGCTCCCGCTAGCAAGATCAGCTCCTACTTAGGGAAAAGTGTGAACTATGGTTATTTGTTCAAAGGTAACCTTCCCCACTAATATACAAAAATGACTGAATAAAGTATTTCAGAATTTGTAAAGACTGTTTGAATCTGTGCTTTGGTTTTTGTTGTTTTTTTTTTTTTTCATCCCATTTAATACTAAAAGTTTACTCTTGCCTCTTCCAAAAGTAGCTAAACAAGCAATCAAGGATATTCTCCAAACCCTGGGTCCTACTGCTGGTGACTGTCTGCCTGTTTTACAAAGGAGTTGGAACACCAGCTTAAACTGGGACAGTACAAAATACATGGGCATGAGGTGAACCAGGTCTTAGAGCCCAGCCAGATCAGTAAACGGCTTTTGAAACAAGCAATACCTACAAGTCCTTCATGGTTGTCTTAAAATCTACTCATTTTGTCTCAGGTTTAGTGAATAAATAAACTTCTCTAATTATTGGCAACATTTTATTTAATGTTCTCTATACCTGCTGAATGTAATCTCCTAAATGCTGAGATAATGTTATTCCAATGTTTTCAGGAACTGGCACCTCTGTAACAGGGACATGCTGACTGATCTGTGGTGAACAGCAGGAGTAGATAAGTAATGTGAGAAAGCAAATCTTTTCCTTCATCCAGCACCTTTGGTTGACTAAATGCATAGATCTCAGTTACGCTTTCCATTCCAGCTGTAGCAGTTAGAGACTGGTACTTCTAAGTTTGTGCATCTGCTTTACTCTTAAAAACATCCTGAAACCCCTCCACAACAAATACTTCAGTCACAATTCTTCCTCTTCCAAGTTCCTGAACTTTGATTTTCAAATACACAGCATCAAATTATGATTCCCTCATCACAGTAATTATTGCAAAGAAATTACATGGTTTGCTCCCAAGAACAAAGTTTCAACAACTGTGGAATAAATCTGGGCAAGTCGCTGGTGTAAAGGCAAAGTATTTTTCCAATGGCAGGAAGTACCCATTGCACTTACCTGCCTGAAAAAGTGCTGTGTTGTTATAGCAAAGACATCAAAGCCACAGCTGGCCCTTTTAAGCTCATCTTGAATATTGCTTAATTGCCGGGATTGCTCATCACACTTTTCCTTCAATCTCTGAATTAATTGCTTGTCAGCATCTCGACTCTCTCCTGGTTTGGGGGAGAATCCATTCTTTGGGGTGGCTGGCCTTTGCTTGGGATGTCCTACAAAGCAGAGAAGAAAAGACCATCAGGGTCCCTTTATATGTATGAACATGACCTTTCTGCGTTTCTAAGGCCCCTGGAACTCAGCCCTATAAAAGAAAAAAAGGTCTGTAGCATTCACACACACCTGTAATGACTTTCAAAAAAAGCGAGAGCACAGTCCAATATGTTTCTGTAAAGGCAAAAGCTCAAACCATTGTAACAGTCATCTCACCTCAGGCTCTGAGCCTGAAGGTCTGGTATGAGTTGGGGAGAGCTCTCCAAAGAATGTCTTACTGAGAACTGAGGTTGTTAGAGGAAGGTTCCCTCTCACCTATGCTAGACATCTACAAGAACAGAGGTTTGCATCTTGATGTGCAATGCTGGACTCCCATGAATAGCAGTGAGAGAAATGGGCACTTCCAGACTGAGATTCAGCTTATCCTGTTGTGGATGTGGGAAACAGTAGGATGATGTTTACACTCCACATGATTTCTTTGGCCACCTGAAACCCAAGCTTGGTGACTCGACAGAGGTGCCAGACTGCCTTTGTAGATTTCCTTTTGCCTCCAAATAGGGCAATGTGGGACTGGAGTTGTCTTTCCCTGAATGCAAACATAGCTTGGGTTGCATGCTATTGGGATTCACTGTTTCTTTTTATCAGCGATACTGCAGTCTATCTTGCCAGTTCCCCTTCTCTCCCCTTTATAACACTTCTAAAGTTGCAGCACAAAACAGATATGCATAGAAATGCCACCAGGTGCCACATAATGCTGACTGTTACAGCACTGACTCTGTGTGGCTGCTCTCTCTGCACCATTGGTCACACCAGAAGCACTGTATGGTTTGCCTGCAGAAATGGATCCAGAATGACTCTGGCTCCTCTGATGTGCTCCAAGTTGGGCTGAAGCAAGTCTGATCCTGTATAAAGATGTGAAACCACTAGTGTAGCTTGTGTTCAGGATATCAGTTCAAACACTGTCATATTCACATGAATGGCTCAAGAATTAAAGCTCACTCATGATAAGCCGCTTCAGGGAAGTGAGGCTTTTATCCTAATTTAATTTTATATCCTGCTTGAGTCAGCTATTCATTTCTCTGGATATACTCAGTTAGGAGGATGAAGCAAAAAAGGGTAGGGTTCTGGTAGTGTCAGGTTGCTCAAGCCACTGTTTGGACAATCTGTTTTGTCTTTATCTTCTTAGCTTCCTGAGAACTCTCCTCTGCAAACATCTAAGGTCAGCTGGGCAACACCTTTGATTTACTGATTCTTTTTGCTACCCTTAGTCTCTCCTCAGCTGTTGCTTTTTAGCTCACTCCTGAATACTGTCGAGGAAGCTCTGGTTCACTTTTTGAGCTCCTCTCACTAGTATCAAGCTTTTAGCCTAGGAGCTAGAAAGAAAGAGGAAGAAAACAGTCAGACACCTTGTTCTCATGTGTTACTAGAAATGGCGGACATTGGTCTGGATACAGATAAAAAATGAACATTCCTGTGCTAGCAGAGAGGGTTGATTATGGAAGAATCTGAAAAAATCTGGGGGGGGGGGGGGAAAGAGTATCTTGTAGTCTTAGTAGTACACATTTCCTGCAAAACAATACAGAAACCATGTCTCCAACTAGTTCTTATCAATGAATGTAACAGGGCACAGTTTTCCGCTGTGGATACTACCTACCCCTTTCCTAAAAAACAGAAGAATCCTTCCACAGAGATGCATCTAATGGTATGAGTTAGAACCAATTTATGAAGTAGAGCATTGTCCCACAGGTAATTTTGTTAGATGTGCTTTAGATATTTTACATTTTTAAGACCGTGACCTGGGTGTGCAAACGGATCCTCAGGACATCAGGCAGAGAAGCAGTATAGCTTTTCCAGAACAATACACCAGGAGCGTATTCCTACTTTTTTAGATCCCTGACTTGTGTGGAGCCACTGGGAGCATGTCTTCCAATTTGCTGCACTATGTTCTGGCTCCAGGCTAAACTTACAGGGAACTAGCTCTAAGTGAGCCCAAGTGTCTCGTGCTGCAACTGCATAAAGTCACAAGTGCAAAACAGCCTTTGAAACTCATTGTGCCCATGATTTGCATATGTAAAGAGGAATACCTTTCTCAACACGTCAAGACTAACTTTACGATGTTGCAAGACCTAAATAATGCAATACGGGATGAGAGAGAGAGCAGACTTTCTGTCATTAAGAGAGTTCAACCAGCACAGCCATTGCCCTCTATCCAGTTTCATGTCAGTTAAAGCCTGTACACCCTTTTGTTCAGGAATGATGTTTTCTTACAGATTCTTCCATTCATGTAAAGGGGCTCTTAATTGGGCAGTAGGTATTATCACAAAATAAGAAATTTATAAAAGCAATGGCCACAAATATCTGTCTTTCTAGTACAAAAATCTTGGGTTCTTTAGGCAGCATGCTGATGTTACAACAAAAGGCATCGGGAGAAGTGTAAAAGAAAGCCCTTGAAATCAGTCCAGTTTTAATTAAAACAGGAACCCATCAGGTAGCTTTGTCTTGTATCTTTCTAGCTTTCCTGTTCACTGGAACATTTGAAGTGCACATTTCTGTGTTGTCCTTGTCAGTATTATAAGCTGTCCTTGTAAATTAAATTGTGCTATTCTCCTCAGGGATGAATCTGAATTTCTCAGTTCATTTGGGTCTGAAAAGCAGCTTACTAAGCTTATTCTGCCGTTCATGTCTCTCTTCTGTTGCTCTGCACAAATCAGGGTACGTATTAATGATGCTGGCCCCGATCCTGAACATCCTTTCTGCTGATGGTGGGACTAGGGGGGAAGACCTAGTGTATGCTGAAATCACTGAACCCCTTTGATCCACTTCAAAACTCCCAGGTCTTTTTTATCTACCTGTGTTTGAACTAAGGAGATGTAACAAGTATATACTCATAATTAGCACAGTCCATGAGGATTTAGATGGGGAATACAATTTATTTGACTTTTAACTGTCCAATTTTGGATATTTTCATAAGGAAAGTGAGAAAATTACTTTGAGAGGACTGATAAAAAGCAATCTGTAGAGTGACAGATGTCAGAAACAGACGACACCGTCCTAAAATGGCATGGGTGGAGAGCACCTGCATCCATGTACAGCTGTTCCTATACCCATATTTCAGGAATGGTATTGCATCAGTAGATAAAATTGGTATCACTACAAGCTTCTGCATCTCAAAACTCCCTTGCAAGCCTGCAGAAGGACTGACCAAAAGTCTAAAGATCAGATTCAAGGCTAAAAAGAATTTGCAGAACAGTCAAAACCCAGCTGATTTTAAAGAACTGCATGTGAGGAGGCCATTAACAGAGGGAGCACTCAAAGTGTTACGGCCTGTTTCATGGCCACATGTAGCTGTGGCAAAGTTACCTGGAGGACACATGCTCTCCTATTACAAAGTAATGTGATAGGAATAATATGACAAATGTAAATGCCTCACAAGTTTATGATCCTGATGGAGGAAAGGCTGTGCTACTGCCCCTTAGCCCCAGCAACACTCACTTTTTCTCCTGTTTAATGGCTGCTTTGATTATTTTTTGAAATTGTTAAATAGGTGAAAAAATTGTTTGTCTTTATTGCTTTGTTATTGCTGTTGTTATTTCACAGAATGCTAAAGGCTACTCTGAAAAGATAAACATGAGGTTTGTCTTCGTATTTGATCATTAAGGTGATGAACAATTTTATGTTGCCATAATTTCAGGCAATCAAGCTTAAGAAATCCTAAATCCATCTGTGAAGTGGGAGAGAGGACAGTTACTCAACATCTCATGAAAATGAAGAAACATTTGATGACTTACAAATTGGATATGCAAAAAATTTTGGCCTTGAAAACCATTAAGTGACCTGTGGAAATGCAGGCCTCCTTAAGACAACAGAACTACACAGTACAAACATGCCTATGTTTCATTTCGCTTTCCAATTCTAGTGGAAGCAAATCAGCTGTTCTGTAACATGCTCCTATTCCCACAATCAGTTCCAGTGCTTAAACTGGACTCCCACCATTATAAAAGCTGGTGAGCTGTTGGTCTGGCACTATCCACAACAAATTTTTCTTTGGATCTCTCTTGATGATCTCACCATTTGCAAAATAGCCTAAAAGTTATATGATTCAGAAGACAGGGTTAAGTTCATATTTTTACCCTAGTAGCTTAGTGAGGAGAAGAATTCTGAATCCTGTTGGTGCCTGGGAAGCTTAAATTTAATCTTCCATTTTTTGATTTTGTTGGATGGGAAGGAGAAGAAAAGTTTGAGTTTAGTAAACATGAAGAGACTCTTGATGAATGTTACAGGAGCCAAAGAGCTGTTCTACATTTTTTATACTTTACCATCAAATGAAGAAACGTGGGGTTCTCCGCTGCCCCCCCCCCCCCAATAACAACTCAAGTATCATATAGCTGTAGAGATGCCATTTAAAGTATTTAAGTAGAGTCTGAAAAATGAGATAATGGAGCAGAAGATAAACTTCAAGCACAAATAAATCATTGGGTTCATGCCCACTCATTTCAGAAGCATTTAGATCAGCCAAAGGCCAGCCTTAGAAAAGCCTTTAGGTACCTTATACATCTGTTAACGTACACATAGTAAACATAAATAGAAATAAGTTACCTTCATTTTAGTAAATAAACAAAGGTATTATTTAGAAATGCTAAATCCATGTGTTTGTACGCCGCATTGAGGGGTAAGTTGACAATGCCCCAACAACACACTGAGGGTTATTTCTATAGATAATCCCTTTTCTAGTCATGCATAGGAAAAGCCCAGGAAATTCAGTGCCTCTGCACAAGTTAAGAGTAGATTCCAGGTAATATACCATAATTACAGGTATCTGTGTCTTTTATTTCACTATACTACCTGTTCTCTTTTTCTATAAGAAAACTGTAATGATAAAAATAAATGTTCCTGTAACCTTAAACATGTAATAGCAACAACTCTTTGTTTTGAAGGAAAGGTGATTTCATGGTTTTAACAAAGAAAACAAAAGTCTATTCAGCTTATGCATTGGTACGATAAAGCCTGCTGTAGTCAGAGCCAGCTTAATGAACCTTGGACGCAATCAATCTTCACTTAATAGTGGGTCTCAGTTTAGTGTGCTAACAAGAGATGCAAAGTCAACAAGTTTAAATCTTCCCTGAAGCAGTGTTTTTTGGTTCATAATTACCTGGTGAATGGAGCTTGGTAGTTGTTACTGCTGATCTCTTGGGGGATGAGACAACTGGTCTGTTAGCATCCTGATCTTTTTGTACTTCTTTCTTCACACCTGTTTAAGAAAAAAAAAAAAGGTAGAAAGAAACCCGTTTTATAATTCTGTTTGCAACTGTGCAGAACTATGTCATTAAGATACATACAAGAATGGTGAAATATCAGTATTTCACCAATACACACCCTGGGCTGTGCACAGAATGATACTACAACAGTACTTCTGTGTTGGATGTCAACCAGCCACACCTGCAAGCATGACTGTGTGCACGTGGTTGAGCTGACATGCACAGCACTAAAGAAGGTCAGAAGAAGGCCTTACACACTATCTTGGTTCTCCAGCCATCTGCACAGTGACAAATGTCATTAAGGCACAAACAGCTACATAGGTAGCCCATCCTACCTGTTGTGAGCTCTGCGTTCTGTCTCTTTACCTTGCTGTGCATCCTCATCCTGGGCTGGAGGAGAAGCTGAGTAGGACTGTGCAAAGCTGACTTGTTACCTGCAGGGCCCTGCTTTATCAACTTCTTCCCCAGGTTAGGAAACTGCCTTTTCTGGTGGCCAGCTTTCCCAAGAGGGTCTCATACAGGCAAGACACAAGCTTCTGCAGAACCAGAAGCAGGCAGGGTGTGTCAGGGCTGTGCTGGATGTGGCGTGCCAGACAGGAGAGTGGGTCTCTGTCTGTGCACTAACTTGGCCAGGGCCAGAGAGATGCAGCACATTCAGTGCAACAAAACCTACAACACACTGTGCCAATGCAGGCTACAACAGGGCCAGATCATTTTCCTCATGTCCACAAGGCTGAACCAACACCTGGTTCATGCTCATCTATGACCCAGGCATGTTCCAGGCTGTCTGCCCTCCCTCTTCTCCTCTCTCTCCTCTCCGCTCTGTGTTTGTAGCTCTCCAGATTACTCCTGACCTCTGTATTTACCCTTTTTTCTGCAGCCGCTAATTCTTCCCACTGACAGCAGGATTCCCCAGAGCTCTTGGATTATGACCTCCAGAAACTTTGTGCTAGCCTTTCCTCTTCCTTTAGTTTTTTCAGTGGGAGGCAACTTGATGTCAGTTATTATTCCTCCCATCACTGGAGCTCTCTGGTTAGGGGCCTGGGATGATCTGTCAGCTGCCCAGGCTCTGCAGTCACCGGCTGCCTCTTGTACCAGGGAGATACAGCTTCATCTGAAAGCCAGAGTGGCCACCCAAGCTCAGCTCACCCCTCCTGCCCACCCACAACTCTCATCAAAATAGCTGTGGGCACCATGCTGAGTGAAGGAACATGAAAGACCAGCCCAGCTTGCCCATGGTGTGACAGTCACACCACAGGATTTCATGCAGAAAATATTTACCAAGGAAGTAAGAAGAAAGAGGAAGAAAAAGAAAATCTCTGAGACATGAAGGTATTTTTCTGTTTGCTTTCCTTTTTCAGAGTTAGTGTTTGGTTGCATTTTATTTTGCAGGACTATGACACAGCCCCTGGACACACAAGCAAAACAAACACTCAAGGGAAATCACTTGTCACAAAGGAAAAACATTTGCCTTATTAACTTTCCCTTCTCTCATGAGTAAGTTCATGCGGCTTGTAAGAAAATGTCAATGTCCCACAGAATCTGAAGTATCTGAAGCAGGAAAACAAACTCATTTTTTCTTGGTGGTGCTTAAAGACACTGACAGTCCAAAAGCTAATGCTATCTTCCATTTTGCTTAATGCATATGTTGTCTGGCTATTTCAATAGTGAAGTGATAATTTTATATGGAGTTCATAATCTTCAGGGACACTTACTGGATGACTCGTTTTCTGCTCTCTCCAAAGTCACAGCTAGTCACAGTTGCAGTATCAGGCTTATTTTTGATGCATCATTCACCCTTCCAATTCTGTCTGCATCAGGACTTGCAAGCAGCAAGCTGCACACACAGCATTTGCCATGCACTGAGCTCCATATTTTCTAGCACCATATCTCAGCATTCACTTGCAGAGTGTTTCTGCAAAGAACACATGCACACCCACAAGCCCTGAGTCCAACTACTTGTGTGAGAATAGCACAAGAGAAAGTCTAAGACCCTCTTTGACTCCCTTCCGCCATTCATAGGCAAATTGCACCATCAGTCATCAGGAGCTGGTAAAGACTGAACTTTTCTTCATACCTTTACTTTGGTCCACCTCCATTTTCTCTGCTGTTTATAAATTCAACATGTTGAGGCTACTATTCTCATTTGTGATTAATACTTTTCACAGTGAAGTGATGAAGAAAATAAATTTCTTGTGTCTGCTACCCACTACACTGTGCTTTACTCTTTATGAGCAGGACATAAAACAAGTTTATGGTGCCATTTTATTACTAAGGACCAAGTGAAAACAACCTAAGGTGGGAGTTGTGAGATAAAACTAGAGCTTGTTTTATAAGGTATAGTTTATATTCTTACAGATTTGAGCATGACTTTTTCATGGCAATGAGGCCTTGGGTTTTTTGTGGTTTTCAAATTAAAAATCTGATGCACGAATGGGCCTTACACCAAACTCCTTTGTAAATTTTGCTACGGCAAATGTCAAACATAGCCAATGGTAGGGAAAGCGTGTTTTCCTTTTGCTTTCAGGAGTAACAAGGGGCATATAAATACTTAACTAGTTTTGGTTTTGGGACATTTTCAATAAGGAACACCTGGGGAACTAGCTCAGCCTCTTAAGGTTAAGCATAAAGCAAGAAACAGTTCCCCAACTAGAGCTCAGTTGAAAGAAAACAGAGAAAAGAGGCAAGAAGCCCAGTGAGCACCACTGTTCTGCAGAGGGCAAGGCAAGGTCTGTGGAGAGCAGCAAGTCACCCACAGGTGCAGACAGTGGTGCCTGGCAGGGGTGGCTGCATGGGGAACACTGGCTCTGGAAACTGGGAGATCAACAGGGCGAAGGTGGAAATAGGTATCTTGACAAGGACAGAAGAGTAGGATTAATACCAAGAGTGGGAAATGAGGATAGCCACTCTCCTTCAGTTTACAACATCAGGAGAGCTCCTAAGATCTGGCACGGGCAGCAATGCAGCAACTGCGGAAGCGAGGAGGGGCTGTGTAGCAAGGGAAGAGCCTGTGCACCTGCTGGGAAGGGTATGGGGAAAGGGGCACATGAAGCCAGCAATTGTTCAACTTCTCCTTCCTAAGCTGAAGGTTTCTGGTGGCCTCTCTGTGGCCCTCATTAGCAGAGAGGGATTTAGGAAGCATGCAGCTAGCAAAAGAAAAGACAGTCCACAAGAATAAACTGTCACTGTTCTGCTAAGCTCATCAGCCACAGGGAAGTCTTAGGGGAAGAGCCATACCTGGCATCAGACCTCAAATAAGACAATGTGTTGAATGTTTTTCTAAAAATAGAATTTGTTCATTCTCTTCTCTTTTAAAACAACAGCTGATAGTTGGTTAAAAGGGAAACATTCAGGAAATATGTTGATTTCAAGAAGTTCCTGCAGGGAAAAATAATTTTTAAATGATAACAGTTTGGGCTCCAAATTTGTCATTTCACAGAAATCTAGAATTTCAGGTTTAAAAAAAAAACTGTAGGAGAGTGTCAGCGTGATGATCAGCATAATGCTGTACTGCAGGGTATGGCACAGCAGGAGGTTTACAGTTTGATCTTTTCTACCTCAGAGTGTACTAAAAGTAACTCAAAGGTTTTAATGTACATAAAAAGTTTGATGCTCCACTGTACCTCAGGAAATTAGACAAATATTTCAGTTATCATTATGGGCCTGAACATATGTAAAACCTCAAATAATACTTTCATTGCCATACATATTTTGACATGTCAAAAGCTGTTGTGTGTACAATGATCAAATAATAAAAAAATACATAAAATACAATTATAAAAGGAAATTAAGCACCACAACCGTATATTTCTTGAACACGCACAGTGTTTTAGTTTTGTTCTAAATCTGTCTTTTAAAACATAGATTAACTCTGACCTAGAACAAAAGTTACTTCAAACTCTTAGTGTTATTGCCCACAGGCTGGAGATACGGAACTCCAGTTAGCTCTGTGCTAACTGCCTGCACCGTTAGCTTTATTCCTGCTGGCTGCCTAGTCAAGGCGCTTAGCACTCAGCCTCCCAGCAAGAGGCTCCTGGCAGAGCAGGAACCACCATGAACTCCAGGCTTCCAGGAACAGCTTCTAAGGCTCTGCCAATCCCCTCCACTACAGGAGCCCTTGGAGTAAGAAGTTGTCATTCTGGTAGCTGGGAATCAAAGCCACAGACTACTAATTTTTATATGAATTTACATTGCATTTAAGGTTCCAAATCTCCCAGTGTTTTCTCTCTTCTAAAAGCTATGCTTGTATACAGAAACGCATACATCATAAGAGAACTGTGAGCATAAATACTTGCTTATGTTTTCTACTTGTGTGGTTACAGCATTTGCTGTTGAGAAATCCATCCAAATGCATAGTTCTGTAAAGGTATTTACATTTTCTAATTAACACATGCAGCCTGCTTCAAACCAAATATAAGGAGCAAAGGCAAAATAATTGGAAATAACAGACAAAACACTCCAGACATTAAATCATTCATCAATCACTTGGAAAAACATCAAACAAAGCCATTTCTCTATTCCCTCATCGTTGGTGAATGCTAGCATCAGAACCAGAGCTAAATACACCTTAGAGATATCTTCTCAAGAGCCGCCACAGAATCAGCGCTTGTATTTGCTTGTACCTTTCTCGTTTTTTAAAAGCCAGTACAACAGGATAGACTTCATTTTGCTTTCACACTGCAGACTGAAACCATGCTTACAAATTACATATTGAATATTTATTCCAAAACAAATCCTAACATGCTGTAGACACTGCTAACAATTGACTGGGACCGGCTGCATTCAGTTGGATTCCAGCTGTTCTCAAGCGTGTTTTATAAGTCAACTAATGCAGTCTGCCAATTTAAAAAAACCCAAGGAAATGTTTTGAGTCACTCACAGACACAGAAAGCCACATCAAGCTTTCTTCTGCCTTTCCCCCAGATACCCACGACTAGTCGTGTCCTTGGTGAGTAATGAGACATCCGCGCACTCATTGTCTGAGACAAAATGAGCAAAGCTGGGAATATGATGGATTCCATATATAACAGCAGTCTAATCCTCTCTAGACACTCTCTACTTCCTGTGATCTATGAGACACTAAAAGACAGTGAATAAGTAAACAGATGTAAAGAAAGACTATATATTTGTTGAAGTAGAAACTGCTAATGCTTGCGCTTTTCTCTTTGTGTTTGTGTCAAATTTAAAGTCAATCTGATAAGAAAAAAAGGACAAAGACTATTTCACTGACTCATGTGAAAGTGACTCTTTTCTTTCTATATTAAGAAGAAAAGTCTCTTTATCTGGTATTAAAAAATAAAGGAAAAAATAAACCTGACAAAAATGAACCATTCTTTAGACTGAATAGAAAATCACAGGGTAACTCAGAACATCTAATTCTAGTTGTGGAGTTAAACCAGCTACTCCTTCCCTTCCTGCATTTTACACGAATCCCATGGCATTTCATTGTTGATTCCTCACACAGTTGTGCTATGGCATGTTTTACAGTGGGTCTCAGGACAGAGGTTTGAAAACTTGTGGTTGAATGTCTCACTTTCAGGTGCAGTGCTGCATATCCCTATATTCAGCACAGAAACAATGCGAATGTAACCCACTGCATATCCACTATTCAGCTTTTAATGGGAATTATTGGCAAAGGGGAAACAAAGGAGCAGCAGACTCTGCAGGGACGAAGGAAGAAAAGAGCACTGGTGCTCACTTCTCCCCCTTCAGCTGACCTTAACTCATCCCTCACCCCCCTTGGCTGAGGTTGTGTTGCCTGGATTTTGCAGAAGCTGATTAAAGAAGCACATTTTACACTACAAGCTTGCTGGTGAGAGCTGTGATAACACCGGCTTCCTATTTTTCATCTAGACTGATTGTATTCAACAGCCTGCCTTGTTACATATGATTTACTGGTACTTGTAAAAGCACAGGAATTGACTGAGTTAGTTTTTTAAACAATGCCTTTGATTGTCTTTAATTTAATAGGCCAAGTAGAAACAAGCTGCTCAAATGAATTCCTTATTGCTACTGTCATTGCACTCAAATTAGGAGATTTCTTATGGGGAATAACAGTCATTTGTCTGTGAGATAAACATTATGTAAGAATAATAACCAAGCTGAAATAGGTACACTATAATGCGCATCCCCCAAACCCCACAACAAGGCATAGAAAAAATAAAATCCTTCAGCTCTCTAATGTCATAGATCATTGGGTGGCAAGCTCAACCTGGTGGAGAGAGCTGAGGTCTGGAACAACCTGATGCTCGGGAATTTGGATCAGGACTGCAGGCACAAACAAGGGATGCCAGAGCTGTACCGGTATCCTGAAGGTGAACCAAAATTCCAAAAGACAACAGAGTTTAGTTGTCACAGCACTCTCCAAACTAGCCCGCTGCAACAAGGTCTTTTACCATCACATATCAACATACTCTTCATACAATCCCTCTGCTGCCTTCTCCTTGTCTCTCCTCTTTCAGGGTGTGTGTTCCATCTTTGCTTCCTCCTCTCTCTTCCTTGCCTGCTGCTGCTCCCTCTCCCTTGGCTGCTCAACCTCTTACCAGAACCAGCCACAGCTGCACCTTGTCTACACCAGCCAACCTGACACCCCTGAAGCCAGCCCACAGCTGTATGTTATCAATGATAATTAACCCAGCTTCATTCCTCTACATTTAGTGATACCAAGGTGTTTTTTCTTTTATGTTCTGAGATAACGATTTGGCTGAACAAGATCAGACAGGGATGAAACCATAGAAGAAGCTGTATTACATGAAGAAAATAAAAACTATGGTCAGATGTAAACCACTTCTCAAATCCTTACACACAATAATTGAGCCATACTTTCTTTCTTTTTTTTTTTTTTTTTTTTCCCCTGAATTGCATGCAAGTCCTGTTGCCTTTGTGGGAGCCATGCACTCAGCTCCCCAGCACAGACCTACCCTTTAGCTAGATGTCTCTGCTCATGAGTTACTCCTGAATGTACAAGAGGCCACAGCACTACAGAATAATACATTGGTTGCTGTGTCTGTGGTGGCACATTTATTTACCTGTGGACCTAAGATGTTTGTGGCACACAATTGCACAATCAGCTTTGTCAGAAGGACCTCTGAAGTCCTCTGGTCCAGCCTCCGACTCAGAGTGTGTTGCACTACAGTAGGTTGCACTAGGCTTTGTCCAGCTAAGTTATGTCTAATGACAGATGATTCACCACCTCTCTATAGACAATCTGTTCTAGTGTCTGACCACCTTCACAAGTGGTCAAACAATGAGAATTTACTGCATTCCAACTTGTGAAGGTGTCTCTTGCCCTGTCACTGTGCACCTCTGAGAAATGTCTGGCTTCTCTCACATCTTCCCATTAGATAACTGAAGACTGAGATAAGATTTCCCTTTGCCTTCTCTGAAGAACTCCAGCTCTCCCAGCCTCTCCTCCTGACCTGTCCTGTCATGTGTCCCAGTCCCTTGACCACCTTGGTGGCCCTCTGCTGCTCTCATTCCAGTATGTCACACTGTTCTTGTCCTGAGATTCCCAAAACTGGTCACAGTTGTGAGTGGCCACACAAGTGCTGAACAAAGGGGCAGGACCACTGATGCTGCAGACCATACTTTTGTTAAGGTACCCCAGCATGCAGCTAGTCTTTCTTGCTGCAAGGGCACATGGTAGGCTCACATTCAACTTCCTGTCTAGCAGGACCCCCAAACAGGGGCTTTTGGCAGAGCTGCTTCCCAGCTAGATGGCCCCAGCCTCTCCTGGTGCATGGCATCATTCCCCCAAGGGGTAAGACTTTGCATTTGCCTTTTTGAACTCCATGAGGTTCCTGAAGGCCCATTTCTCCAGCCTGGCAAGGTCCCTCTGAACTGCAGCTTGGCCCTCCAGGATACTGACCAATTCCCCCTAATCTGCTGTCATCTGTGAACTTCCTGAGGGAGTACTTTATCCCACTTTTCAGGTTTTTAATGAAGATGATGAGCTGTATTTGCTCAGTATCAATCCCTAATGGATGCCAAAGTCTGCCACCTGGACTTTGTACCTCTGATCACAACACTCTGAGCCTGATGGTCTAGCCAGTATTCCACCCACCTCATTGTCCATCCAAGGTCCGCAGCAAGCTGAGATACTCTAGGACTTTTTCCCAGACAATCATAGAACAACCTGGATATGAGAAGGGAATTGCAGGAAGAGGTTTCAGGCCACACTCATGTTGTTGAGTGGCTACTAGCATGATTTTATGTGGAGAATATGTCACACCCAGGCTGGGGCTGTGCAAACCCCCTCCAGAATTGGATTCCTGGAGCAGATGAAACCAATGCTCCCGCCCAGGAAATAACCTAGGTCTAAAGCAATTTAATCAACTGATTGCAGCACTGGGTGAATGCACCATACTGCTTGCTTCTAGATGTAAGCAGGTATGCTTACATGGTGCTGTACCTTGTTACTCTCTAGACCTGTCAGCACCAGCTCAGGAATCGCTGCCTGTCTGAATCCCCCTTCCACTGCACAGCATAGACATGCTTTTCTTGGATTACTAACTGCTGTGGTGCGTTATGCTGAGATATTTTATGCATCCTGAAGAGCTTACCAGATACACCACTAACTGCACCATGCCAAACTGAAGGGTTTTGCCTAAATTATGAGAGAATTAGATCCTGGTTTGATTTAGGTTTTGAATTTTCCCATAGTAAGCATTAATCTAAGGGGTTTGTAAAACAAATCCCCTGTGAGGGTTGGAAGTTGTTAGTCTGCTGCCTCTGAACATTGCCTTCTGCTGATATTCCCATATTTTCAGAGAAATTCTAAACAGAAAATTCATATATGTGTACTTCAAAGAATATATGTTTTTATCAACATCTTTGGAAAGGGCAAGCTTGTATGTCTTTTCAGAGGTGGATCTTAGCTGCAAAGTTTCCAATAAAGAGCTGCTTCCACCTGTTTTTAAACAAAATATGAAGCAACAATAGAAATGGTAAATATTAGTTAGGTTATCATTGTATTTCTCAAAGCAGATAATATGTTTAAGTGAAATTAAAGGACCCGTCTCACTTCTTCTAGTCAAGTATGCTTTTTTTTGCATTTTCTATGTGACAACAGGCATGTAAATATGGAAGGGGTCTAATAACACACAAAACCACTAAAAACCTAAAAACCACTGAAACCTAATTAAGTGCACTCCTTTCATAGACTAGTTGAAAGGCAATCAGTTCACGTCTTCAAAACAATTTACACAACAATGATCTTCCACTGCTATTGTCCCATGCCAGAATTTTCTTTTCATCATCTGAATCCCTGTACAGCAGCAGCTATAGGAGTCCATTTTCATTAATTAAACATGTTTTATTCCCTGTAGTCCAATTTACTTGACAAGCACTTTTAGTGAAATATCAGGAGTATAATCTCTCTTGAGCAGTCATCTTTTTTTTTTTTTTAAATGAGAATTTACAGCACAGGTGGTCTTCTACCATCTTACACATGAAAGCTTTCATGTGATTTTTTTTTGTTGTTATTTTCCACTCATTAAAATAGATATGTTCCTTTGTGAATTAATGTACTATTAATACACAGTTAAATTATATAAATCTGAAATACAAATGTAATTTTTACTTCACCTGATGTTGCACTCTTTCAGAAACATTATTTATATTTAAATGGCTGCCATCCTCTTTGGGAAATAGTTTCTCCCTCTTTTACTTTTGTAAAATATGCTGTATATAATACATGTAGAGTCTGTGTACTTTAGCTGTAACTGTGGAGCACTCTGAGTGCTTTAGTAACTGCAGTGCTTTGCACAGGAGGGTGGACAGATGCAGCATGTGTTTATAAACATACATGCAACATGAAGTTCTATAACAATTACTACTAGGAGTAATCACTTGGTAGGAATATTATACATAGAATATCTCTCATGTTGTTCTCCAAATATACAGAACATATAGAATTGAGGTTTCCCTACTTCTCAAAAGCTTTACTATATGGCTGGCTTCAGTAGCATCACTCACGGGAGAGTCTGACCTTCTGACTGACTGAACAAGGCTGATGACTTCTTCCTCAAATGCAAAATTCACCCCTAAGGTCTTGCTATTGGTTCAATTTTCCTCATGGGAAAACATGGCTCATTTTCAAGATGGTGTTGGTTTGTGTTGTAAGTCCTTTCTGCTGGACACAGGGACCAGCATCTGCAAGGAGGGGTATGTGGTATGAAGATATAAGTTTCAGTCCCAGCTAAAAACTTCCATTCATGGTGCAGACCATCCCTGTCTCTTTGGTCACAGTCTCTGTGCAGTGTCTTGTCTCCTGCCATGGGGAAAAAAACCCAGGAAATTGTGGTGGTTTAGTTTTTTCCAACCATGACTCCATGGTGGGGCTAGGCTGCTGCCAGTTCAGCTATGGAGAAACTGGGCTGAGATGGAGGATAAACATGAGCCCCACCAGTCATCCCTTTGCAGATGGTGTCCTCATGATCAAACTGCAAATAAGAGGTAAGAAACAAGTAGGCTCACAAGGCTGCTCCCAGGAAGGGGCTGTCAGATGAGACCTGGAGCTGGACATCTTATAATTTATTATGTATAAGATGTGAAGACGTAAAAATAAATGTGTACATATACATTTATTATTCACTTATTAAAAAATTATTCACTTATTAAAAAGCTATTAAAAAACTTTTGAAGCTGGTAACCAGGAACATGATGAAACATGATAAGGGCAAATCCATGTCCATCTAAGACTTTCTGAAATGTATTGTTGACATTCTGAGTCTTCCTTTAAATACTCCTTGATCCAGCAGAAAAATGAAAGCACATGTACTGGAAAAGTGTTTTACACCCCTCTTCAAAACTTGCATCTGGATCTCATGTAACTGCATTCCCTTTGAGAACAAAGACTACCTCCAATACAAGGGCATCCAAAATGGTCACTGCATACAAGCTAATGTGTAGTTTCATACATTCAAGAACATCTTATGTAATTTGTCTTTTCTATTGTTCTATCTTCCTGTACCATGGTTGCTCTTCTGTTCTTTGGATTGTCTGTGCATGCAATTGCCACTATGTGATACTTCGGAAGAATATTAGAAATTTATTCATTCTACTGTTTTCAAGTCTGGAGCATGGGTGAAGTTGTTGCTTCAGTGTTGCTGTTGCAGCAATGAGCCTGGCTGCCTCCCCAAGCATGACATTCATTATCTTTATGACATGCCAGTGTCAGTGAAGGTGTATGTGGGTGTGGATTAATTTTTAGTATACCTTAAAACAGTTTTGAAACACTGATTTTACCTCTCTGCTCCCTTACCTTTATTGGTCTTCTGCCCTGTGATGTCCAGCAATAATGCCAGACTTGCCCAGCATAGCCTGGTAGCCTATGCCAGTGGTTGTTCTTTCCACTTTGGAACGGCACCACAAGCAGACCTTTTACAATGTCTGTACATGCAGACTTTCAACCTTCACATCCTCTAACTGCTGCAGGACATCTTTTGGAGACTGGCCTTTTCAGCACACCCGTGCACTTTCTGCTGTATTTAGAATATGGTATCTGACACAACTGTAAAGGGATTTTGTTAGATGCCTTTGTTTGCCTGGGATCAGAAAGCCCAAAGCAATATGAACATTTCACTGCCCTTTCTCCACTTGCTTCATTTGATCTGTAGCATCCTCCTTCCAATTTAATAGACAGTTCAACTTTAAAAAGATGATTTTGTGCTTCATCATTTAAAAGATATGAAAAACTGTCCAAAGGATACATAAGCACAAAATTTTACCTTCTGTAGGGCTCCCTATCACATCAGGATCTACAGACAGAGTTCATATATTATTGCAAGAGAGGCAGAATTAGACTTGCTAAAAAGCTTTGTATTTATCATTGCTTTGATTTATTTCGTCCTTTGCTTCCATCAGATATTTAGCATTGTGAGGAACCATGGCACTCTCTTAATAAAAAGAAAATCATGACTTGACCCCAGATGTCTGCTGCTACCTTGGCTCATATAAAAATTAGACCAGAGTTTATGGTAGTTTTTCTTCTGTCTGTTCTGTTCAATAAGAGCAACTTCCTAAACTTGCTAGCTGTCCCTGTTCAGTATTTAAGTATGACTTTTTGCGTAACACAGGCAGGTACCCCTACTTTACATGTTTAGTTTCCTTCCAGAATAAAACAGGCAAGTGTTACCTCACCTGACTGAATCTCCCTATCAAGACTGGACTATAAATTTAGTGAGGTGGTGGAAATGGGCTTCATACACTGCTGCATCCAGTCTTTGCTGGTACACACAGAAGTGCCTTGCTGGGAGGAGGCTGGGCAGGTGACTGGATCCTCTGACCCCCAGAGTGGGAAACAGTAAGTTCAGCTGTTTTCCGGTTGTGAGGGATTGGATCTAATGTTCTGGCAGCATCCCTCCCAGCTCTCTGCTACTGTGGCTTGCTTAAGGAAGCATGTGGGCAATTCCCATCACACCCCTGGCATGGGAAGGCCATGGTGGGCTGCTGGATTTAAACCTTCCTCCCGTTCTGCAGGAGTGTCTGACAGCTTCCTGGCTATGACAAAATTTGGGAAACATGAGCAGAGTCAGACTAACGGCCTTGCAATGGGAAGAACAGAACTGACTGCTCACCACCACACTTCCTGCACAGGGCATCCCTATGTGGACTCACGCACCCCCAGATGTGGACTGAACACTGCACTCCACTCAGCCTGGAGGGAAGTAAATCCAATTCAGAAGCTATACCGCTTTGTCTCCGATGGGCCTACTAACTCAGTCACAGCATGACATTAACAGACTTTACAGCTCTTGGCCTACAAGTTCACTTTTGGCCAACTTGAAGCACAAGCAAAGAGTTTCCTTTTCTGTGCGCCCATGGACACACACATGGTTACTGGAGGGTCATATAAAGACAATAACAAGCACTCTGAAGGAATCTGTACCAAGACTAAGTGAAGACACAGAAAACATCTATTGACAACCTCAGGATAATGAGCAAATGAAGGTTATTTGGAAGGAAGAAAATTGGAGAACTTATCATAATGATCCAAATTCTGTATGGCCTTTTGTTTTTCAGCTTTGTCTCCAGAGGCAGTAAAATCCAGCAAAAACTTAGTCTTTTGTTTCATAGAATAAATAACTTTATAGATTAAAACCTCAAATTAAAAGTCAACTTTAGCTTTCTGCCAGCCTCAATAATTCTTTTCTTTTCCCCTTCAGTGTTTGTGCCATGATGTGATGGCAAACGTTCCTTCTGGAAACCTACCGCTTGATCGATATTGTTTTGCATTAAGTTGTAATTTCTGCTCTCCTGTGTGGATCTGAGATTTGGAACCTGTGTAGACTCAGAAGTGACAGCCTGAACCATTTAATTAGTCCTGTGTGTGCTAGATTTTGTGTGTCCACATTGGCATGACTGCATACTATACACCATGGGTCCAGCTCATTGAAATGCCTCAGTACCGAAACCTCCCTGGCAAGGACTCACTTTTGTGAGGCTGCATAAGTAGTGACAGACCGAGGTCTTGCCTGTGACAAAAGCAGCCCAGAGGCCAGAAGAGCTCCTCTACAGAAACTTGCAATAGCCCTTTAAAGCTTACCATGCCAGTGCCAGTAGCTGAAAAAGAAAGGCTTTTTGTGGGAGAAGTCTAGGGGCAGATCTGTTACTAATCAAATACCACTGTAGCCTGAAATGGAGTAACTTAGCTTGGGACCAGAAAAGAGGAAAGGCAGCTCAAAAGAAAAGGAAAAAAAAAAAAAGGCAAGAAAACTTGAAAAGGAAAAAAAAAAAATTGTACCACCTTTTATCCATATCTTCTGTTCATAGATTGGTCCATTCCCCAGTTAGTAGGCACAGATGATGGCAGTAAAGAGTTTTCTGACAGTAAGAGACAGTTGCTCCTCACTGTGTTGGACAAAAGACCACATCCTACTCCACTGACTTTCACTTAGCTGGACTACGTAAAGTAAATGGCTTCAGCTTCATCTTCCCTGTCAGACTCATTAAGCCACTGATTATAGCACTAAGTCCTTTTCTAAAACTGTTAAGTTAAGCAGGTGTGTTGGGTTGGAGTGGCAAGGTTTTGGTAGTGGGGGGCTACAGGGGTGGTGGCTTCTGTGAGAAGTTACTGGAAGCTTTGCCCCATGGCCCATAGAGCCAGTGCCAGCCAGCTCCAAGACAGACCCGTTGCTGGCCAAGGATGAGCCCATCAGTGATGGTTGTGGCGCCTCTGGGACAACACATTTAAGAAGGGGGAAAACTGCTGTGCAGCAGCAACTGGGAAAGAGGAGTGAGAATATGTGGCACAGTTCTGGAGCGCAGATTTGCCTGCAATTTGTGGTGAATACCATGGTGAGGCAGGCTGTGCCCTGCAGCCCATGGAGGTCCACAGCGGAGCAGATAAGCACCTGCAGACTGTGCAGGACTCCATGCCAGAGCAGGTGGATGTCCAAAGGAGACTGTGACTGCATGGAGAGCTGCACTGGAGCAGGCTCCTGGCAGGGCCTGTGGCCCTATGGAAAGAAGAGCCCAGGCTGTTTTGCTAGCAGGGCTGGTGGCCCCATGCTTCGAAGGACTCATGTTGGAGAAGTTCATGAAGCACTGTCTCCTGTGTTGGTGGGACCCCATGATGGAGCAGGGGAAGAGAATGAGGAGGAAGAACTGGCAAAGACAACATGTGATGAACTGACTGCAACCCTAATTCTTTGCCCCTCCTGAACCACTCAGGGGGAGGAGGCAGAAAAATAGGAAGTGAAGTTGAGACTGGGAAAAAGGGAGGGGTGGGGCGAAGGTTTTTTAAGATTTGGTTTTACTTCTCAGTACTATGATTTGATTGGCAATAAATTAATTTACTTTCTCTTGAGTCAAGTCTGTATTGCCTGTGATGGTAATTGCTGAGTGATCTCCCTGTCCTTATCTTGACCCATGAGCCTTTTGTTGTATTTTTCCCCTGTCCAGCTGAGGAGGGGAGTGACAGAACAGCTTTGGTAGGTGCCTGTCATTCAGCCAAGGTCATCCCACAACACCAGGTTAATCTACCTTGAACCCGGGTGATCAGAACTAGTAATGCATAAAGTCTTTGCCTCATATTTTGTACTGATTTTTCCTTCCCAGCTTCATTTGCAGTGTGTGTTATCAAACCCAGTGGGACTTACCTAGAGATGAAACACTCTGCTGTATAAGAGCCAGACTGGATAAGGCTGGTGACTTACGCAAAATTTTTTATTTTGGAATCTAAACTTTAAGATCTAAACTGAACTTGATGGACTTTCTATACACTTATTGAAGTGGGTAGGAAAGTGCTTGAAGCCACCTGGAGTGAGGAGATGTCATCTGTAACTAGGGGAGAGGGTGTCTACATACATGCTTTTAAGCTTATTTTATAATTGCGACCAATAATCATATTGACCCTGCTTGCAAGTCACAATGAACAGTTTTAACTCATCCATTACACCTGAACTTGAGTCTCTACATTGCCAGCGTTGAGTGTGTAATAGATGTTCACCATTTCACCATTATGAAATCTCTCCCCACTGAGTGGGCAGGCAGATGGACCAGCATTAACAGCCCTCAAGGACAGGCACCACAAACTGCTCCTTACTCTCTCAAAAGTGGTGAGTCCTACCCAAGAAGATACATCCCTACATCTTTGTCAAGGGGATTCTGGAGTTCATATACCATGTCCAAGTTCCAGGCTAGGGAAGGGGCAGCGTGAAACAAGTGTGAGCAGGAGATGGTGGAGAGATGCACATGTTTTTAACAAAAAAATGCATTTGGCAGAAATCGGTAAACTTTTCTGTGTGAAATGCTACGATTTATTGCTGGCCGATTTGAGACATAGCTGGATTGAATGAAGGAGGGCTTAGGTAAGGAAACAATCTGGAAACAAAACTAGGTATTTTTGCTTTATTTACTTGCCTCATTCTCCCTGAGTGAAAACACCACAGATTGCTTAAACTTAGAGGGCAGTATTCTCATCCTTGCAAGCATACCTAGCAATGAATCATCTGCTCAATGGAATGCTTTGGTCTCTAAAGCAATTAAACGTTTTCAAAAAGCTGTTTGGTGAGAAACAATAATATATACACTAAATCTCTGGCATGTGTAGTTAGGGACACTAAATACCTTCAACTCCAGACACAGTTCACAAAATGAGATTATAGCTGTGGTGTTGACTGTGTTTCAAAGGGACTACAGTAAATAGAGTCCAAATCAGCACATTGGCAATGTGCCCAAGAATAGCATGAAAATTAATTAAGCAGTAAAACAGCATAATAATAAATTTTCTGCATTTCTTGGCCTAGTGCAGGTGGTGTTTCAAGTTTGGAGCACTTACCAGCAGGTGCTGCGGCAGATTTTGGTGCTGGAAGTAAGCTCCTGCGTGGAGTTGCTGTGCTGCTCGATACTTGCGTCATGCTCTTGCTGCTCCCCTTGGAGACATCTTTAGAAGGTGCAGATGCCTTAGGAATGGTTTGCTCTTCATTTCCAAAGCTAGAACCTGCAGGAGACCAAAATTACTCTAATTATAAGTTCATAAAAAATGTATGTGAACTGTGGCATACAGACTGAGCTTGTATCAGCAGTTATAATCCACAAAGACACATTCTCATTGCAACTTGAGCTAAGTTACATGGACCTTCTCCAATACAAATGGTTATGTAGAAATAAAATGTTCCCAGCAACTTACTTAAACGTGAAGTCTTGGCAGCTGTTGGAGTCTGACTCCAACAGGAACTTAACACCTGCTTTTGGACTAGCTCCTTAAAGGTATTTGGATGCAAGGCTTATAAAGAAGCCAAGGAATTTCTAAATATCTGTGTGGATGAGTTGATTTTGGCTTTGTAGGTGCTACAGGAGCCACCCTGCACATTCACTCTAACACTTGGGAGTTGCTGGAATAGCAGGGCTCAGTTTTGCAAGGCATACATTCTCCTGTCCAGGAGGGATTTCCCACAAACAGTCCCTCAGACCACACTCAGACATTTGAATAATAAGATGAAAAACAAAACTAAAAAAATTCTGCCTTAACTCTCACATACACTTCAGTTATATTCTCACAATATATCTAAGGTTGCCAAGGTTTCCAGTTTATATTGACTTCTTTGAAAACTTATAATGGGTTTGGTTTTCTCCTGCATTTGCAATATAGGGAATAATGACAACCTAGGCTCCTTGTAGATGTAAGGAAATAAATCTTTTCTTAACATTTGAAAAAGGAAAAGTTGAAGCATCTTCTTTATCTATTGAGTAGAAAGCCTGAGAAGGACAAAAGATTTGGTCTTGAACATTTGCAGAGGGCTGAACATTTTGTTTGAAAAAATTAATGAAGATAGTGGCAAGAAATACACAGGATTTCAGAAAGGGTCTATAATTTTTATTTCCTTTATTTTAAAAAGATACAATACTATTTAGGTAGCGCCTGCAGGAAAACGATAACATTATTTTAGTAATTGGCATGTCCAAGTCTCCAGTATTTTTAAGGTGTAGGCTTCTTAAATGCCTACAAGTAAAGGAGAGGTTCTTTTTTGCCTTCCTTACTGAAAATTCACTAGGAAAAAAAGTGAAGGTTGGAAAAGAAAATCCTCTTTTTCTGATAAAGGAAGAATAGGTCTTTTGACTTTGACAAAACAGCTTGAAGTTTTGCTGTGTCTTTAAGGTTGTTTGCGTATAAATCTTAATTTAAAGCATATATCTGCAGTATACATGGGCTTCCACAAACACTTTTGACCTATGTCAAGCCATATAAAAAAATTAAACACAACAGTGTAAGCTGCTCTACACAGGAACAGAAAAACCTGAAACATTTGTCATCTACGCTGCTGTGCACATAACAACCCCTCAGCACATCAGGTCATTGTTTTATATCCAAACTTCACAGATTTTTCACCCATGTAACAAACATTTAAGATCACGTGCTGAATTATCTGCTGACAAAACACTGCTGACTTCAGTAAACTCACGTCAGCAGAAAATCCAGCCCAGCCTGGCCCGGTCTCCTCGGCAGCTGTGCACGAGGGCATCTCTGCCAGGTGCCAGGGGGATGTTGCAGCATGTGTGCCTACCCCAGCCTGTCTGCCTCAGACTCCTGAGGTTACTCCTGAAGTAGTCTCAGGTATATGCTCACCCAGCCAGCACCGCTTGTAGAAAAGGTCTTCTTTCCTCAGCTATTTGTTTAAAGTTTCAAGTGTAGAAACACTAACCTTGAAGAGGAAATTATTCCTATTATTCACAGAGAAATGTCGTTCAAGTGCTCTTTAATGGGAACCCTTTATTCTCTGTTATGAAATGTATTATGTGGAGAACTTTCAACTCGCAAATCTCGCTGAAGGGAAGCAATTCCCACATTGAAGAAGGACTTGTCCAGGGGAGTTATACAACCTCTTATTAAAAAAAAAAAAAAAAAAAAAAAAAGTTAAAAACATTTTGAAGTTAATGAAGATGAAGTGCTGCCAGCTACAAACACGTTTGCAGTCTAAAACACAGCACAAGAGGTCTGCCAATTACAGGAATGGGTGGGTGAGAAAGCTCACAAACATGGCCTCACCAGGTCCCCTGAGTCACAGTGCCCAGTGCCCGGGCAGAGCCAGCTGTGCACCATGTGCTGCAGCTGGACAAACCACTTTGGGAGAAAAAAAGACAAAGAAAAGAAAAAAAGCAATTCAGCTTTTGATCTTTTAATAAGAAACGGACTCAGAGAGACAAGCTGCATGGTGCCAGAGACTGCGGGGCTTACACCTCAGGTGGGGAAGGGGCTGTGTCCCCACCACTGGCTCCAACCCACACCCACAGGGCTGTGCTCCGCCACTTCTGAAAGAGCAACACACTGCTCTGCAGTGAGGAGTGAGGGAAAAAGTGTGAGGAACAGCCCTGTGAGCACCAGGGTGGGAGAAGAAGGGGGAGGAGATGTTCCCCACTGCCCCTGGAGAAGGCCATGGTGAAGCAGGTATTTCCCTGCAGCCCGTGGAGAGGGTCACGGTGGAGCAGAGACCCACACTGTAGCCCGTGGAGGACTCCATGGAGTAAGAAGGTGGATGGGCCCTGAAGGAAGCTGTGGCCTATAGAGAGCCCTCACAGGGAGCAGGCTCCTGGCAGAAGCTGCAGCCCCTGGAGAGGAGCCCATGCACAAGCAGGTTTATCCCAAGGGACCACAGCCCATGCTAAAGGACCATGCTGGACCAGGGAAAAGTGTGAGAAGGAGGAAGAGGCAGACAGAAACTTGTCTGACTGACCGCAAGCCCCATTCTCCATCCTCCCTGAGCTGCTCGGCAGGGAGGTGGGATGGAGGAGGTAAGGAGCTGGGAAGGGAGAATGGAAATTAAGCCTGAGGAAAAGGGGTGAAGGGGAAGATGTTTCGGTTTTTTATGTCTTTATTTCTCACCACTCAACTCTAATTTAGTTGGAAAGTTATTAAATAGTTTTCCCCAGGTCATGTCTGTTTTGCCTGTGACCGCAATTTGTAAGTGATCTCCTTGTCTTTGTCTCTACTCATAAGCCTTACTTTCATCCCCATCCTGTTGAGGAGGGGTTGTGAGAGAGTGGCTGGATGGGTGCTTGGCAGCCAGCCAAGGTCAACTCACCACAATAACCTTATCACTATATCCATGATTTGCTGTGATAAGGTCAATGTTTAGCATAAGAGACAATATCTCCCACTTTGCTCTTCACTCAGAGATGGCGTTTGGAAAGAGACAGTGCGGTACAGCAACACATGCATGTAAAATATGCTCCAAAAAGCAAATGTTTCCTGCTTCCCTGGATATCACTAGGGCAGTGTCTAGTTCCTCAGAAGCAAGGCAAGGTGAGCTCCACCTTGCTACACATGGTGATGGATTCCACTTTTCAAATAGCATTCAAAGAATAAAGTAAATTAAAGATCCAGGACAATGCATGTTTCTTATGATCTAAGAGAAAAATAAAGGTTTTCATTTACACAGAGGAATTCACTTCCTGAAGGAAAATCCAAAGGACTATTCATCAGATGATACTTGTCAGTCCTTCACAAGATAACGCCTCCCACTGTTATCTGCAGTGGGTAAGTCAGTGGCATCTGCCCTCCCAGAATACCAGTTCTTATTTTTCAGCAAAAGCTTGTACAGAAACACCAGATGTGCAGTGCGTGAACAGTTTCCAGGGGATCACTCTGTTGTATTGTACCTCTTCCCTCCTACTTCTCTACTTTTGCATTCTATCTAAACCAGGGGAGACTCTTTGCTTGCCTTTGAAGCACCTGGGAAGTCATTTGGGTGCTCCTACATAAAACACCCTGTATTTTTGCAGACTCCGTGCTCTATAAGGAGCAGCACTGCTGACTTTGCAGTAGAGTATTTAACAGACTGTTAATGACCCACTAGAGCTAAAGGCCTTCAGCCTCACTTTTATCATCTCCTCCCTAGGAGCCCTGAGGAATCCTACTCTTCTGCTTGTGAAAAAAAGTACAGAGAAGAAAAGGTGTTTGAAGACTTGCAATTACTTTGGAGAGTCCCAGCTGCACCCACTCATCTCCTACACTGGTATGCCAGGGAAGACATGCAGAAGTCAAGGCTGACAGTGTGTTGTAGGCTGTGTGTTCAAAGAAAACCATGACCAAAATCTCGCTGGCTCCTAAATGGCTTGAGCCACCCTCTTTCCATATCTGCCACTGTCCTTTTCACCATCTGTCCCTGTCCTGCAGCAGCTTGCTTCAGGGGCTTCTCACCCTTGGAAAAGGAAGGCTCTCTTGTATATGTTTCAAACTAGGAGTTTGTGTCTCTTGTATGTGTTCCTTCTACACAATTCTACAGGATTATTTACAAAATTTACAATAAAGGATGCAAATATGGCATGATATTACATATGACTGTAAAACCAGCAGGAGCATAGGTAGGAGGAATTCTACATTTGACAAGCAATTAATTAAGCCATGTTTTATGGCAGGTCTTGATCTGAGAGGAGATGGGAATAGCAAGGGCTGTTCTGAAGCCCCACAGCCACAGGTTTCCCTGCCTGCACTCAAGGGCAATAAAGTCTCCTTCTGCTGGAGAACTTGGGTCCTTCCTAGAAAAATAGCTTGTCTGATAATACCTATGGGTCTCTGTTTTGGTGAGTAACAGACCCCAGAAGAGTATTAAAGCATGAGTGCAGCTGCTTCTGCAGCTCCCTGTCTCGTGGGCTGCTATGTGAAGCCTATCGGAACAGAGTGACTTTTCAGCTCTTCAGAGCAGGTCAAGCATTCGCTGCGCTGGCAGCGGCCTTGGAGCTGCTAGCTCCCTGCTGCAGCTGGAATCACACGCGAGACACTGGGAACGTGCTGGCGTCGTGAATGTTCACTGAAGCCCAAACATTTACACAGGGTAATAGCCAGCCCCTTCCATCTTAAAGATCCTTATACACTACTTGAAACCAAGTTTAAAGACAATGAAGGTGCGTCTAATTGTTGCAGCAGTGATCCCACTTAGCGTTTCAAAAGCACTTTCCAGTCACAGAACTCAATGAGCTTTACAAATAGGGAAGAAGTTGAGCCACTTTCCAAACTCACACAGCAAAGGACAAGCAGAGAGAAAGCCAGTGGGAAAACCTTACGTTGAATGAGGATGGAATTACTTTTAGTCAAAACACTAAACACTGGGGTGTATTAATCCTCTGGGTTTTACTAGGTTGCACTTCTGTACCCCAGTTTTCAAGCACAAATACAAGCACAAAATGAAACTTAAAATCATTGCCATGGATAATGATCTGATAAGGAAAATATGTAAACTACTATGAATAATCAGGTGAAGTTTAAAACAAAACCCCACAAGACACACTTGTCACTAAATTGGAACATTTGCCCATCCTTCAATTAATGTAAACTATTTATTTCTGATTTTTTCTTGTAAAATGTTAGTTTTTAAAGACTGATTACAAGATATGCAGCTTGTCAGCTGAACTTTTTATTTCATTATTTTAAGGATTACTGTTTTGAAGTCCAACACTGTATATTTCGATATAATATCTCACAGTGTAATTATTAAGAGACACAACTGAATGTACAGCTCTGTAGGTCAAGCTGAACCAACGCTATTGACCAAGCGGTACAGTGTGATCATTAGTCCTGAAGGGTTACCATGCTATTACGATGTTATGATAGTAGATGAGATTACTAGCCAGCTAATTTATTTTTTTGTCTTTGCTAAGAGCCAGTGCCTGGTATTTCATGTTACAACAGGGCAAATGTGCAACAGATCAGGGACAAGCTGATGACAGGTTTCTCTTCTGTCCAGAACAAGAAGAGGCTTAAGGATTCCTGTTCACACAATGCTTAAACCTAGCTTACTTACCTTGAAGTATTTTTTCCCATTGCATATTTTGGCTCAGATAAAGGCTTGAACAATAATTCCCTATAACATTTTTATTTTAGAGGATGTTTGTGCATGCCCACATGCCTTTATAAAAGCTGATTTTTCAGAAGTTTTAGCATTCAAAACTGAAACCTGAATTTTGCATTTTGAGCTTAATAACTTCCACCAAAATAAGGAGCCAAATACGCAGCATCCATCAGCACAGGAGCCAGCTCCCTGAGCTTTAGAAGGCTTTGGGTCTCTGCACTGCAGATGACTACCTCTGAGACAACCTCTTCATTGCTAGGGAGGGAGATCGGTGCCATCATTGATGATTAATGACAGCTAATGTGATCAGTTATGGCTTTTGTATGCTACCACCTAAATCTTGAAGAAATTGCTGCATACTGCATGTCTCTCTATGCCCTCTAGTCCTAAAGCAAAGCACCTTTCTCCTATGATACCTGCTGTTGAACGGTTTGACCCCTCAGGTCTGGCCATGCAGATGGCTGTTGGGTCACCTGACGAGTGGGAACCCTGCAAAGTGAACCATCACCAGAAGAGCTGCAAAAGCACCTCTGCAGACGCACTGGCAGACTCCTCCACCTCCAGCTGTGATTTCTTCTGCAGCCAGAGGCTGGATCTTGCACTTGCAGTTGATCCAGGAAAGCAAAACACAGAGGTGGTGTTTCTGGCAGTGCAGAGGGAAGCATCACCTCTTCAGGTGATCACTTCCCTAACTTAGCTGGCAGTTACTTTGTCAGAGCAGCACTGGCAATCCTATCCACAGCAGGATTCCCGCTGCAGACATGGCCTTTGAGGCTTGGTCTAGCTGTATCTACCATGCTAAATAAAAGCTGTCCAAGTGGTGTAGGCTGGTTCATCCCAGCAGAAGTCTGGCTAACTATATCAGCTTTTCTTGAGAGTTAGAGCAGTCTAAACCACAGCCACAGTGTGAAGAACAGGGCAAGGGACAAGGAGACTGGGCTTAGCTTGGCTTCCAGGTTCTCTGCTGCTCACCACCAGCACAGCTGGACTTGCAGCCAAACAGCATCCACTGAGCTGGGCTGTGTGTGCTCCCAGCCCATGGCAAAGGAGGTCATTCAGCTTAGCCACCTGCAACGAAGTGGATTTAAGAGAAGTGGAGAAGTTTTGCCTCTGCCAAGTGGAACTGAAGCTCCTTCCTTTACATGTTTTACTGTTTTTGATGACACACAGTTTTTGAAATCTAGATTATTTTTTGTGCCACAGACCCACCTTCAGTGTCCTTCATACATAATAGATAGTAGAAACACAGCCTTCTGCTGATGCATCTCCTTGTATCAATATTAACTTATTCATTTCACTTTACCAATTAAAACACACATTTTAGGATCCAGCTAAATGGATTTCTTACTTGAGTGGAGTTACATCTTGCTCCCTACTGAAGTGTTACAAGCCTCATTGGGCAAGGTAAAAATTTCACCACAAAGTAAAAGTTCTGTATGTGTTAGTGAGAGTTGCAGACAACTTGCTGACTATGCTGTACTTTGGAATCATATAACGCATTTGGGCTCTTGTGAAATGTTACACCTCTACCAGGCAAGATGAGTGCTTCATTATGTAATATAATCCCACTGTATGTTGATGGCAGCTTTGCCTACCTCTGGCAGATTGTACAGCTGCTTGGCTAGCTGAGCTCATTTGTATAGCTAGCTAATTAAAGCCCTGTAAGATACAGAGTGAAGACAGCATAGAATTTTGCTGATTGATCATAATGTTTGTCAGAAAGGATAACATAAGGTTACTGGAGTCTTGCCAGATACCTGGAGCATGCAGTAATTTTTAAATGGGCTGGAGACATCACTGTGTATCCACCTTCTGAAAGGGCCATTTCTTGGCTACTTGGAGCTGAATTGTCAAAGGTCATTCATGACCAAATATTCCCTGCAAACTTTCCTCATTCAGCACATAACTCTGATCACAGTGACAAGAAACATCCCACATCATGAATACTTTGCTGAAGCGTCTTGTGTAGTACCCTGAGGAGCTAGGGCAGTAGGACTACATACTGGGTAAATGTTCACTTATCTAACTTGGAAGATAGAAACATATCTGCTGAAAGCTTCTCCTAGACATACAGATTAAAATTTCTAACTGATCAGATCAGAGTAATCTGATTTTATTGTATAATTACTGAAACCTATCAATTAGTTGTAGGAAGGGCTGGTTTTTAACACCTGAGGTACACTTGAAGGCAAGAAAGTACTCATAATGCTTTTGGAAGCTCTACTTGCTGAAAAAAGTTCAGAGGAACACATTATGTATAAGTTAAACATTTAAATTCCTCTCAGCAGGTTCATTTTGGGAGAGAAAATGAGTAGCTATATGCAAGCAACAGATTTTTTTAACTCCCATGTTCAGTAAATTTACTGAAATGAATTGTTACTAAAGGCTGAATTTGTAAGAAATACTGTATTTGATCCCAGTGAAGCCAACTGACATGTCTTCAGTGCAAACCAAGTTCAACTTAGGATGAGTGCTTTAGGAAAAATGCTACTCTACGCTAAGCAAAAAGCACGAGAAGTAAACCAGAAGCACAGTTGTACTTCAGGTATTTGGCAGAATCATACACTGTCTTACAGAGGAGATGGATAAATGCAGGTCTGAAGGCCACTTCTCCCCCTTATTGCCCAGCAGAGCAGTCCTATAGGCCACAACAATCCCCAGGCACTGTAGAGCTGTCAAAGTAACATCAAGCATTGGTGGCATTTTTGCCTAGGACACATGTACATTCTAATGCCCTCAGGTGCCAGAATGGCCCCTAGGATCACTAATTGTTGCCCAGAAGTTAGAACAACCAGAAAAGAGAAAAGTAACATCCATTTTCTACTAGCACTAAAGCATTAATGTCATTTATCAACCTACTTAGGGGGTAATTTTCCTGGGTAAGAACATTTTGGGTAGTAATTGGGGTAATTTTGGGTAGTAACTGGGCTTTTGGGTAGTACCTCATTTCTAGCACCCACATTTCTAGAAAGACCAGTTTTGTAACATGATTTGTGCTCAAGACCATCTGCTCTAATGGCACCGTGCCTACTTCTGAACTGGCATGCCAGTTTTAACAGGGTACAGGCACCCATGAAAGACAGGATTGGATGTGACATCTGCTCTGCAAGAAGTTCCTCCTGATGACAAGAAGCACCAAATTAGAGCCACATGCCTTATTATAAGGAATGACATCTGTTGACACTTATAGCATTATATCATCAACAAATGCCTCTTTCCTGGAATTGCTGCTTCTAATTTGCTTGAGAACTGGCTTGGAGTGCCATATTTGGACACTCAAAGGGATATAATCCTTGGTAAAAGTGTTAATGACATTCCAATGGTGTTAATGAATTTCTATCAGCTTTAGCAATTCATACTGGATGACACAGCTCACCACACTAGCATAGGTAAAGCAATGCCCTAGCAATCGTCAGTGCTTAAGGTCTGGTAGCATTCAGTCCTGCTCCTCCCTCCCAAGCCATAATAATGTGTTGTACCGTTCATGTGGAGTTATGCTAGATCAAAGAGCTAGTAAATGTGTCTGCCTCCTTCTTTGGCATAACGATGGCTTCAGAACATGCAGTAGTCTAAGGCTAGGGAGAGGAGATGTCATACTGAAACCTCAAGGATGGAAGAGCCCTAGAGAGTCTCCAGTTAGTCACTAATTAATTGCATTTTATGAGCTCAGGCATAGATCCTCAAAGCTGCTTAGGAACTTAACTCCTGTTTCATTTCACATTCAAATTCAATTCATGCTACTTATTCTTAATCACCATCCCAGCCCTGAAGGAGTTTCAAACCAACAGACGTCTCAATTTCAGAGCATGAAGGATGCAAGCAGCTGAGCAGAACCTCCCATGAATGCTGAGCAGTGCTTTGGTTGGAAGAGAAAGGTGGTGACATGCATCAAAGCTGCCCCATGCTTTGGAGGCAGGCAGAGAGGCATCTGAGCTGTTCAGAGTAGCCATTCACTGTGCTCAGATCATGTTCATCCTCTTCGACAACATGCCATTCAAGAAAAAATTTTGCCCATTGTTTATAGAACAGCTTGGGCTGGCCTGGATGACTGGGTTTTCATCTGAGCTTCCTTCTCCCACAGCCCTGGATAACATCAGGACCAGCAGGTACAACTATCTGTCCTGCTGGAGTTGAGCCACTGTGCAGCAGTGGATAAGGAAAGAAGCAGGGGTGCCCTCATCAATCATGTCCAAGAAATGGCCTAGTTCGCACAGAGTCACTCCTGCATTTCTTAGAAAATGATGTGTAAAGCACAATGTTTACCACTCCGCATGCCTACAACAGCAAGAGTTTCCACAGCGGACATATATTCCTGCCCTTTCTCCCACAGTGTATCTCCTACAGTGAGGATAAGTATAAATAAGAGCTGCAAGAGCATTAGAGGTTTCCAACTTTCTTTGATGCTTGAATTTTTCTACTGGAAACTTTCCTACAGGTGGTATGGACCTTTTAGGAAATGTTACATATTTATTTCTGTATAGCATGTGAGAACCTGCTTTTCCCAGTTAACTTTCATGAACTCCTTTGTAAATAATGCACAGCATGGACTTTGCTGCTCTGTGCTGGCTCCTGTCTAGGTTTGTGTTTTGTGGGTATTTTAGATGTCATGCAGAAAAAAATCCATAGCAAAACAAAAATCTGATAAAAACTGTTGTGTAGTCCAGAGTTTCAAGAGTCAGGAAGCATGTTTCAGCAGAAAGCTTTATTTTTCCACATGCACTGGGTATACTGTCTTTTAAGACTTAAAAAATAAACTTGACTTGTAGTATTCTGCTGATTAAATAATGTTTTCCTCATGAAACATCTTAACCAGTTTGATCAAACTGTTTTGTTTTAATAAATATTGTCAGTTATGAGGAGTCTAGAAGTAAAACTGCAATTCAAAAGCACCTGGAGAAAGAAACCCACAAGTGAAACAGGTGTCTATTATACATGGCATTATCCACAGACAGTAAACGTAAGTTTCCAATGATGACACCTGTTAAAAATTTTCCTCATCTGTTGTTTACTAAAACCAGTGCTTTTAGTAGACGATTTTGAGCAAAACTGTTATCTTACAATAAGCTGATTTTACAATTAGCAGTACTAAATGCTGTGATCCAGTGGTCCAGTTAAATAAGTTTTATGCAGTTTTAGCTATGATTATATGAACTGAAATAATCTAGATCAGTTGGCCCCTAACTTTGTGCAGAGAACAGACCTTTATCTGCATTTATTTCACAAAATGAAAGCTCTTAAAAGTATATAAAAGCAAAATTATCCTGAAACTCACAGAGGCTAAATAGAGGAGGTAGGTTCTTAAAAAAATGATGATGCCTTTATAGATCAAATTATTTACATTTTCTACTTGATAAAGTATCAAACATTTTGTTCATTTGATCCTTTTACAATTTTTTTCCCCCTAATGAGGGCAAAACTAATGAGCAAGTGACAACATGCAGGAACTGCACCAGCACCACATACTAAAAGCTACAAAAGGATGTGGCAAGTGCTCGTAGTGGTTGACTCTCTGCTGAGAGGCACCAACGCACCCTTCTTCTGGCTTGATATAGAGTTAAGTTTGCCAGGAGCCAAGATCTGGGCTGTCACAGGCAGACTGCCACACTGGTTAAAAGCAGACTACTATCCCCTACTTCTTTTCCATGTGGGCACCGATGACAGTTAAGAAAAACTGGGCAAGATCAAGCAGGACTTCAGAGCCCTGGGGGCCCCAAGTGAAAGGGACAGGGACTCAAGTGATCTCCTCTGTGTTGTCAGTCAGGGATAGGGATGAAGGCAGAAGCTGACACATTATACAGATCAGTGCTTAGCTTTGTAGCTGGTATCGTTACTGCGGCTTTGGTTCCTATGACCACTGCATGTTCTTTGACTGATAGAGCCTACTGGGGAGAGATGGGATCCACCTATCTAGAAGAGGCAGAAGAATCTTCAGTAGCAGACTGGCTTACTTAGTGAATCATGCTTTAAACTACTGAACTTAGGGGGTAGGGTCCACAGCTGCAACACCTGTATACCCATACGCAACAAGGTGGATGAGTGCACCTACCAGATTAGGAAGGAATGCTCCCCAACCCTTTCCAAAGGCAAGTACACATGTAGTCTGGGCAACAAACAGGAGGAACTGGAACTCTGCCCAGTCTGAGAATTATGCTATCATAGGATTTACAGAAACAGTAGGAAAATTCACATGACTAGAAGACCACAGTGGATGGCTACACACTTTCAGAAACATAGGAAGGGAAGAAGAGGAAGTGGAAGTGCACTTTACGTAAAAGAGAAATTTGAGCGTATAGATGTGAGCTATGGAGTACCATCTCCAGTTCTGGTCCCCACAATTCAAACAAAGGCATTGGCTGACTGGAGACTGTCCACAGGAAGGCCATGAAGATGATCAAAGGGCCGGAGAACCTGACCTATGAGGAAAGAC
>JAVJGJ010000014.1:23077575-23114701 GCA_035590215.1 Microhierax caerulescens | reverse complement strand
TTTGAGGACCCCTGCTATATGGACACTCCAGTTTAAGCAGGACTACAGTCCTGAATTAGGAGGTTTGACGATAAATTCAGCTGTCATATGTCTGCTACTAAAAGAAGAACTGTTTTTAAGAGATATTAACTTAAATGTTCCATGATTTCTTCAAAAGCTAAGACTCTGAGTGGATTACTGAAGTGGTACTGCTTTCAGGCTATGCTTAATACATGTCTTACTAATTTAAAGCCTCATGATTGCCTTCAATGTGATTATGACCCGAAATCAACCTCCATTGTATTTGTCAAAGTTGTTGTTAGACTCTTTGTGTGGTGGAACAATCAATTCTGGAAGCCTGAGTGCTTTCCATAAAGTAAATACACCAGTCTTTTACTTGGATTACTTGAGCCTCAAGGCCTAGACTCCCTGGGGACTCACTCCACAAAACCAGGACCACCCAGCATCCCACAATACACATAAACAAACACACACTTGCATACAAAGAACTTGTACAAAGTCATGTTTTCCATTTGCAATCCAGAAGTAGAAAACAGTCCATTAAGAGATGGGGAAGATTTGCTGACAGGTTCTCCTTCCTGGGCCCTTCCAAAGTGCCAAGTGGATGGAGAGCATCTGGGTCCTCTGCCATTGGGAAAATCACCACTGGATTTACAGCACAGCAAGCTAATATCCCAGTCGTCCACAGCCTGGATGGCAGTAGGTGGACATCCACAGCACAAAGCATTACAGGGCCACCCCAGAGGGTAGATAATCCCATGAGGATCCTTGTCAACCGGCAAGGGTTAGAGCCACAAGCTGGTTACTGTGGAGCGCACCATGGCCATGGCTTAGCCAAGCAATCACAAGCAGAGTCTTGCTGTTTCATGAATGCTATCCTTCCCACAGTCCAGATCAGGTAAGACAGTGTGTCATCTATTACTTATATGAACAAGTACTATCAGACTATACTCAATGCAAACTCAGCATCTGAAAACTGCTACCAGCCTTCAAGATAAAAGTTATCTTTATTTATTGCTTCCCTTTCTGTAAGAATTTAATTGCTTGCACATCAAGCAATTTGGAAAATACAATGGCCTATGTAAGTTCTTATAAAACCTTTATATATTAATAAAAATAATTAATAAAATATTGTATATTATATAAGTCTTACACATAATTATTTATAAAAAGCCTCCTCTAGCAGGGCTTAGAAACAATTCAGGATGCCTTGAAACAATTCAGAGTCACAATATGAAGCAGAGATAGAAAGCAGCCACAATTATAAAGATAGCTGATATCTGCAACAACTATGACAATGGCAAATCTTTGAAAACTGTGTGTAGGTGTATCTATGTCATAGTTTTAAATGGAAGTGCTCAAAGGTAGCAAACATCTCAGCAGGAAACAAAGCTGAACTGTGAGAGCTCTGAGTTTGTACAGCCCTCAGCACAATGAGGCTGAAAGTGGCTGTGCTCCTTTTTCACCACTGCAGCATGGGTGCAGGGCAATAATAGATAATTGAATCTTTTAGAACATCGAGCCCCTGGCTTTGGGGAGATCACTAAGAACAAAACATCAGTCAGACAACACATTCAGCTAACCCAGTGCTCTGGTTTTACTTGTGATCAGCAGCAGAGGCTGTGGAAAAAGCAGAGAAATAGAGCAAAATAAGAGTGAAACCTCCTCTCCTCCCATGGCTTTTGAACTTCAAAAGCACAGTGGTTTGGGGCTTCTGAGCCCAAGGTGCTTTCTGTGTGCAGAGCAGCCCTCTGTGGCTTTCTCCTCTATGGACTTCTCCAGTCACTGCTTGTGCTCACATAAACTTTTAGCACCCACCACAGTAGTGCCACACTTTAGCCCTTCCTTGTTTTGTTTTTTTTCTCTGTAGCCACATTTTTGCATTTCTGAAGATCTTGCCATTTCAAGGTAAAATCAGCATGCCTCTGATGAGGTAAACACATGCGATCAGGTTCAACGGAAGATTGCTGAAAGTGGAATGTCCTGGGTTTGCCCAGGCAGCTCTGCTGCTGGCGCCACCACGTTCTGCCCTGGCTGGCTGCTGCACCAGGACAGTGCTGCTTCACCTGCCCCTGCCCCTGCCCGCAGCCCAGCCCCAGAGCTTGCCCCTTCCCAGCCCTACTGCCTTCCCACCTCCCTGCTTCCCACCTTTCAGCAGTGGAAGTATTTTTCTGGCACTGAGGTTAGATCAAATGCCTTGGTCTGGAGCACATGATGGGGTTGGTTCCTCAGAAAGTTGTAAGTCACCTTTGGAAAACAAAGTATCTCAAATGTGTAGCCAAATGGCATCTAGGCATTTCCAAAGATCTCTGCCAAAGTGTGCAGTCAGTGCACACATGATGCAGAAGTATTTGACTTACACAGTCATCTCCTACTTACATTTTGATCCCCATGCACCGTTTCTTCTCTTCTTTGAGAAAAGGTGCTTGGCTCCCAATCAGTTGGAACGAGTCCAGTATAAAGACCAAGCTTTAATGACCAGGAAAGCCTTTTGACAGAGAGAAGGTAGGTGGTCTCCCCCAACTTTCTTTTTTCCTTTCTCTTCTTTGGCTCTCTTGGTGTGAAGACGTATGTGTGTCATGGAGGGGTGCTGAGTATAAGGGATGAGTCATCCACTTTCCTTGCTGAGCCCTGTTCCATGCAGGTTTCAGTCACAGAGAAGGAAAACAGACCTTTGTGTTGGAAATGGCCTGGGAACCAACGAGTCTGAGCAGAACCACACAAATCATCTGGATACACAGAGCTGGTTGCAGAGAAATGTATTTCTTGCAGGTCCTGAGTTCCTTATTGACTTGTTCACATCAGCAATTGACTCTGGAATTTTTATTGTAAGCCTCTGCCTCCAAGAAAAATTCATGCTCGGCCAGCTATTCCTTTTTAATACATTTTCCATTACACTAATTGATTTTCATTTTTCAGCAATAACGCGTACCGTTCGTTTGCTAACCGTTTGCTTCCCAGATGAACCCGGCAGGACCCATTAGCAATTTACTTCTATTGCCACTAGAGGTCAGCCCCTATCCTGACAACGTAGCGTAAACGCAGAGTAAAATCCATGGCTACATCCTCCCAGACTACACCCTCGGTACACCAAATCAAGCGTAAGAGAAGGCTTGAGATCTTAGTTTACCTGAGGTGGATCGCGACCTAGGAACAAACACAGGATTATTTGTTTTCCTGCTGAGTAGTCAAATCCTATTTTTACTACTTTCTTCTGTGTTACCTGTAATTCTGTTACATTAGTTACTGATAATATTGGAGAAATACTTAGATGGAAATTCAGACTAGCCAGTCTCCTTGCCTAAGTAGTGGGATAAGAAAAGAATAAAAATGGCAAAAATGCTAGAAGGTAAACAGTTTTCAGTGAAGTTGAATTCAGTATTTGATGAAGTGGGAGAGTCCTGCAAGTATGCTGAAAATGCTTTGTTAGTTACAAGGTACACTTTAAATTCATAATTTTGTGAAGAAATCAGGAGTCATTTAATGAACTGATATCAGCTGCATGATATGAACAATGGGGTTAAAAGAAAATCCCTTCTGTGGAAGAAAACAAAACCACATTCATCCATACAATCTCTGATCCGCTGATCCAGGAAATTATCAGCCTGACTGTGCTGGGACAGAGTTAATTTTCTTCCTAGTAGCTGGTATGGGTTATGTTTTGGATTTGTGCTGAGAACAGCATTGATAACACAGGGATTATTTTGTTACTGCTGAGCAGCACTTACACAGCGCCAAGGCCTTTTCTGCTTCTCACCCCTCTCTGCCATCGAGTGGGCTGGGGGTGCACGAGAAGTTGGGAGGGGACACAGCCATGACAGCTGGCCAAACTGACCAAAGGGATATTCCATACCATATGACATCATGCTCAGCATGTAATACTGAGGGAAGAAGAAAGAAGAGGGGAATGTTCAAAGTGATGGCGTTTGTCTTCCCAAGTAACAGTTACACATGCTGGAGCCCGGCTGTCCTGGGGATGGCTGAACACCCGCCTGTCCATGGGCAGTGGGGAATGGATTCCTTGTTTTGCTTTGCTTGAGTGCGCGGCTTCTGCTTTACCCATTAAACTGTCTTTATCTCAGCCCACGAATTTTCTAACTTTTACTCTTCCGATTCTCTCCCCCATTCCACCAGGGGGGAGTGGGCGAGCGGCTGTGTGGAGCTGTCGCTGGCTGGGGTTAAACCATGACACTGACCCAGCTTCGCTGATTTGTGCAGGGCTCCTTCTTTGTGTTCCAGCACAGAACACTCCTGTGAGAACTGAGACCACAGCCCAGCGCAGCACACTGTAGTGAAGGAAAAAGTATGTTGCCATGGGTCAGTGACTGGCTTTTATTTTTGGAAATGAAAAGTCAAGAAGCTACATGTTTTCTTTTGCTGCTGTGCAATCATCAAAGCCTTAGACTAGAACAACAACATGCGCAGCAACACCACAAATACAAATGTGACCTATAACGTAGTTGGTGGGAAATGCAGCAATGCCTGGAGTGAGGTTGTGATAAGGACGCTTGATCTTTTCTTGCTCCATACATCTCTAACTGCTTCACTGCTGCCCTTGCCCCTGCAAAGGTCAGTGGCCAGGCATTTCCCTCCACTTGTCCCACATCTCAGGAGGATCTCAGCAAAATGCACAGACACCTTCTTCACTCTAATAATCATATTGTATCTAAAAGGAGCATTTCCCTATGGTCCTGGAAGCAGGAGAGATAGGAAGAAATGGAGACAAAAGATGTGACACCTGCTGATTTCACTCTCTTCAGCCCCTGCTGGAATAAGGGAAAAGTGATGATGTAAAAAATCTGCCCTGACAGGACCCAAAAGTCAGGAGACACAGTCATGATGTTGCCTCTATAGGCAATGGCATGATGGGACTTTATACTAAGGCATAAGTGACTAGCCCTAAATATAATGACAGCTATTAAGATCAACTGTTTTAAACATTGCAAGTCTATGTAATGATGTAAAGGGGCTTTTGGGGACAATAGCTGTCTCGCAGTCCAGTAGGAGAAATCTGTAACTGCGAACTCTGCTTCTTCACTATCACTTTGCCATTCAGGAAAACCCATTTTGTCAACTCCACTGGATACATCAGTGTCTCCTTCACTGGGGACAAGGGAGGCACTGAAGGTTGCTTCCCAGTTCTCCGCATCAGAAACATGAAGTTTAACAGAGATGAAACACACAAACAAGGTCAAAACAAAGCACCAGAGCAGCAATTCTCTTCTCATAATAATAGTTTGCACAATAAGTTTTTAGTAGGGGTTACAGAGTCACAGACATTTGATATTGATACAACCAACTGTAGCCATCCAGAGTGGATGTACACCAAACAGTGCAAGGTTCCCCAATAGTATTTATATCTTCAGTGGCTTATAAATATCTGCAAACTTGGCTGCAGTTAAAGTACTGGTCTCTGAAACCTCTTAACAGTTTTTGGTCTTTTGTGGTGTTGGACATTCATGTCCAATCTGAATTAGAAAACCATGAACAAGTCAGGGTCCTGGCCTAAAACCCTTTGACCAGTGGGAAGACCAAAGCATAGATCCAAAAGGTGGAAATAAAGACAAATTTGTATTCAGTTTTCACGTTTGCCACTGACACTTTTGTGACCACAATTAACTCAGCAAAAAAGGGATTCATCTGCCCTAAAAGCCTGTCTATCGGCAGAGAAGAAGAAACATCTGCAAAGCCTCTCTTCTAGGAAGACCTGAACCATGTTCAAGAGATGCCCATTCCTCTCTGCTGATTAGAAAAGAAGCCCAATGGTGAGTGCTGCAGAATGAGTAAGTCTAACTTTGAGGTATTTTATTAGGGCAGATGAATCCCAAACCTAATCTGCTTGGGCCTTTAATTTCTCATTTGCAAAATATCACAATGGGCCATAATAATAAAAACAATGATAATGATACTATTAATGCAGAGATGACAAAATTTAGCTCTCTATTCAAGTGTAAAATACCATAAGATCCAGCAATAAAAGAAGTATTATAATATTTGATTTCATTGTTTTGCTAAGCAAGAAAGAAACTAAAAGGCAGTCAAGTGCCAGTAAAAGAGAATAAGTATGTGCTGCTGATAGGGTTATTTGAAGCTGAGTTGACTAACACTGAGTACCATTTACCATCAGAAGAGCCTCCTCCAACAGAGGACAGGCTAAGGTCTTCAGCACATGCTTAGATATAAATGCCCAAGTAAGTTACTGACTTCAGTGGGACTTCTGGGGTACTGGTGCTTACAGTGAAGTATTGCTTTAAGTACTCTGCTGGATTATAACCAGAGAATGGGCATTCAAGTTACAACACTTCCATGAGGATATAGGATCTGTTGCAGTGGTTCAGATCGATGCACAATTTCAAGGTAAGAAGAATTAGGAGAATTGTGCTGTGACAATACATGAAAAACCATTCATTCTGCGTGGGTTTTGAAAATTTCAGCACTGTAGATTTATTAACTCTTATTCCTGTCTGTGCACTACATACTCAGAGAAAATGTCACATCTTCAGAGGATATTGGTATAATGTAACTTGACAAGAGAAATTTACAACTTTCTGTCTTTAAAAATAAAAATCTTTCATCAGTTATTCTGTCTGACCAAACAAAGTCTGCTTGTTCCATGTAAGAAAGCTTTTAAAGCAGAAGTTTTAGCAAGACTTCTAAGTCCTTGATATTATCAAATGCAACTTGCAAGAGTTGAGCTTTACCCTAAAGACACAATCTTTCCTTAATCTAAGATATTTCATGGATTAATTCTTTTCAAGCGTGAAGCCATTAGGTGAAATCACAGCATGCAGTTTCATTTAGCAAATCTGGTTTTAACTATAAAATATTAAATAACCAAACTGAAGCTATGACAGTCTCAAAATTTAAGACTGAAAAAGTAGGTACAACATACGTAACAGGGCACTTGTGGCTGACCAGTTTGACTGGTATCTTAACTGGAAGATATACAGTCATTGATCATTTTTTTTAATAGGAAAAGAGGGGTAAAAAGAAATGACCAGCCACTTATTTTCATATTTTGGTAAAGTACAATTTACTTTCCACCCATGAGGAATATACATTGCATGATTAGATGTAAGAGATTAAACTAAATTAATTGGATGTTATGGGATTAAAAAATGAAAAGCATGTGTTTGCAATAATCTGATTGATGGAGGGAATCTAATTTTTGAAAGAGGAAATAAGCAATTTCCCTTCTTATCATAGTCTTACTGGAATGAATATGTATTTTCTGCTTCCAAACTGAGAAATATGTAAATAAGTATTAATAAAAAGCAAAGCTTCTAGCTTATCACAAGGAAGATTTTACATGTAAGATGAAACTACAGCAATCACAACTGTGATTACAGTTACAACACAAGTTATTTTGTAACGCAAGAAGAGGATGTCTTTTTTTTTCTGGATCTCTAGTTCTACAAAATGATGGACTAAAGCAGAAAGTTTTCTCACAGCTGGGATATTTATTAAGAGCCCTATCTCATAGAGATTGCCTGGTGCCCAACAATATGTGAGCTCATACTTTTGCCTTTCTGTCTGTCCAAACACTTACAGGGCAGCTCTCCCTCTACACAGATGTTTACTTTCAGGAAACTTTTAGAGATGTAATAGTTCTTAACCCTCTGTCAAATTCAGAGTTTAAAGAAAGCAGGGGAACTGCAGATATACGTGACTGCCTGAGCTATATTTCCATAGCAAGCCAGGTCAAAGGGAACGTATGTGGCCTCAGGTATTCCTTCTGTACACAGCACCTCTACCATCTCAGGTGGGTGTCCTCCTTCTAGCTGCAGAAACAGTAACTGTCTCTCATCTCTAGCTGCGTGGAGAACTCATATAAATGATATAAAAAATCATTAAATACACAAAATTAACTACAAATAAGTTACTGTTAGCCACACCCAAAAAATCTGAGCCAACAATTAAGTATTTTGCTTTATATTTCATTGAGGTTAATGTACTCTACTAAACTGTTTTTGTTGTGGTTTTCTTAAATAGAAGTAATTCACAGGTCATAATTTTAAGTTACATGTGTTCATGATTAAGGATAGATTAAGAATATGATATTAAAAATATAAATTTCTGGAAGGTCCATGACATCTGTTATATGACCCTTTAGGTTTGTATGAGGGCATAGGCTTATGGTTACATCATACCAAATGCTGTGTAATTAGGTAACATTGCAGTACCAGTGTAACATAGGAAAGAAAATTTCAGGTCACTATGCTGAATTCATGAATTGTATAACATATTCTGAAGCACAGGAACCTAAAAAAATCTTAAAAAATCTTACAGTGAAAGGCACTCGTTTTGTGAAAAGAAAAAAAAAAGTTTCATTTAATAAAATGGGTTATTTAATAAACAAATGAATGCTTCCAAAAAGGGAATATTCTTTGCAAAGTGATAACATTAATGACAGTATTCTCACTAGCATGAATATCAGGCAGTATGTATTCAATTTAACCAAAAAACGTAGCAAACTCTGTATTTTCAGGAAAAAAAGGTCACCTTTAGAAAACTGCAACTGAAGTGAGTATTTTAAAATAAGCACCGCTCAAGAAGCACTGTTTCAGGCAGACAACGTGTAAACCATGGTCAGTGAAAAAACACATTAGGAGACCCAAGATGATTTTAAAGGTTAGCTGAGGCAAATTATTGACTTTCAATTTTCATGCAATCAGAAATACATTGCTCTGAAAAAACTGTCATCAAACGCATTTGCTGTGAACTAGAATTGAAGAAAGTAGACACTGTTCCAAACTTGCAGTTTAACGTTAGACCTATAAATGCCTCTGATGAAGCCTGAGACAGACATCTTGACTCAACAGTCAGAAAGTCCAGCAAGGCAAACAATGAAAGTCCACAACACATCCAGTTTTAAACCCAAAATACGACAGAATGACACACAGAAGAAAAACGAACAGGAGATGCTGCTTTGCAGTTCATTTCTTACTACATGGCTTTTAACATACCATTTTACTTGAATCCAATTTGCTGAGCAAATGTTTAAGGTCAGAAGGGACCCCTGGTCTACCTAAATTGACCTCAGGCATGTTATAGATCCTATACATATTACTTTGAGAGACTTCAACATTGAGCCTCAGTACCTGAGGCAGGCATACACATTTCTTCATTCAGTTGAATGACTGCTTGCCATAACTTGAAAGCAGGCAACACCGTGGTGCCATCAAGTGTCTGCAGTCATGGCACGGAGCTGCAACCTGCCTGTAGTTCCCAGGGTCCTTGCCAATTGGATGTGGGGGAAAATCTCCACATCTAAGCATCACTTGGACACTAGGGACTGATCAGTCACCTAAGAGACAGGACTGTTGTGCCACTGCAGGTCACTGTCTGTGGTGAATTCAGCTGCACTGGGACCTTTAACACTTCAGAGGAAGGAGGCTGAGGTACATGCCTAGAAAACACACAACCAGCCGTGCGTTGAAGCTGGTGATGGCTGGCGAGGTGCATGGGGGAATCCTTTGATAAATGCTTGACTGCTGTAAAAATGGGTTGAAGCCCTCGTATGTCACTGGGCTAATGCAGAGTGTGGCTAATTGGGGAATACAGCTGGCAATGCAGAAACACCACACTTTTGTGGTGTATGAAGGGAGAGTACTCTACCAGGACAGAAAGTATGCCTATAGGTCTCCCGTCTAAGCCATGCCTTCCTGCTCCCTTTCCTCTACATACTCCCATTTGTTAATGGGATCCAGAATTTCTCAGAGAAGAGAGGTTAAAATACTTTACCTAAGATGCATATATTAAGATACCTTATCTCACAGTAAATTATTCAGGTGTCAGTGAGTTGGCCCCTCCCCAAATCCAGCTATCCTGATGTTTTATTTTCTATAAGGTTACATTGCTTTACTACACCAAAGCGCTGCAAATCATACCTCGTGTCCAAGTTGAAGATGGCCAGATCCAACAACTGTCACTTTGCTACCCTTTAGTCTGTAAGATTGATTGTAATATCCCTCCTGCACGTGTAAGTACATACACACAATACGGAGTAATCAGCCTTTGGTAAATCATTCCCTTTAAGCTACACAGGGTAAGGCTTGATTCCCAGCTTCTGCATCATCGAGAAACACCTCAGCCAAAGTCTCCCTAGCATCTCCATGCTGTTCCTGAAATGAAGTCATATGAACTAATTCCATGCAAGGTAACTCTGGGAGATTACACCTCTTGGTCAGCAGCCTCTGAAAAGCTGTTAGAGTGAGCAGAGAATGGGAACTGGTTGCAGATTCTTTGAACTGTTTGCAGATTCTGTGAACTGTTTGAAAAATGTTACATTTCACAAATCCTTGAAAAAGAAGCACACAGATTCTGAGCACTGTGGTGTGTCTAAACATGCACCCCTGAAAAAATGAAGTAAAAATCTGGTTCTCAATGAAAAAATACTAGTAATTAAACATCAGGACAGATCCAGACTCATTTTTGCATAAATACAAACAGATAAGGAATGTGGTTCAGCAAAATCGAAGAACAGCTGATGCTTTCCCAGTTCTCCTGGAGTTTTTCCTGAAGTTTATTTTTACAAAGGTAGATCACCAACATAAATATGATTGAACTCAGCTTTTTCTACCTAAGCTGTGCCCCACATATTTCTACAACTACTGCTACTTCACAGTTTTTAGCTGCCCTCTCTCTTCTCTCCTTCCTTCTACCCAAGTCCTCTCCATCCTCCTTCCCAAGGCTTTTTAATGAATCTCTCTGATGCTCAATTTTGTAAGCGATCCTGCCTTGACAGGTAGGTCCTTCATAAGAAAATTCTTGACTAAACCAGTATTTTTCATCTTCTTAAAGCCTAAAAGTTTAACTTTCCTCTTCTATTGAAATAAATTCTTGGAACGCCATTTGAATGAACAAATGGATGAAATCCCTCCCTATGAATGCCTGTCTATACCTATATTGTCATCTCCTGCTACATCTCCTCATGTTCCCCTTGACTTAGTGAGTGCCACTTTGTTTCTTCTTCATGCTCAGGTGGTTATGCCTCTAGGTTTGCCTCTGGTCCTGCAACAGTTCCCTGAGTCATAAGTATTAAAACTCCCTCATCCTCCTTTCCAAAAGCTGCAGAGACTACAGCTGAGAAAAGCTGCAACCCAGCCACAGAGACATCTCTTGAAGCTGTCTGGTGGGCCTGCAGCTCTGCAAAACAAGATCTTAAGCAAAAGCAGATTCTGGTTATTGTTCAAGTTACTGCAATGACCTGTGTCTTTACAAGATAAATGCAACTTTACAAGATAACAAAGTCTTGCCATGAAGTGCCATTGCATATCCTTCCTTTGCTTTTCCTTCTTTCCTTCTCCCCTGCCCTTTCACTTCTTTGCTCTTGTGTATGCAGGCACTGCAGGGCACCATATGGAGGTGGCAGCTATGGGCACCACACAAAATGTCTTCTGAGGCTCTCTGAAGCACGTTTTCCTCTCCTTAAGTCCAGTGTCCCTCATGTCTCCAATAGCTGTGCTATTGGCCTTGCTGTTCCAGATCAACACAACGTTTAAACCAGTGCATCCAAAATACCTGGGATTAAATTATATGATGGAAAATTCAACACCAACTTCTGTAGGAACAGGGATTCACGCTGTCACAGCCTTTGGGTCTTTATGGACTTAATTACATGTTTTTTACTTGTATATATTACCTTGGTTTGATATCTCTGAAGTCAGGAAAATTCTCTGCCTGACTTTAAAAAAAAACACCAAAACTTAGCATTTCTCCATTCAAAAGAACTAGATTTTCAAAGGATTTTACAGGTGACCTTTGAGAGTTCTCTTTGTCATTGAAAGACAGCCTCCCAAAACTCAAGAACAATGCAAACCATACACTGCACACCCACCGTTTAATCTTCACCATGTATTTCACTCTCTCTGTTTTCCTCCATTGCCCAAAACAAATCTCACAGCTAAGACTTTTGTCGTTACCTGTTTTCCACTTCTGGCATATACAGTATCTAATCTGTTTGTTGGTTTGAATAATTTACACAGCTGCGCAGCCAGGATCTAAGAGCGACATGTTTATGTAAGGTCGCAGGCAGGAAAGATGAGACGTCCTCTTTGATCCAACCACCTTTGTGTCTAGTGACTCATTGCCACGAATCTTTTGCTTTTGTTTGATTTCTTAAGTTGTGTTCAAGGTTCAAAGCAGTGACAATCTTTCCAGAGCAAGGAGTCAGGAGCTCAGAGGCTTTGAAACTGTGTAAATATCTCTGTAGACATCATCAGTATTTAGTAACCTAAAACCTCAAAACAAGCAGGTTTCAGACAAAAGCTAATGTTGTGACAATGGAGAAACAAAGTAAACAAATCTTCTCTGGAGTTACTACCAGCACTCCTGAACCCAGCATCCATTCCCTGCCACAGCGCTGCAGCATCATTCAAACAGCAGAAGGAGAACACAAAACTATCATCCCTTTATTTTTCAAGGAGTCTGGAAAGCTCAGAGCAAAGATAAGGCAACAGGCAGACTTCCAAAAGGGTCTTGGGATATAACTTCATCTCAGTCACCATCTGACAGTATGCCCTTGCGTTGACTTGGCCCCACAATTCTGACTGTAGGCTGCAGGGCTGTATGTGCGGTGAACAGGTGCATATAACACATTTCTGAAAAAAAGTAGTGCAACAGCTGCTTAGACAACCTCAGAGAAATCCCATTCTGTCTCCTTAGTCCTCGGGTTGAAGTGCAAGGTTGCAGGCTTAAATCCACTCACCTTTTCCCCTTGTCTGGTACATCTTGCTGGAATAGCAGATGCTGTAGGGAAGATAGCATGGCCAAGGGCCTGGCTGTGATGCCTGGTGGCATGGTGCCAGAGAACACCTGCATGGTGGCACTGCCACCACAGGCTGCCCTGTAACTGCAAGCTCGTGCAACTATCTACTTCATGCAGGGATGTTTGCGCTCCCCAACTCCTTGCAGAGAATGGGGAGGGCAGCTATGGCATTATTATTATTAAAGCAAATGACCTGCAGAATAAATAGCTTTTTAAATAGAGAATTTTTGTAATACCGCTGATGTAGGATGCTTCCATATATACCATGCAGTCTGTGACAAGTAGCACAGCTTTAGCCAGCACCACTAGCCAAGGGTGTGAGTGGTTTCTGGATTTTTATTTGTCTTGTCACAATTTAAAGTAAATCTGTAGGCCTGAGTAAGGTAAATTAAAAATTGGTGAAAATATGGTGTATTACTGGAGCACTGACACTGAATTTAAATTGCGTCCAAAATGTCTCATCAAGTAATAGGCAATTCATCATATCAAAATCCCTCCAACTGAAAATATTAGTAATTAGGCAAAGGCTGTTAGCACACCACAGCAGAAATTATATTGGTTTTATAAATACCAGCTCAGCTTATGCTAACAATAATGCCAGTAGCTATATTTAGTACTGCTTCTGACATGTATTTAAATTTCAGGGCACGCTATGCAGGGAGAAGTTGGCTCATTTTAGTCAGAGGTTATCCTCCATAATAAATCTTTCCCAGTTAAGGTGCGTTTAAATTGTCTTCAAATGGTGTACCTCAGGCCTACTGAGATGCCATCAACTGATACTTAAGGTAACAATAATGAGGTTGGTTTTTTTTTTCAGATATTATCTCTTTAAGTTTAAATGAATCATAGTTAGAAGAAATTTTGATTAGGACAGCACTGGCTTTGGGTAATCTCTACCCAGAAGCAGGACCTGTGGTGCCTCTCCTGAGCTGTCACAGGCTCATACAGCAGACAGTGTGGTTGGAGAAAGGAAAAAATAAATGTATTCCTGAAAAAATACAATGGAAATGCTTCTTTCTGCAACAGTGGAGGCTGGGCTGCAAGTAAGGGGGTAGGCAGAAAGCTGGGAGTTAAATCACTGCAGTTCCACTGCAGTCTTTCATGGGATGGCACCAGTGGAAGGTCTGGCCCCATATCACCACAGATGAGAAACTGCTGAAATCCAGGGCACACTCTTTCTCCAGTGTTTATCCTTAAATGTGACTCTGCCAAAACAGGTCCCTCAATTCCATCTTCAAATGTTTTTTACTTCCATTTTGTACCCCTTTGTGCAATTTTATAGGTCGAGCTGAAAGCAGCAATCTGAAGTGACACCTACAGTGTTCCCAATTTTATCCACTTCACTTCTGGTTTTCACTTCATGAGGAAACCCTCAGACAAAACAGCTCTCATGGAGAATAAGCTGTCCCCAAGACAGGAAAAAAAAAGTGACTGTACTGTAAGGATGTGTTAAAAACCAAACACAGCTTTTTAGAAAGGAGGCAAAGAGGTGTATGAGTTAAGAAAATTTTCAGGTGTGATTTGACCAATATTGCGCTCCCAAACCTCAACATAACTTTTTTGCTTTTTTATTTCCACTCATATACAGTAGAAAAATGTTCTTTTATTTTCCAGCTGTTTCTCAGGTTTTCTTACATTGTCACTTACAAGTATTGTAAGTGAGGCAGCTGTTTGAAATTCTCTTTCCACTCCTTTCTAATCCACCTATGGATATGGTTTTGCATTTATGTCAGTGTTACCACAGTGTCAAATGTTTAAACACTTTCAACCCTCACAGAGCAGCAATCCAGCCTCCACAAATCCAACAGGCACTGAAAATATACAAAAAAGGTTATGGGTATATATTTATACCTTGTTGTGGTTAGGGGCCTGGACAGTGTATACACTAAACAGAATACCAAATGAAAACCCCAGTGGTTAGGTACTTCTGTTCATCACAAAACAACCTATATGGAAGCAGAGGAAAAAAAAATCAATTTGGATGAGAATAATTTAGTAACTTTTTCCTACTGTTGCCTTTCTTGGCAAACAGCCAACCCCTTCAACTTGTCAATCTTAACATCAGAAACCAAAGTCTTGCAGTCTAAAATACAGCACCATGTCAGAGACCTCTAAACCCCAAATCTGTCAACGTCATCAGCATGATGCAGCCCCATTCAGTAACTTCTTCCCACACCAGAAACATCACAGTCTGGGCATACTACAGCCCTGCACTGCTTTCTACCCAATGCACTGCATACTCTCCCAAAAATGAACCGCTCTACATTGGAACAAGGACACGTCAGGTAATCAGCAGAGGACAGAAATACCCAGTTGTCAGTGGGGAATCTGTTTTCATAGAGTAGCCACTTCATCACTGACTTCTCAGCCCTTGGCCCCACCAAAGTCTTAAAAACATTCAAACCCCAATTCTGGGAACTGAAAGCCATAACTCAAGTGGACACTTAAAGTTATGGACTCAGAGGGGAAGGTGGCTTTATGGCACATGACAGTTTTTCTCATTCCCAGCTGGTTATTACTTTTTGTTCTTTGTCCTAGAAGAACTAATGCCCTTTTCATCTCTCCCTTTTCTAATATCCACCTCCAGCCTTCAAGTACCAGGGACTTTTTTTTCTTTTAAATCACCTATAAACAATTAACTTCAGCTCAAAGTAGTTTAAATATAGTTTAAAGCTTATGACACCTGTATCAGACCTGAAGAAGACCTTGTGTATCTGAACCCTTGCTTACTTTTCCCCCAATTCTGTCAGATAGTCTAATAAATAATATTATTTTCCCATGTAAATATTTTGCCTTTTTATATCCTCATACCACCCTGACTATAAGAACATAGCTACACAAATATTTCAGCTTACAAAAATCACCAAATCATGTGTTTCCAAAACAATTGTGACTTGGATTTTAGGAAACATCAATGCATTTAGCATCTGCATTTACAAAACATAGAATCATGCAAACGGGAATGATATTAGATCTTCTCGCACCTGGTAAAGCCTAGGGAATACACACTATGACTTAAAGTTAAGAACCTATAAAGCCTCTGCACAGGCAGCACTAGCTCTTTAAAGCTGGACTTGTTTTACAGTTCTACTTGTCTGAAGCAAAACATGCAATCCCAGGTGAAGTTAAAGATAAGAGAACTTTGTTTCCATGCAAACACTACAACAGTCTTACAGGTGACCGGACTACAAGTCTGACAGCATTCAAGTCTGTCCTTGCCTCCTGTGACCAAGCTGTGGCCTGCCATGTGTCACTCCCCTTTCAGTTTCATCTTGAGCGGATTTCACCCTCCTAATGTGGGACCTGCATTTGCAGGTGCTGCATATAAGCATTTCAGTGACAACTCAGACCCTGGACATACTTCATGTTTCAAAAAAACGACACAGCTGGTGGTTTCTTAAACCCCAGAACTCCAGCAATTTAACCTGCCCCATGCAGGGATACCACACTCCCTAGGGTTGCAATCAGTGGCTTCCCAATACATCACCACAAAACACCCATGAGCCAGCTGAGAAGCAGCAGCTGTGGGAAAACACCCATGGAGGAGTCCAACGAACCTTTCCAGCTCACTGGGACAGGTCCTTGTGGCCACCGGCTTGGTGTCCCACTTCCTTTCATTGGTCCTGGCATCTCCATAGTTCTTCATCCTCCCCCAAAATTTCCAGGGGTTATTTTTGCTTTTATACAGCTCTCATCACTGCCAGGGGCTCAGTGTGCATCCTGCACAGGCACAGCTGCATGGAGCAGGTACCACCCAAGCATCTCACAAAAAACTTGTGCTCTTTTGTGATATAACTGCGATGACATAGTCAGAGGCTATTTCTAGGTTTTTCCTTTTCGCCTTTAAATTGCATGTCTTGCCTCAGCCTGCCAGACCTCTGACTGAATAGCATTTGATAGCTTTCAGAACACCATGTCAGAACTTGTCATTTCCCAGTTTTTGAGAGTGGAAAGGGGAGGGAGAGTGAGCTGCCCGTGGTGTCCCGAGGAGTGCTGAGGTCACAGGGATGCTCTGGAAGCTGTTCATACCAAGTATACACTGGTATAAAATTGTGTAATGTAGCTAGGACAGTAAATAAATGAATAACGTGATTTTTCTTATTGGGTTGAATCAGATAGACGTTCAGGATCAGAAGGTAGATTCTTACTCCATCATTTCTCATGCTGCATCTCTGTCATCTTTCACACCAGGTGAAAGTAGATAATGGAGAATGAAAATATTTTTTTCAAAATTATGTTGGCAGAGATAATGCAGCCTATGAGCCCAATAATTAACTGTTGCTGATTTTGTCAAAGATGACATTATTTTTTGTCTTAGCTTTGACAATTATTTTTCCTCACTGTAACACAATTCTATTTACTGTCTTTGCAACCTTGTGTGAGAAGACTCCATTTACACTGCTTTTCCTGTACGTGTAAATAGGCTAGTCATTTTGTGAAAAATTATCAAATCTCCCTTTACAAACCACAGTGATAGGACAGATTTGTCTGCTTTCCTGTGGCACTGTGCCTGGGTGTATTCAGGGAATGTCCCTGCTAGTCACTGCCTCAGGGGATTCTTGCAAGAATATATAATATTAATTATTATTCTTCTCAAATAAGCAATAAAATTAGAAAAAAAAAACCCACAATTCTGATATTGGCACATTGCTGAGAAAGCCCCATTTCATTTTCTGAATTTAATATAATTCAAGAAAATATCACAATGTAACAGCAGCAAATCCCTATTTCTGACCCTTTGATATTTAAAGAGCAAATTCAGTCTTCTCAGCCTCTGCTAGGCTCTGAACATCTCTTGAAAATTCACCATCCAGGACTAGCTGTATTATGTGGGCATAGGTCTGGCATACCACAATATTATTCAGAAATCTTTCCACCTCACATAGCCACTCTTGTACATTTTATATGTAGGATTTAAAAGGACTGTTTGCTACAATGCCACTATTCTTCCAGTTATCTTTTTAGTATTTTTTAGTTTTGTTTAAAAAACCCATCCATACCAACACTATTAGTGCTCTGTAGACGCTTTAAGTGAGGTCACTTACATATACCTACAGCAGCCATGAACATCAAATTAATCTTATGGAGATTTTGAAACCTAGGAAGCACAAGACTTAATCAAGCTGTGTATATTGGCAATGCTTACTGACATAGACATTAGTTGTCAGAGCAGCACAGAGTCTGTCCCACTGGACAGATCTGCTCTAAGATTTTAAAGCATTTACTTAATTATCAATTCCAAATGCATCACTTCTTGCAATTAAGCATACATGGACTAGTGAATCCAAAGCCATGAACAAGAGAGGTAGTAACTGCCTATCTCCTCAGACTGCCATTGATTTAACAATTCACTTATTTTTCAGCAAAATGCAATGATTACAAAGTGGAGGAAAAAGAATATACAATAGGTTGAATAGAATTCTCGGAAATTTACATATATTTCAGTCCATTCGAAAATCATATTTCATTTTTTCAGGCTTTTGATCACTCACAGTGAAATCCAATGTAGGACCCATTATATCATTACGCTTTTAAAAATATTACCTGCTTAACTAAACCAATACAGCACAATAATTTTGAGCCTATTCTACTAAGGCTTCCAGAAAATGAAGAAATTCATTTTTTATATAAATAAATCCCATCAGTGATGTCCATGGCTTGGATAAACTATTCAAGATCCTTTTTTCCTAATCATCTTTCCTGAAATAATCTTTCAGCTGGTGGTTCGTGATATGATTCAGGGGAATAACGTCAGTGGCAATTTCGTAAACATGTGATGACAGAGTAGAAGGTAAGACTGAAAGATTACACTGTTGCAGAGCACTGTTGTTAAGCAGAGGTTAATAAAGCATGTCTGCCATTTCACTTAATATCAATAACGGTCTGTGGATATTACTAGAGATCCTGAGCCACTTACTGTTCAATAAACCTCATATAACCACTCTGATTTTTAACCACGATCTATAGTCCAGAACAGAATTTGGAGATTATATCCTGTCCTTATGGATTTTTGAAATAGTAGTCACTGGTTTTGTGTTGACATACGGTATTTGCTTTAAATTAGGTTAACGTGAGAAGCAGTCAGGGAGCATTAGAAATACAGCAAACGCAGATCATGCACTCATGCATTCCCTGAGGATGCGCACAGCTGGGTTGCAAGCTGAGAGGATGCACGTAAAGCCGATGAGGGCACACAAACAAGACATAATGCCAGCTATGCAGATGGATGGATCACAGAAATATCCCACCCTACAGGATATGCCCAACCAGAACAAAAGTGGCAAGTGGTACCAACAAGCATGTATACTCCTCAGCTCTGAAGTAATAAATCGTTGCTGCTGGGATGAAAGGGGGACGTCAGGAGTCATGAAACTTAAAAAGAAATGTGGAGTTCTGTGAAACCCTGCTAAACCAGAGAGACAGAGGTTGTTCTTTTGGGTGCTGATGTTCCAGGCCACCTGTAGCAGCTCTTTCCAAAGTTATGGAAAACAGGGAGAGGGGAAGGACAATAACACCTGAGTACACTAAATGATGATACATGCATATAGGTATCATTAGCCTCACAGTCCTAGAGAACAGCAGTTATGGGCTGAAATCTCTCATTCTCAACCTGGAGTACTGCAGAAGGAGTTAATTTTTTGCATACCTTCAGGGAATGTATTTCTGACAGTGCCACGGCCTTCCAGACCAGCTTTCAACCAAACCCACAGCAGAGGCCTGCAAAGGCACTTTGTATCGATGTGGCTCATGCCCTGTAATCATGCATTGAACAGGATTGGAGTGCCCTCACAGAATTAGCCTTACAGATACCTTTGCAACTCTGGTTTCTGTCTCTCTCACCTCTTAACTGTACTCCCCTTTTCCCTGCACCCATGATTTTTTCTTACCATGATTTTATCTGATTCCTATGTTTTCTGTTTGTAAGGAAGGCGAGTATTGCAAGATGGGTGATGTGGAAGATATGTATGAAACCTCCTATAAATTACAAACTGCTGATATTGAAGAAGTCAGTATTATTTTTGATGGAAGTTGAGTTTTTGTTTCTTTCCTCTCTCAAGCTGAAGAGGTGGAACTCAGTTTTTATAAAAAGCCATGGGATCTAAAAGAATTACAGTTTTTATTAGTTCTCCTTTGAATTTAAACCAGAACTTTGTGTTTATTCAGGCCTGATCCCTGCATTTCCAAAATGCCACAGTCATTCTGGTACTGTGACTCCCAGTGACTTGTAGATGGGTCATGCTGCTAACATGCGAAGTATTACATTGAGAAATTACCAAAAGTCACATTTCTGCATCTCTTGAGACTGTGAAAAATATTCCATTTGAGGCTTGTGGCTGAGAAACTATAAACCTCCTTGATTTTCAAAACAGTTGCTGAAAACTGTAACAAATATAAAATAGATCACAGGCTAAATTCTCTACATTTTTATTGTTTGCTCCCCAACAGGCTACGAGTCATAGTTTCCAAAGACAATATGCACATCCCTAAGGGATGACATTAATTCTTCTGAAGGAAAATCCATGAGTGTCCACTGAGTTATGAAAATATATTGAGTAACCAAGATGTAGCCCTGCAAATTATCAAGGGTAAATAGGTATAGAGGTCACTTCTGCAGTTTTTTTTTAATCATTACTCCCAACCACAACCTTACTCTAGATTCCCATGATGTCCACTGTGAACTGTTCAAACACTGCAAAAGAGATGTGTTTATATGAATAATTACACTTTGAAAAATGAATGCAATTTTAAAGATTGGAATCTTAACCAGCAAACAAGATGCTGAAGTCAAAATTAAGGTTTCTACAGCAACCTTAGCTACCTTTTTATTCCATACCACTGAGGGAGAGGAGTCTTTCTAGAAGAAGGATGCAGCAACGCACAGACTGAACACCAAGACACCAGGGAGATGACAGCTGTGCCCTGCCCTTGAGCCTCCAACACACTGGCATAGATTAAAAGCTCTGTGACATATAGACATGTAAAAATTAGAAGCTTCACATAAATATTATGGCATACTAAATAATTAAAGATGAGAGATTTAATTTATCACAGGGTTTTTGCCTGTTCCTTCCCATTCTTTCAGTTCAAAACAGTAATTCTTCTGGTTAAAAGATTAACTGCTTTAGTAGTTTAATTAAATCCAAGACAGGTTTATAGTTTTACTATTATGTGAAGTCTGATAGTGAATATCTCCATGTTTTATACCACTGGGTCCACTTTGCTTTCTCTGTTTAAAACAGAATAATATTTTTATTTCAAAAAATCAGGCAAAAGGCAGTTTATAAAAGAAAAAACCAACATACTTTTGCTTCTTTCTCCACACAGTTTCTTTGAAAGGGTATCATCAATATTCTCTCATTCCCTTTGTTTTTACCAGTAAAAGATCTGTGGAGTATTCCCTGAAAAACACCAGCAAGTGGGAGCCTTGTAGGCAGCAATACCAAAACCCAACCCAAACCTCCAGGGAAAATCAAGCCTTAGGAGCAGAAGATGAACATATGAGGCCTGTGGACAGTGAGAGTGACTAGCTGTATCACCCCTAGTCTTTGGAAAAAAAAAATACTGTCTTCTGTTGCCTTTGACTTTTTCTTCTGAATCACCTTGCAGGAAATTTGCCATTATGGGAACGTAACCCTGTGTTGCTTTAAAAACAGTGAAAACACAGTTCACAAAAATGCAAGATTCATTCTAGTTTTTGGCAGTAGGTTAAAAGGACTGCTTTTTCAAAGCATTTATTCTGTATGCTCTAAAACACAGCTAGATGAAAAATACAGTATCAGGGACAAATCAATTATTTACAACATAATCTTGAACAAATCTCTTACAAAATTTTTGAGCACAGAAATAACTCATGTGTGACAAAATCAAACCAGAGTCTCTAAGATGTACAGATAGGGAATGTATGACAGGAGAAATTACATTTCCCAAGTAGGGATTTCAAACTCATCAGGTTTTACAGTACTCACGGCCCATGGTTTGCTAGGAAAGGGTGTTCTTTTAACAGCTGTGGGGTTTCAGCTCTCAAATGTTTAATTATGCTCTGAAACCTCTTTTCTATTTTCCATGGGAAGAAAAACATCCCAGTTCAACACATGGGACTCTTGGTAGGGTACTCACTATACTGCACCTGCAGTGCAAAGCCAGGCTTTGGAAGCCTACTTGTCCCAGATGCCCCATTTAAACTATACCCAGAAATTGACCCAGGTCCCCTGGGGGCTGCTCTTCTGAGCTTAAAATCAGGGTGGGGAACCAGAGAAAAGCAGTCTGGGTTGAACCACAAAGCAAGTCAAGTGCAATGTGTGTTGTAGGTGGTCTGCATTTCAAGACAGCAGATACAGAGGGTTACAAAGCAGGCAATTTCAATTGCTCCCTTCAATTCCCGAAACAAGAGAGAGAAGCTGTCCTGCTCAAAGCCCAGCACAATCTGGGAAGGAAAACACATTTTCTTGACAGTTATTTTCTTTTTATCACTGTAGTCGTTTGAAGCTCTCCAGAGGATGCAATGCTAGGATAACTCCCACATATCTTGGACTGACGGGCAAGAGGTTATGACACGCCATATCCGAATTGTGTGTGTCTAGGCATGGTTATATCCATACTGGGGGGCACTCTGTCAGAGGAACAGCCATCTCTCCTCTCAACTGCCCCTTAACTAGAGCAGTGCATATATAGGCCAAGATGGCCAGTGCTGCTGAGGACGAGCAGACACCTTCTACTGAAAATTCTCATTTTCAAAAATCTATCACTTAAATAAGCTTTAATAAGTTGGAATATTTTCCCCCATCACTTTATTAGATTTCTTTCTTTATTTTAAACTAAAAGGGTTCAGTGTTTTCCTTTATCCCAGCAGTGCTGCCTCCATCAGCCCAGAGGCTGGATTATGCTCAGGGAATGAATCCAGGCTGGGCAGTGAGAAATAGCTCTTTGTAGCACGTTGTTCTGTGCAGAACCCCAAGGTTTTGCTGCATATGCTGGAAAACAGGTTTCTGCTGGTATGCAGCAGGATGGGAGTGTTGACCAACACTATTGGGAGGCTGGCAATCAACGTGGCAGGGGATTAAAGGATGAGAAAGGACTACAGTTTTATGGTTAAGGCAGCACATGCTGGAGAGTGACCTGGCCTCCAAGACTGAATCCTTATGGGAGGGTGGTACATCACCCAAATCAAATGTTTTACAATTTGCACATTCCTCCTCCTCTAACCATCTGACCCAAGACCTTCTCATGTGATTTCTGGAAGGGTTTGTCAGTCTCTCTGTGAAGGAGTCAGTGAGAAGCATCCTTCCAGCAAATAATGAGAAGATCAGTCATAACAAGTTCTCCTGCATTTGTGTTTGGACCTAACTACAGCTATTCATTATGTATCCATAACAGGGCTGGAAAGGGAAAGCAGATAGTGAATAAGGACTGAGAGCACACTTTACACAGGGAAACTGACATAAAATGGTGAAAAACTCTTTTGCCTTTGAAGCCTTAAGTTGTTTTTACTGAAGTGTTGGGGTTTTTTTTGTGCACAGCTCTAAGTATCCTTATATTTATAATTTGTGTGCTGATATACAGTCACACATTTGAACAAGCAGGCATGTAGTCTGCTTAAAAACTAAAGAAAGATAAGCATCTTTTATGAACTGCCTCTACTCCAAACTGTTTTCATCTCTTGAAACAAGATTTTCATTAATAGATGGTGGCTGGATTAAATGCTGCACTCTGATTTTCTTCTAGAGTACCAAATATGAAGCATATTTAATGTGACAATAATTTCACATCTTTATCAATATTTTATTAGTAGTGGAACGTGTCTTCCTCAATGCCTTTTGGCAATATCAATTTACTGTACACTTCACAGTTAAAGGAAATCTCCTGCTGTTTCATGTCAATGCAAGGAGGAAAACAGAAGTCTTCAAATACTCATTATCAGCTCCACTTCATAAAGGACATCTTGTTTGTTTGATTCCCTTATTAGATTGCTCTTTTCTTTTGTTATACAGAAGAAAGCACCCAACAACAACAACAAATCTAGTTAATTGTGTGAAAGGCTTTCATGTACTTTCTGTGTGTACAGAACAGACAGATCTTGTACCTTTCAGTGCTTTTCTCATTTAAGTACATTAATATTTTCAAAGGTAATAAATAAAATCTTGATTTCAAAGTCTTACAGTTAGAATACTAGTCTTATTTGGAAGATTTGTTTTAAAAAAAAGGATTGAGAGGGAGCTGCAGAGCTAAAGAAGAAGGTTACAAAGCGTGTCTGGTGTCAGAGCTCCTTTTAGCGTGGCAGCAGGAAGAACACATATTTTGTGACTTTGCTTTGCGACCAGTTTATGCAATTTTGTACAGGATATCATTGTAGTAATTACATATGGGTTCCCTGCTGCCGTACTGCCACAGTACTGTGGGGCTCAGAGGAGCAGTGTTTCAGTGTGATGGATTGCTATGGAAAATTGCCCATGCTACAAAGCAAGCTGTCTGATGAAAAGAGGCAATCACACAATTGCTTCCTTGGCCACAACTTCAGGGATGCGGTTCACAAATACAAATTGTGTTTTAGTGACTGGAAAATTATGTTTCACACAATATTGTTTCACTTGGATTCTCATCAGTCACTTTATTTGAATGCAAACTTCCCCAAAACTGATGGGTTAAGATATAAATAATACTATGTTACATGACCAGTGCATCTTTCTCCAGCCTTTTGAGAATATCAGGTGACCATGCTGGAGGCTGGCTAATTTTGGTGCCTGCAGCAGAATGGGGTGCTAAACACAACCTGCCCTCTACAGACACCCCAGAACTGACTGCTTCCCATGCACAGAAAGAAAGGCTTCCTAACAATGAGGAGACAGATAATTCCCTCCTATTTTCAGCTTATTACAGGTTGATGTGCATATATTAAGTACATTTTAATTTTCTAACACCAGCTTCCTTAGAAAGACCATGATTAGTCTTTCATAACAATGGACTGCATGTAGTGAGCAATATTTTTTCTCATTACTTAGTTTTTTATCTGTGAGCTCAGCTTCTTTCTACCTTACAAAGGCACAGCTCACTTAGAGCCAGGTTTCCAAAGCTTCAATATAAATGTCCACTGAATTCTTTCTGGAAAAAAAAAGTTCTGTTTTTCACCAGAAATAGGTTGTTGAAGACAAACATTTAATTGCTTTCCTATTCAAATAGCTTGAAAATGCCACAAAAATATTGTGGTTTAGTACAAAATGCCATTTTTGGACAAAGATATCTTAAAGAAAGGTTCATTCTAAATTAAAACATGCATTTTTTTAACTATAACACCCAAGAGTTTAGAAAAAGGAGTGTATTTGCAGAAAGTAACTGCAACATCAGACTCAACAAACTGTTTAGGTTTGAAAAATGGAGAACATTGCAGAAAAGGTTGCCAAGGAAATATTAACTCTATCCTCCTGTGCAAATGGATTACGGCACAATCTTTAATTACACAGCCACATCCTGGTTTTCCACTGCTCCCTTCAGATCCCAGTTTTGACAGTGTGTCAGAAACAATTCTGGAGCAGTGCTCACTGAGCACCGAGGGCTCAGTATCATTTCACCTCCTGCCTCATATGGCAGTCATAATGCAGGCTGCTCACCAAATAATAACAAGCATAAAACATTACAGAGACATCCTTTTACGTACTGCTCACTTAAAAATACTGTGTCTGGTTATACCCGGGTTCTTCCCATTCATAGGACCACCTGCAGGCCACCAACCAAATGACCTGTAGATGCTTCTGGAACAGCCAGCCTGTTAGCTCATATTGGTAGGTGCTGATGCTGGGGAGTGCATAGTTTACTGTTTCAGCCCTTAAAGCTGAGCCAGAAGGACATATCCAAAGCTGGTGGAGAAAGCGAACTGGAGTGTCCACAGCTTATGGAAAAACCTCAGAAATTCGCTTTCTGGTTTTTCTCAGTTGGATTGATCAGAAACGGGTTATACAGAGGGAGTACTTAGCGGAAAAGACAGCTGCACAAGTATCTGGAGTTGGAAACCATTAAGCCAGCAATTCACAGAGAATTAAGAAAATACACATATGGCTAATGCAGACTGTGAATTTATAGGAGTGTTTGCACAAGAAGATGACAGTGTCTCATTAGGGACTGGGAATCTGCACAAGAAAGACAAAGGAATAGCTAGCAGGGACAAGTTTAATATGTAAGTAATTTCTTGGGAAGTAACTAGAGTCAGCCCAACAGAAATAATTAAACGGAAGATCAATGGCAAGAATAAACAAGGAAATACCCTGAGTGGATGTCAGATAATTTATTTGTGGTATGGATGAAGCCAGCCAGTGTTTTCGCTAAGAGATCTAAAAGCACAACAATGCTTGTCCAACATTTCCCAGATGAGTAAACACACACCTAGGAAAGTCATTAGCAGGAAGGTAAGAGGAAAATTTGCTAAGACTTTCAGCCAAATGGGTAATTAATAAATGAGTGGTAGTTTTTTATATAAATCTCATGCAGATCCACTGAATTTTAAACAATCTCCAATATAGAAGAGCTTTGCAGACAACTAGCGTGTTTTGACAATCCCTCCTAACTTTTCTCTTCAGGATGCAAGTTTCTGCAGAATAATTTCTGCATTTCTATGTGTACATGCATGTGAGTTGCACCTGTATGTGCGTACTCGATATCTAGCGGAACAGATATGTCTGCTCTAAATAAGCATTACAGTTTGAATGCTACCAGAAGACAAGTCATAACCAAAAGCCAATAGGGAAAACCACTTTGAAAAAAAATAGTAGAGAAAAAAGAGAAAAATCTTCAAGCAAATAGAGATTCACAGAACTATGAAAACTGCTGAAATCAAGGAAATTTGTAAACCAATACATCATGGCCAATTAGACATAACACAAAAATCTTGAGCCATTTTAAGTATTCATGTGCAAGGCATTTTTGTTGAATGGATTCATTCATTTCTTTGTGCATTTACTCCTCTCCTATAGTCAATGCAAATTATACCCAGGAGAAATTAGACACTAGTACTGCTACATGAAGATGGTGCAGACCAAAACACATTCTCTGTAAATCAGGATTATGCCTACTTAAAAGATGTACAGCAAGAGCTTCCTAACTATTCTACATAATTGTTTGTCATATAAACCTCTCTGCTTTACTACGCCAGGACACTAAAAAGTCATAAACACCAGCCTGGGGCAGTTCAAAGAGCTGTCATATGGATGTAGATTTTTTTTTTCTTTGGGCCATTTAAGGTATCCTGGGATATCATTTCATTCCCCAGATACATGCCTTAGGTGGTGGGTTTGTACTAAAAATTGATGTGCACATAACAGCATACAATTTAGGTTCTTTATAGCTCTTCATCACATTCATATTTATGATCGAAATGATGTGCTACACATTGTCAGTAGTTCTTGTTGCAGGTATTAAAAGTTATTTGCTAATAACAGTCACAAATACAGTGACTGGAAGAACTATTTCTGTTTTCCTTGCTGTCACAATGGTTGAGAACAGCTGAAAGAGCTTTCTGGTAAGACCATCAAGAAGATCTTTTCACACTGAACCAACAAAATTAAACACTGCCATCTAAAAGAAATTACTAACTATGCTTTGAAGTAAAACCACTTGGGAAGCATTAGGAAGTGCAATCCTGCTTTCTGCCTGTTTTATACAGTGTGACTTGTAATCAAACAGTGATGAATATGGCTAGTGTGACCAGTTACCATATTTATGAATGAGAAAGAAAGAGGAGAATGAGGAAATGTGTGCTGAGAATGTGGGAAAGTTCCCCATCTCTGTTGTTTTAAAAAGTGCCATAGATAAGTGAGATCACTGGTTGTGTGCTTCATGAAGACTTTCTGGTGTGTGAAGAAGAACCCATCTGAGCGTGAAAAAGCAGCCAGGAGATGCTGGCCCTGAAGGAGTAACTCACCACTCCAATATTAAACATGTGTAAATTATTTAGCCTGCCCTTTACACAGATTTTCAACTGAGGAGAATGCAATGAAAAATCACCAGCAACTAATTAGTAACATTTAGAAATATTTGTATGTTATCCTAAAATCTGTATGTAGTTAAAGGAATAAAGAATATTCTTTGCTTTGTCTAACACTTTACTCTGTGCGTGTGTTGGAGTTACTAGTACCGGTATTGTTGTGTCTCTCTAAATACTTAAAATACAGCAAATTTGAGAAATGTAGGTACAATTCAGGCTTAAAATAATTTCCTTATGCTGAGTCCAGATACATAACCATATTCTGGGAAGAAATACCTAATTTTTGATCCATATTTTCATTGGAAAAAACAAATACAAACCAGTTTTCAGACACTGCCTGGGGATCCTTTTACCTTAAAAGCAGCTGTTTTATCAACATGATTTTTCTTTAGCCTAACAAATTAATAGTATGGACTGAGGTAAGCAGAGGGAGAGCCTGGAGGCCCACCACCGTCCTAGCCCATCCTGCTGCCCAGGGAGAAGATGGGCAAGAAGTGGGCGAGAAGTGGGGGGGAGCAGAGCAAGGGCTGCCATCAGTGCAATGACATGTTAAGGCAAACACATGAAGAGGAGGTCACCAGATGCCCTGGCAGAAAAAGAGCACAAGCCAAATGGAGTAACACAGGCAGAAGATGTGCAGTAAGATTTTTACCCTAATTAGCAGTTGTTTTTTTGCTGGCCCCTGTGCATGCTAGATCCTTCAGTGAGATAAAAAAATGTCTATCAGAGTAATTGTAACCATTTAGTGTCATAAATTCTGTAAGTCTATATATATACCAAAGATATACATATCAAAAATTTGAGGGCTAGAAAACAACTCTAAGTAGTAGTCTGGCTATCTATATGAAATTTTGGCTGTTGGCTCAAACCCCACTCTTTTTTTTTTTTTTTTTTTTTTTAATCTGGAACCTTTAATACATTGTAACAATCTCTTTTGCCTAATAATTTCATTGCCTATACATAGTCACTGCTAATAGTTTGCTAATACCCAAGTCCTCTTCAGTTCAGCCCACTAGTCCCTGTGCAACCATCTTCATTGATCTTAACTACTACTGCTCAAACAGTTTCAGGCTTGAAGATTGCCTTGCATCTTTGCCTTAGAAGATGTGGATGTATTAAACTGTCCATCTCCCTCCTTAAATCATTCCCCGTCAACCCTTTTATGATTCTATTTGCACTGCTTTGAATTCTACCACCCTTACCTTTTAAGAGAGAGAGAGGCACAAGAACAACTACCACCAAACAGGAGCTCAGAAGTGCATGATTTGCTTTGCACATTGCTTCAAATGGGTTGTTTTAAAAGGGGGTGGCTGTTTCCCCCATTGTACTCCATAGTGAGAACTTGCTCTTCAGTTGTAGAGAAGACCATTCCTTCCTTTTTCAAAGATCTTAATACCATCATTTTATGCCTAATATGCTGCTGCTAATATTTACAACATCATAACATCCACCAGGTCTTTTACAGGCCAATATGACCAGAAAACAATGCTTACTATAAATTACTCCTAAAAGCTATCTCTTGAAACACTAACTTCAAAATAAATTAATATATTTCTTTACATTAAAGAAAAAATAAAACCCTAAACTTTTCTATCATTTATTTGTGTTGCTTTCAGTCAGAGGCCCTCTGGAGAGTTCAGTTGCCTGTCTGCAAGGCACTGTTAATTATATCTGCCCATAAAATAGTACAAGTTTATAACTTCAGACATCCCTTTAGGCTTCTGAGCCATACAGCTGAAGAACTTGACAAAGAGATGTTTCTGGGGTGATCAATGCAAATTGCATACCAATTTGTGGACATTGTAAAATAAAGAAATGATAAATATGAAAAAACTTGCCATTAAAAATAAGTCACATATATATATATACACATATAGGAAATTAAATCAGAAAAAGAAAGGAAGTGGAAGGATGTATATTTTTATTTATATGTCTCCAATTTCATAGTATTTTTGAAATGGAAGTGGGGATTTATATATATATGTATGCATATATGCATATACATACATGCAGAGTGACTTCTTAGTCCTTCCTAGCAGCAGGACCAGGTCACAGCAGTACCCATCAAGGAGAGGCTCTAAGGAGCCCATGATTTTATGGGTTGTTGGGCATTTTTTATTTCCAGCCTGTGCTCCAGGTACAAACAGGGCAAGGACCAAAACCAGAGCTACACACAGCGGATGCAACCATGCAGGTGGAAAGAGTTGACAGTAGCTGCTCTGGAGGCAAACACCACAATCACAATGCTGTGAGGTAAAACATGGCAAACTATGACAGGTCTTCAAAGCTGGGTGAGAGAAAGGTGGTGTTTGATGAGAAGGGGAGGGCTGAGCACTGGGCAAGCTTGATGGACTGTGCTAGATGGCCTGGAGAAAACAGTGGGCTCTTTGCTGTGTTAACCTCTCCATCCACAGCATTAGAACTCCCATCAAGATGGTTAAACATGCTTCTCTGCATCACTGTGTCCTTCTATTGTTATTCTGGGTGATTTTAAGCATTCCTGTATTTTTGTACCATGGCTGAATGGCACACCATAGCCCAATTCACAGCAGCAACATAAGGACAGCACATCTCTGCTTTGCAGACCACTCACCATAGCAGTGCATGTCATTAGCAGCTTTTGACTAGAGTTCCCTGATGTCCTAGGGAGCTCAAGTAGCAGGAGGGAAGAGAAGCTGCTGTGAGGTGTCCTGCACCCCACCCCACTTCATCTCATAATCAGTCCCCCTGATGGCATGACTCTGCCATGTCTGTGGGCAGAATGCCACCAGGCAATGCCCATCACGGGCACCCATGGGTGCCTTCAGGGATTGACAGCCACTGCAAGATCTCAGTCTTCCCCTGCAGCTCCTTGTTTTTTACATTTTTGACAACTTTGACCCTCACTCTCTTCTCTTGTCTCCATCTATTATCTCCCACAAGCATTTGGTTTTCCCCAGGTCAGTCTTTCTGTCCTGACCTTCTTCTTGAGATGGAAAGCACTAGAGTACTTAGCTTCATTAAGGGTCATAGAGGCCTGCCGCCCACTGGGGAAACCAGTAAGAACAGGTGAAATGTAGGTTCAGAGGGCAGGTCTCTCGTTTGAGGATGCTGAGTTTCATGGGCCTTCAGTGGGGGCCTGAGGAGAGATGCTCCAGCAGCGGACGGTGCTGATGCCTTCCTCCAGATGCCCTGGGAGTCAGCAGGAGCCCCAAAGGAATGCTCAGTGCCCCTGTGCAGCCCAGTGGTGCAAGTGGTTTATGTACCATGTGGTGAATCTGCGTTGCAAGAAGAGAAGACTGAAAAACTGCAATGTCAGGAGGAAGATATTTCCCCCTCTGCCAGGAAGCTTACCCAAGCAGAATTTCTGTATCTTTACTTGAGCTTCCTTCTTTTATCCCTTGGGAAATCCTCTCAGTGTTATTTCACCTTCCTTATTTCCTTAACCTTCCACTTTTATCTTCAAGTCAACCTCCTGGCTTTCAGCCACATGGAGTTGCTCTGTTTTGCCAGTGCCATCCAGCACAGATGTGTATTCCTCCAGCCTGGTACCTCACCCTCTCAGTCTGCTTTCTTGCTGCTGTGACATGCACTTGGAGGCTCACAGCTCAGGTCTCACCACTAGAAACAGGCATACTCCTGCCCTTGCTGTTCCATGCTTGCTGAGGAGGGCATTGTTTCATGCCAGGTTTGCTTTGAAATCTCTGGCAGATTGTTGAGAAAATCAGAACTGTATATCAAAGATTCATTCAGTTTCTATTTGCCTTGTACCAAAAATAATCAGAGTTCACTTCTAAACTATCTCCTGTTGATAGCACTACAACCATCAGCAATTGCTGAAGAGCTCTTGGTATGACTTCAAATGTTTGGCCAAGGCAAAGTTTTACTTGAGAATAAGGCAGTAATTCAAAATACGACATACAAAATTCATAGTGTATATCCGTATTCCAGCTTAATCTCTAACTGTTCTATTCTCTCAGCGCTGAAAAGATTATATGCTGCAATTATCCATGAAATTTAATCTCCCAACAAAACGCAGTGTTATTAGAAAAATGAGCCTGAGGTATTCCAATGCAATTACACAAGGAGTGGCTCATGGCTGAAAAACTGTAATATATCAGAAAATGTGCAAGGAAGAGAAGATCAAGTTCATGGCCACTTGAGAAACCTGAACATACGTAAGTCTATGGGACTCAATGAGATGCACCCCAGTGTCCTGAGGGAACTGGCTTATGTAGTTGCCAAGCCACTCTCCATGATATTTGCAAAGTCATGGCAGTCAGGCGAAGTCTCTGTTGACTGGAAAAAGGGAGTCATTGCACTCATTTTTAAAAAGGGTAGAAATGAGGATCCTGGGAAGTACCGACCTGTCAGCTTCACCTCAGTACCTGGGAAGATCATGGAACACATCCTCCTAAAAGCTATGCTAAGACACACGGAGGAGATCTGAGACAGCCAGCATGGCTTCACCAAGGGCAAGTTCTGCCTGACCAAGCTAGTGGCCTTCTATAATGGGGTGACTACATCAGTGGACAAGGGAAGAACTACGGATGTCATCTATCTGGGCTTCTGTGAGGCCTTTATCACAGTCCCTCACAACATCCTTCCCTCTAAATGGGAAAGACTGTTCAGTGGATGAGAAATTGGTTGGATGGTTGCATCCAGAAGGTAGTGGTCAACAGCTCAATGTCCAGATGGAGTCTGGTGACAAGTGGTGTCCCTCAAGGGTCTGTACTGGGACCAGTACTGTTTAAGATACTCATCAATGACATGGACAGTGGGATTGTGCGCACCCTCAGCAAGTCTGCAGATGACACCAAGCTGAGTGATGCCGTTGACATGCCTGAGGGCTGGGATGCCATCCAGGGGACCTGGACAAGCTTGAGAAGTGGGCCCATGTGAACACCATGAGGTTCAACAAGGACAAGTGCAAGGTCCTGCACTTGGGTCCGAGCAGCCCCCCCAGTATCAATACAAGCTGGGGAATGAAGGGATTGAGAGCAGCCCTGAGGAGAAGGACTTGGGGGTGCTGGTGGATGAAAAGCTGGACATGAACTGACAATGTGTGCTCACAGCCCAGAAAGCCAACCAAATCCTGGGCTGTATCAAAAGAAGCAGGGCCAGCAGGTTGAGAGAGGTGATTCTGCCCCTCTGCTCTCATGAGACCCCACCTGGAGCGCTGTGTTCAGCTCTGGGGCCCCCAACAGAAGAAGGACATGGACCTGTTGGAGTGGGTCCAGAGCAGGGCCACAAAAAGTGGTCAGAGGGCTGGAGCACCTCTCCTGTGAACACAGGCTGAGAGAGTTGGGGTGGTTCAGCCTGGAGAAGAGAAGGCCCTGGGATCACCTTAGAGCAGCCTTCCAGCACCTAAAGGGGGCTTATAAGAAAGATGAGGACAAACTTTTCAGCAGGGCTTGCTGTAGTAGGACAAAGGGTGATGGCTTTAAAATAAAAGAGGGTAGATTCAGACTCGATATGAGGAAGAAAAGTTTTACAATGAGGGTGGTGAAACATTGTAACAGTTTGCTCAAAGCCGTGGTAGATGCCCCATCCCTGGAAACATACAAGGCCAGGTTGGACTGGGCTCTGAGAAACATGATCTAGCTGAAAATGTCCCTGCTCATTGTAGGGTAGGGTGGACTAGATGACCTTTAAAGGTCCTTCTAACCCAAACCATTCTATGATTCTATGATTCACATTTCCAAAAAATGTGAAAAACTAGAAGGAGACAAGATACATTTGAATTGCTCTTGTGACATCAAAATATTAGAATCTGGAATAACTTTTTCAAGCTAAGAGTTGAAAATTTCCAAAAGAGCACAACAGCCAAAATTTCTAAGAAAAATATGTTGCAGCATCTAAAAGTGGATCATGCAGACATAGGTTTTCAACCAGCATGTGGGTGTGCAACCCAGCAGAGCCTGTCTCCAAAAATTGTGACCCAAAAGCTCTTCTTTGGTTATCTCCCCAGCTTACTAGGCACAGCAAGCAGTACAAAGCCTCCCCCTTCCTCCTCCGAAGGTAGTAAACCTTCAGTTGAGAAATTCAACATGCATATAAACATACACCATACCTCCTTTCAGGTGTTTTGCAAAATATCCACTCCACAGAAGGCGGCGGGTAGCTCTCAGATATGCATTCGATAGCGTTTGATTTTTCCCTTTTCCTGAAATAGGGTTTGGCTGGTTTCTCTGTTAAAAATCATGCAAAAGTTTAAGAATGCTGAAATAATTTTGAAACAGCGTTTTGCTCATTTCATAGTACATGAAATTACGGAGCTGTAATTTGTTTCAGGAGGTTTCAGTACTGAGGGAATAGAAAATGACTCTGCCCTAGGGATATTGTGGGTTGGTCTCATGAGCTTTTCAGCCTTGATTGCTAAATGTACAGCTTCCCTGTATCAGAAGCCTGCCTCCATACACCAGAGGATAAGCCTGAAAGGGTATTGATTTGCTGTGGTTGCTATTCATTTCACTGGGCAGGAGCACAGATACCTTTCGAAATCACATCCCAAGCCCATGGCCTTGGGTGGAGTATCTGTTGGGACTACAACATCTCTACACAAAATGGCATAGCTGCATGTTACTCAGCCAGATCAGATACAGATCGGATGGAAAAATTACAGCGGGTGGTAATGACTTCTGATAACCAGCAGACTTCTCTATCCTGTATCTGTAACCCAAGGGGAAAAAGGTTCCTAGGCAGCTCCCAGCCCGCTGAACCCAACAGGCACAGACTTGGACTAAGCACAAAAATTTAATGTATTGATACTGCTAAAGAACTCACTCAAAATGAAAAGCAGAGTCTGGTTTTAGGTGATCTTACAAAGAAGTTACAGCTTCCACACAGAAGAGTGAAATTTTCTTTAGAGTCATACTTCCATTGCCTGCAAGGTGACAGGCTAAGGTGAAACTAATACTTTCGGATTTTTAATTTCTTTCTTCATTTATCTCTTATAAGCTGGGCCTAGAAGTGTTTTTTTTCACCTACAGAGATTCACATCTTATTCGAAGGATTCACATCTAGCCTGGCAGATTTTATGGGAGATGTAATTACGATATTAGATTCACAGAAGCAAAGAGAATGCAATCCAAGCACTTGATATGGAAAAGATCTTTATCAAGACTGTTTTGAACTACTTGTGCTTGCACATGTAATAGAATTTTTTACCTCTAAAGCCTAATTGATATATAGAGAAGATAATTTTAATTAAAGATTTAATAGCCTGTCCCCTCAATGAAGCTGTTACAATTTTAATTGAGATATGCAATAGGCCTTCAAATGAAACAAGGAGAGACTAGCGGTGACACTTCTGACACCTGAGAAAGAAAAAAAGTAAAAAAGAAGAAATGCTTTAAAAACAAAGAGGGAATAAAAAATTTCGATTAGTCAGTTTATTAAAAACAAGGCGAGCAGCGATGCTTGTTGTTAAACTTGTCCTTAGAAGGGTTTGCCAGTCTCTTAAGTGCTTGGGTTGAGGTTTTGCCTTCCTTTCTTTGAAATTTATTTTTCATTTTTTAATTTTCTCTTTAAAGTTGGCCCTTTTCAGGCAAAATAATATAAGTATTTTTCTTCTGTTAAAAAAAAGTCATGTCAGTGTAGGTCTTTTTTTTTAAAAGACATTCTTGGACATCCCTACTTAGAAACAGAAGTTTGAACTTCATTGCAGCAGTTGCCTTTGCACCAGAGATGTCCCTTGGGTGATCCTTGAGAAAATTCAATCAAATCTGCTTCTACTGTGAGCCTTTCAGAAAGCTGCACCTCGTGGGTGCTCTGTCATGAGCATTTAACAGCAGTTAAAATCTCAGCTTCTCCGGCACCCTTGTACTGAGCAGCTGCAGTACTGATGGATTTTACCCTGAAACCCAACAAACAGGTAAAGGCTGGCATGGAGGAGAGGGACCTCCTCTTTTCCCTTCCCTCAGTAGCGTCTCTGGCTGCTCAAGAACTGCAAAAGGAAAAGCTGTGCAGAGAGCCAGGGCAGGCACAGGTAGGGACGTGGCTGTTGGGTCAGTGTGACTTTGGGGTGCCAGAGACTGCAATATAAAAGGGACATCCTGACCTGCTCCAGAGAACAGCCCAGCCGGCAACACCAAGAATAAATAAATGGGTTAAGACGCAAGGAAACAAATCTAGCCCGTGAGCTGTGAAAGCACACATAAGCCACCCTCAGTTTGTCCCTTTTGGCACAGAGGGGAACCTCTCACAGTGCAGAAGAGAGCTGCCAAGCATTTACATCTTTATTTGTTCATTTTCATAGTTAATTGACTAGCAAAAGCTAACTGTCAGGCAGTCTGTGGTTTTGACTTCAGCCTCTGAAGGCAGCTCCAAGTCCTATCCAAATATAGGAACACGCTTGAAATGCAGGATGCGAGAGCTGCAATGTTTTTGGTGAATTTGAGCCTCTCCCCCCCGACCCTATTGATGGAGTGACCCCTTCCATCAGAGATATACTTACTTCGGATGAGAACAGGCACAACTACTGTGTAATTACCAGTTTTACTTATGACTGAGAGGGTGTAATTTCCAGCTTGTGCTTCTTTTATTTGGGAAAAAGCCAAAGACGTAACATATCTATAAAACAGAAAGCAAAGCTGTGTTTGTTATCTAGAAGGTAATATGCAGCACACACACTAAAATGTTAGCTCTTTAGCTCTTGCAAAAACCCTTTAGAGATACTAGTATTCATTATTTACTCAGCACCTTTCAGCCTGAAGTGTTTTTTCATCATGTATCTTCCTACACAAGCAGCACACAGGAATTTAACAACCACAGGTACCACATGCTTAATGCTGAGGGTTGGGAAGGATGGACTTTTTGAGCATAAGACAGCTGGGGAGGTCCACAGCGAAGTGCTTTACCTACATCCCCATCCAGCATGTTTTGCAGGGGCAGGCAATAATCCAGGCTCAGGCTGCAGCCCAGGTTTGGCTGTGAGAATTGTGATGCTGTTGTTTCAGATCTGCAGTGTAACCCTACCAAGTCATATAATTCTTCATGCCTCAGTTTTCTTTGACTATAAAATCAGATTTTGCCTCACATGAGCTCTACAAAGCTCGAATTGATCAGTGTCAGAAAGCCCCCGGAGACCCTTATGCATGATGCTATTAAAATTAAAAGAACAAGCTTATTTCAAACTATTATTTGCTTTAAGATTCATATGTGTATATGTGTCTAAATGACAATCAGCAATGTGCTGCCAGGTAACAACAGTTAAGAAAGGTTTGAAGATTTAAAAAGATAATGCACAACATGAAATAAATCAGAAGCAGTGTTACAGAAAATACTCCATTTGCACCCTAAAATAAATGATCTCTTACAGGATCTTTGATCCCGTACATCCCTTGACTTACCGATTCTCTGAGTCCAAAGAAGGTTTGCAGGCTTTGCTGTCTTTAAAGAACCAAAAA
>JAVJGJ010000014.1:23000015-23070224 GCA_035590215.1 Microhierax caerulescens | reverse complement strand
TAAGGATGGCGCCCCATGGGAGAGACCCACACTGGAGCAGTGTGTGAAGAACTGCAGCCATGGGAAGGGCTCATGTCAGAGAAGTTCATGGAGAACTGTCTCCTTTGGGAAGGACCTCAGAATGGAGCAGGGGAGGAATGTGAGGAGGAAAGCAGCTGAAGCAATATGTGATGAACTGACTGTAACCCCCATTCCCCATCCTTCTGCACTGCTTGAGGGGAGGAGGTAGAGAAACAGGGAGTTAAGTTAAGCCCAGGAAGAAGGGCAGGGGAGGAAGGTGTTTTTTCTGATTTGAATGGTAAATCAAACTAATTTTCCCCAAGTCAAGTCTGTTTTGCCCATGACAGTAATTGCTGAGTGATCTCCCTGTCCTTATCTCGACCCAGGAGCCTTTTGCTATATTTTCTCTCCCCTGTCTGGTTGAGGATGGGAGTGATAGAGCAGCTTTGGTGGGCACCTGGCATTCAGCCAGGGTCAAACCACCACAGATCTCATACTTCAAAGAAGCAAGAAGAGGGACAGCTCCAGGAGCCAACCAGATACAGGAGGCAGCGGTGCACTCCTAAAGGTCCTTTCTCATGGGATAGACCTGGCTTAGGAGCTATACCTAGGTTCTAGGCAGTGTCTTTATACAGTAAAATAGAAGAGTATCAAGGACGACACTCAAGCACCAGGTCCCTGATTGTCCTTACTGATTAGCTCCATTTACTAACTATTTTTTGGCTATTCCAATGAGTTGTCTTCAACAGGGAGCTAGTCCCCAGTAGTACATTGCCTGTTCACACTACTTAACTTGTGAGACAGGAATCAATCCTGCCTCCGTTATAATTTTGTCAAACTCCCAGAACCCTGCAGCTCACTAAATCTACAGCCAGAGATGCTGATTGCCCAGTAACCAAAGACCAGGCCCTTGGCCACAAGGATTGTGTCTGAACAGCCACATGCATTTAACAGCTAGTTGTAAGCCACGATGTACACAGTGTTGTTCAGTCTATGAAAGGGTGTGCTTTTAAGATGAAGTAATCATTATTTGAGTATGTTCAAATGCTGCATCATCCCTTCATTCACTGTATTATATTATCAGCATATTCTTTCTCCACTGGAAAAATACACAGAGTGTCACTGAATTGTAAATTCTCCCATGAAAAGGAAAAGAAATGCATTACATATACTGTGATACATCACCCAGCCTGCTTGTCTTTCTCAATTACAGAGCAGTTTTAAAGAATTGCTAAGATAAAGCAAGAATGATGTATCTGTCAATGACATTCTGAGTTACATCATCAAGGACATGGAGAATGATTAAGGCTGAACAAGCATTTAAAGCTTTCAGGGTTAATATTTTTCCATCTCACTATACCTTACAAGCACACAACCAACCATGAAGTCTCAGCTAGGAGGGAGAAGGAAATCTTCCTAATTCTGGTTTTATTAGGAATACCTACTACTTAGTTTATTCATTTGCACAGAAAATAAGAGGTACAGGGGCTAAATACACAGTAGAGGCAAAGTGACAAGAGAGAAGCTTAAAGTAATTAATCGAAAAGCTCTGCAAGTACGAGTGTGTAGTTGCCTAATGTCGCCTCCGGTAGTGTCTCGGAAAGGGAAAAGAACATCTCAAAACAATCTCTGCAGATTTCCACTGGAGCTGAAAGTTGTGTCAATAAAAATATCCTGGATCAATAGCATCAGCTGTGTCAGACAGATGTAAAATAGTCAACACAGACCCTTGAACTTAATTTTTCGCTAGCAAGACAACATCAGCCTTGCTATCAGTGCAGTTTTGTTTCTTTGATTTGACTTTGAACTATGTAGCTCAAACACCTAGTTTTTTGCTTTACATGGAAGCTGGAGCTCAAAATGGGAAAACTCAGTATTTAGAATAGTGTTTGTCTTCACCACAGCAGAAATATCAGTCGCATGTGAGAGATTTTTATCCACAAAGGAGCACAGCAATTACTCACGGTCAGAAGCTAGCATAAGCAGTGAGAACAGCCTCCCTAGACAAAACTTTGAGAATAAGTGAAGAACCCTTCCTCTTCTTTCTGTTCACAGTTCAAGACCTTCTCATCAAAACACTCATTTTCTCATTGAAAGCATTCTTGATAAAGCAAAGATACATCACTAATTTCACTTCACAGACATGAAACTGAAGCAGAGAAAGTTTATTTTTACCTCCTGATGTAAGTGAGTCACCAGGTGCCTTGATTCCCAACGTATTTGCTACCCAGTGCACTTCAGTGTTCCAACCTTATCACAAGAAGTGTCATCAGGCAGGGAGTCCTTCTGTATCAGCAGGAGGAAGGTCGCGGTGTCTGTTTGACTGCTGGTCAGATGCAAAGGGCAAGTTTAAAACTAGCTAATACTGATGTTAAAAATGAGTAAGGGAAGAAACTGAAGGCTTGCAGTGAAAACATATTTATCCTACCAGCACATTGCCACCAGACTGCATCTTTTAGTAAGACACAGTTATACAGGACTATGGCAATACTTAATCATGCTCCAATACTTGCATTTGAGGCTTGAGAGTGAAAATAATAACAATAATTGGTGTTAATTAGCTTCACTCAATGACTCTTCTACACAAGTTTCAAGTTGGACTAACTTGCAGGATCTCTTTATGCCAATCTGAAACTTATGAAGAGCACTCATCCATATGCCTGTAGGCTCATTTAACTAAATAAGACTTGCTATTGTCACTGTCTTATCTTCAGAATTTATGGCTGTGCATATAACAAAATACAAGAAATGATGTTACTAAATTTAATGTAACTGGGAGAAGAGATAAAAATATCTAATCACAGATGTTCTCAAATAGCAGACATAAGAATGATTTCTGCTTTCAGTTAGCTTCTATTTGCCACTGACTGGAAACTAATAGGAGGCTGTACAAAGCGGAAATGTTTTTCAAGCCCCAGCAATATTTCCTAAGGATCCTTTTCACAGTGCTTCAATGCTAAAAAGTATTTTGAGTTGTCAGACAGGCAACTCTGACATCATTGTCCAGAGCTCAACAAAAGGGGAAATGGTGAGAGGCTACAGTCAATCACAGATTCCTCCTTAGAAGAGGAGGTAGAAAGCTTCGGTGAGACCATTCTGAAAATGTTCTGAGCCACGGACTTTCACCACCTCCTTCACAGACAACTATGTGGCCATACATATGTCACTTTTGGATATTTTATCTCCTCTGACTGCCACCTTCATTTTTCTTTCTATAAGGTTGCTTACATCCCTTAGAGAAGTTATACACATCTCTGTGCTGCCCTGACACAATACTTTTCTTTCATATCTGTGGACAATTGTCCTCATGTCCTTTGATATTTCTTTCCTCATCATTTATCTAAAAACATTTAGTTTAATCCTCTGATACACTACTAATTCACCTTCCCAGTCCTGATTTTTCTCTGTCTGTTCCTCTGGATTTACAGGTGGTGAGGGCTGCTGTGAAGAAAGGGCTAGAAAAAGCCTGTGCAAGGGCTTCCCTCCTCCTTTTGGGAGCCGTCTTGAGGTTGAGGCTCTTGATCTTAGTCCCCACCTGAGCTACATCCCAGTGGCACCACAGCCATGTCCATCTCTGGTTATGGATCTGGCTGGTTCAGACCAGGATCGTGGCCAACAGGCTAACTTGGGGCTTGATCCAGAACTGCATCATCACTATGGGCTTACCTGATGATCACTGAGCTGGGCCTGTCCTTGGTTACGGTTTCTAAACCTGATCCTGACCCTGACTCACTGATGTGTGTTCCTGCCTGCAGTTCAGATCTGCCTGATCACCATGGACTTGTCTTTGGACTTTTCTAATTACATACATTGCACAGCAATGAGGGATGGTTGGAAAGATGGATGAAATGTCAGAATTTCATTAAGTTCTACATAATATTTTGACCTGTACGTAGATGGAGTACACTCCAAAAGCAAACTATCAGCATAGTTTTGCAAAACTATAAGCTGCTCAGCTTTTTTAGCTCTGAAATTAAGCTAATGGTTATAGCACTCCTGTGGTTTTCTACAATCACTACAGGAAGCCCAAAAGAACGGTAATATTTTTTTAGAAATTAATCCCTTCAGAAAAAAGAATGCAAATGAAAATAATTGTAGTGGACATGGCAGCCTTTCAAAAACAATGCATTAGTTATTAATTGACTGAAATACAAGATGCAGAGTTCTTTAATGGGTGGAAACTGTATCTAGGAGGAGGTGGGAGAAAAGGACCAGCTTGGGCTTCATTTTATTTCTCTGTATCTTTCTTACCCATCTTGAGCTACTGAACATCTTGCAAAGAGCAATCTTTGATTGCTTGGCAGATCTGAGAATTCTTCAGCTTCTGGTCTTTAAAAATAGTCTAGGCATTACAGGGTCTGCAACCTCGAGCTTCTCCATCTTTATGAACACACATGTATCCAGGTCTAAATACTCTAGCTAGACCGTTATGTGTACAAGCTACAGCATCTTTTTCCTCCCGTTCTTAATATAAATGTTACTCCATTCAGTTCCAATAGCAGGTGTAGTACAGCCTACCTAAAGCAGGCCATACACATTGTTTAAGATAACAAAGTTTCCAACAGTTTCCCACTATGACAACTACAAGGAAATTAAACCTCTTCTAGTTTTCTTTCAACAGCTAATGTCAGGAAGGAAGGAGTTCTTTATGCCATACCTTGCTTTATTGAGAATTTATCTACAATCAATTTTGAAGAAAGTCTAATTATACTTTCATATTAGAACATACATACTACCAGCTGATAACAATAATGTTGATCTATAACTGAGAGCATGCAAGATGCAGAATAATCAGATAGAGTTCTACAATACAAGGAATAATTAAAAGTATTAAGGTAGAAGAGCTCCTGCTAGTGAATGCACAAAAAAGGCATGAATGGGCAAAAGCGATGTTCAGAGAATGAGAGAAAAATCAGTGGAAAATACCTTGCAGAATTTCCTTCTATTCACTGATATATTTAAAAAAAATATTAAAGACTGGATGGTAATTAGCTGTTTGCCTCACAAGATGTAAATAATTTTTACCTTCATATTATTAAAGTTAGAACATGAGCCCGTTGACATTTAAAACAAACTTTCTAAGATTTACAGCTCCCAGGCACAGAGACTTCAGGGATATGTCTTTCTTTCTTTCTTTTTTTACATATATATGTAACAAATATACCTTCATTTGTCTGGTTAGCATGATGTGCTGAGAGTTGAAACTGCAGGGAGAGCTCTATGCCCAGAGGACAGGAGACGCATTCCTCCATCCCCACCTTCTACAGTGCTTATCAAATGTGCCTGGTCCCACCCTCCAGCTGCAGAAGGCGCTCACACCTGCCTTACTCCCAAAAGACAAGGTTGTCTTTTTGGGGATGCAACAGGTAAGGAGTCTGTGATGGGAAAACCTGCCTTAAGCTGGATTTGTCTGGTAAGGCCAATGAGCCTTTTGTTATTTTAACTCTTTTCTCTGCTATTTCTCTACCTATGAATAAACAAGTACTACTCAGTTTTAAAACAGTTGTTCTGAGTGTAGATCCCAAGCAAAAGTCTACAGGTCACAGAATCACAATGACTAAAAAAACCTAAAACTAAAAAAAAAAAATCAATAAAACAGCATAAGGCTGAGGACTGACAAGAGTGAACATGTCAGGAAGAAGGACAATCCAAGAATAAAACCAAATAAATCACCAGATGCCCCAGAAGGGCCAAGGCTTAGGTACTAATGGGACATGTGCCAAAGACAACTGTGACGGATCAAGAATGCAGAAACCAAAAATATCTGAATAATACATAAGCTTTCAGACCCTAACATACCAGGAGACATAGACACTGTTGTTCCCCAGCACACATTGTAGAACAAATTCATGGGACAACATTATGCTTCTATCATCTCTACTTGTCAGTATACTGGAGGGGTTATTGGGAAGCTTTTTTATCACGATAGTTGCCTGGAAGCTGGGAGGTGCTCTGCTGAGAGCTGCTGAGTGGAAAGCAATGCTGGAGTTCCTCTTAGATTAACAGCTGAGCAATTAAAAAAGAAGATGTGCCTCAGCCTAAGGATCAGAAATCCTAACATAAAGCAGTACTTTCACAGCCTAACTTTCTCAGGTACTGTAAAAATCTAGCACGGAGGTCCATACATGTCTCCTATTCATTTTTCAACAAACTGGATCTTATTGGCATTACAAGCATGGCTTGGTAAGTATTTAAATTCGTTTGTTCAGTCACTGATTTCTAAGATGCATTCAGTTCCTGCTGTGGGAACAGGTAGAAATGTTGCAGATTTAATTTAAACACATCCTGACAGCACTAATAAACCATTCCAAAGGATGCCATAATTTATCATAATCATTTAGTCAATTACAACTTGCTCCAGTCAGAAACGAAAAATTACTTCTAATCTATTAAGACATCAGGGCAATGTTAAAACCTTATTGCAATATACCCCACAAAACGCTGCACAGAGAAGGCTGGAACACCAGTAGCAACCCAAACTAATTTTATGCCTTTTTTTTTTAAAAAAAAAAAAAAAAAAAGAGACCTCTCCATTCAAATATTACAAACAAGCACTGATCAATAAACACAAACTCTACCGTTATTTGCTATTACAGACAGGCTATTACAGATATATTTGCTGGGTACTTTTTATTTTACGGGTGCAAAATGCCTAGTCTACAAGCAAAGCAGGTCAGTATTTCAGACTGTGATTCTTTTTTCATGACTTAAGACATTATTTTCCATTGCAATTAAATGGTAGCTGTTTGAGCTGCTGTGAGTGTGAACTGTGCTGAAGTGGCATATTTTCAAGCCAGCATGAAAGCACTTGTGGCCAAATCTCAAAAACAGTCCAGTAAACAAATTTCAAGAGGTAATTTCCTCAGAGATGAACATACAGATGAAAACATTATATTATAGTGCTCACTTGCACATGTAACAGCAAAAAAAACATACTGAAGAAGTAGTTGGAACCATCTTTTGAGAAAGACCAAGCAGGGCTTGGGAGGCAGTGTTATCTCCACATTAATCCTTCTAAGTTGTGATGTTTTAAAAGATTGGTAGGAGACAGGATGCTTTCTTCCGGCTGAACACTTCACTCACAAGCACCATATACCCTAGGTAACAGGGTGAGTCAATTCCCTAGCTATTTATTTCCAGCAGCTGAGATCCACAGGACTAAGAAAATACAGGAACTTACACTAAAAAGGCTTTTTGGATTCTCTCGGATGTGGACTTGAAGTTTTCTTTCTGCTGTGGATCAACCGGGGAACGCTGCTCTGACAGCTGCATCTTTAGGATGCCAAGTATATTCTCTTTTTCATTTTGGAGACCCAAAATGTGCCTGTCATGAAGCAATGTAAATATATCCACAGTGGAATAGGTCAGACCAACAGCTCTGAAAGGCTATCACAAGACGAAATCAACTGTATTAATCTGCCTTTCATGCACCTGGTAATTAGCCCATCCATGCTTCTACACCTCTTCCATTTAAAATGATTGCTATCTTCTCTCACTACAGAAGAAGAAAAATAATTTCACTTTCTGATTCTAAAGTACTTGTATGGCTTCTGAAATAATGACCTATATGGAGAGAAATCATCTCACCACTGTTGGGTATCCTCAGATACCTTTGGCCCCATTTCCTTTAATAGCACATAAGCTAAATATGCACTTTCCTAATACTCACTAATCACAACACAAAGGAAACAACTAAATAAATGCTAGGTGACAAACTGCAAATACTCTTTGAAACAAGCAAAGACACAAAGACAGTATTATAAGGGAGAGTATCTAGGACTTCTGCTAACTGGATTTTCAGTACTTCATGGATATGCCCCATTCATTTACAGAAATAATGTTGAGGACCACTAACACTGTGATTTTGTCGTTTTGATATTTCTATTGCAAGGTACATATAGGAATCTATTCTCTGTTTTATGGTACACGTTTTCTCACTCTGCACTGCAAATTACAAAAACTCATCTAAACGTAAAAAAGATGGCTGAAGACATAAATAACTCAGTTAAACACAGAGAAACAGCAGCAAAATTTCTGTCAGAATACATTATCTGCAATAAATCTGGCAGAGTTCTATGAAGGCACAAAGTTACTAAGCCACACATTTACTTAGTTTTACACAAGCCTATTGGGAAAGTCATCCATGGGAGAATATTAATGGAAGTTTGTAATCATATAGGGAAATGCAAGAGTGTTTAAAAAAGAGAAAGGAAGTGACAAGGAAGAGTAAATAGTTTTATTGCCAAGCTGGGCATGTAGGTGCTGTCAGTATCTCTGCAACTCAACAAATTTAGTTATAATCTTCAGGAGGAAGTGGTATGCAAGGTGGTGAATTTGCTGAGGACACAGAATTATTTAAGTTACAAAAAATGACTGAGAATGGAGAAGAATTCCAGGAGGATCTAATCAAAGTAGGTGATTGGGCAACATAACAGTAGATAAATTTTAATGAAGGTAGGCACAAGGCAATGCTTAGTAGGTAAAATTGTTCACTTCAACTTTATACTTAGTGATTAGCCAGCACATTTGAGGGAAATACACTACCAATGATGATAATATTATCTACCTTTTTCTCAGTGTGATAAGGAAAGGTCATTGAAGAAACAGTTCTTCTGTGTAAGTACTGTTTATTTTTCTCTCCTCTCAGAGTCTGCTGTCAATTTGTTCAGTGTCTATGGTCCATGTGAAATAGTAGTTCAGCTTTTGAGGAGGAGAACAGGGAAGAATAAAACTGAGAATGTAAAATGTTTAAGAGACATCCCTTTTTTTTTTCAGCTTTCTAAAAAGTGTGGAAGGAACAAGATTGCGGAGAATAAAATGTTCGTTGGTGGCAATCAAACGATTCCAAACACATGTGAAAGAAAAAAAATGTCTTATCAGCAATGGAGCTAATGCAGCTTATTACCTTGTGTCTTTTGGCTGGACTTTCTGGTGTCTAAGAGGGCTAGTGCTTTTAATGAAGGTTCCTGCTGATTGGGACACTTTTGTTGCCATTCTCCCATGAGAATTTCCTGCTATTAAAGATGATGACCTCATTTTGCAGGCTTTCACTCAGTAAGAACATCTGTAAGATCTTGCCTCCCCGATGAGGTAAATTTCTCAAAATTTGTAGCAGTTTATGTTTAAATATTTCTGCAGCTCTGATAAATTTGGTTGGATCTGGCCAACAGCAGTGTCACTGGTTTTGGCAACAAGGACACACAGGGGGCAAGATGAGACAGACTGCATGGTCAGAGCAGACCCTCCCCAGACCTGACTAGTGATGTTTCCTCAAGACTGGTCCAGAATATGTTACCCACCAAAATGCTGGTCAGACATATCAGCGAGCAACAACTCCTTTCTTGGGGAAATTGGCCACAAGTGTTTCCCCAGGGCTCCTTATAGTGCCAAGATTGACTGATTTACCTAACAACAATAAGCAACAACGTCACCCAAGCCAGACTTGGGCTGTTGTATATTATGACATGCATGACAGCCATGAAGTTGACAGTCCTATAGATAGTCCTGCTGACAGAGGCAACAGATGCCAGAAAACCTACTAGGGTTCACCCTGCTTTTGCTCTCCAAGCCCAACAATTCAGTCACTGGTATGTTGATTTCAGCTGCTCCTGCTTCAGCTGGATACACTGCCATTCAGGTACAGACCAGAAATACCCCCTTCAGGAAATTGGAAATGGTCTTTGGATGTGCATCATTAACAATGCCACAGCTGAAGTGGCAGGAGCCGTGCTCTGCTGCTCCCACACTACAGAACAACAGCTACAGCAAGCCCCAACACCAGAGCATGTCAGTGCTTTGTGTTGAGGAAAGCCCAGCATATATGGCCATCAGTTACTCGATGCAGAAGTGGAAGAAAGCTGCAGGAACATCCCAAGAGATACCATCTTCCTAAAGGAAGCAAGGAGGAAACCATGCTGTGGCTCCACCTGCCCCACAAGTGCCTGTTCACTTGGGTGAGATTTACAGAGCAGGATGAGAGGTGTGGATCTGAATTCTTCCTCTGGCATCCTTCCCTGCAGATTCCACTCCAATGACTACCAAGTTATTATGAGTCCCTATCAACAAGGGCCCTTGCTGGGGTCCAGTGTGTTCAATGAGAAGTTCCTCAAGTATAATATAAAAATATGCATTTACTCAAAGTTTCTCTGGTGATTTACACAGCTCTATGGGTATTAGGCTGCTCCCTGCGTGCTGAAAAAAGTTCCTGCCTTGGACACCTTGTAGCCTAAAAGAAAAGATCCAGGAACAAATAAAATAAGAAAGGGAGGATAAGAAAAGATATATTATCAATTATTAACTATTTGCATCAATCAGAGCTCAGGCACATGAAATCAAATTTTAAATTTAAAAAGAAAAAAAAAAAGGGAAAAAAAAAGAAAAGCCCTAAAAATTACTCAATTCTCAAACCATGGCATCTTTATATTAAGTCCTGCAGTTTTTTCTCAGCTAGAGCCCCAAACCAACTTCAACAGTGAGATTAACCTGAAAATACTATTTGCCTGATTTCCTCTTGCCCCAGGACATACATCATATAGGAGCTGTGGAGTAGGCAGCTGTAATCAGCACAATGACTATTTTATACTGAAATTGTAAGAGTGGGAAATGACATCACCAGGATTCAATTTGCCTAGAGAACATGGTAACTCCTCAGTAGAGCAACCTATACCTGAAGGCATCCATAAAGAAAAGGTTACACAAAGAGGGTGTAACTGCACTACAGCAAGTAGGATTTTGCTGAAAAGATATTGGAGGGAAATTGTAAAGCTTTCAAAAACATCGATTCCATAATAAATATTATATTACTTACATTTCCTCAGCTGAAATTTCTTGCTGTCTGTGTAAACATTTTCAGACATTAATGGAAGTAAAGGCATCACACGAAATACAGCAAATATCAGAATATTAACAATTTCATGCATAAAAAAAATCCATCCCTAGAAGCAGCAGTTACCATTATTTTAGTCTGGTAGTTACTGTTTCCTAACTCAAAAATACCACGTTGCTATCTGGCACCTCCAAACTCTGTATCACCATTTTCATTCTTGTTAAACATGCAGCTAGGAAGTAATCTGCATAGCAACCAGCCAAACATCAGGAGAAACGAAAGGTTACTTGACAAGAAAACTTGGCTAGAAACCAGCAAAAAGACCCAAAGGCACCTCAGCCAAACATCTGTGTTTTCTGAATAAACTGTAAATTAATAAGAGGAACAGCAGGGACAGTCTAAGTCAACAGTGATTTTGGGGCATACCCATGCAGGTGAGCCATTGCCTGTGCATGCTGTTATTATGGCATGTAGACAGAACAAACGAGAAATAGTTGGTTCCCTGTGCAAACTTTCCACGGTATAATCTACGCAGCTAAAACAAATAGTTTGGCGTCCTCCAAGCCACTGAAACACTGTCCCTGCAGCAGCAGGGGTGGGTGCTGAGCATCTAAACCAAAAAGATACCAGGTTGCCCAGACATGGCCAGGTGCATGTGGCACATGTTAAATCAGATGAATCGATTTTGTCTTTAAAAAACATTCCTGTGTCTGTGTGAGCAATTGAATGTCATTGCACTTGAGGCATTCTGAATAAAAGCAATGCAACAGAAGTGAAGGACCAGGTTTAGGTATCTTTTACAAAGCCAGACAGATGAAGGAGAAGGAACTGATGGCACTGATGGAGCTTCTTGCTTCCTTTGAACCCACAAAGGCACTCAGTCTTTGACAATGTAGCCTCAAATCCTTCCAAAGCCATCCCTGTGCTATCTCAGCATAGCTCTCATGCTGTGTATGCAGCTTGTGCACAGGGTGCACAGGTGCACGTTGTGAGATAGGCAAAAAAAAGATCCCAGCAAGCAGCTGCTTTAGCCAAGCATGTACTTTTAGCCCACCAGAGCATGTTGTTGAGCTCAGCGAGAAATCACATCCCTGTGCATGTTTTCCCACTGGATCCATGCCCAGGACCTGTGAGGACCTGGCCATTTTCTGCTGCCTGTTTTCTAGGGGAGGAGGGAACTGAAGAAAACACATAGGAACCCTCTGCTGCAGCAGGGAGGGCTGTGAGGACATCCTCCAGCTACTCTTCAGGCCAGTCACTGACCACATACTCTCTGGATTTTATTTATACTATGTTGGAAGACCCAAGAACTTGTGTGGCATCACTTTGGGACATCAATGTATGAAAAGTCTCCTGAGAGCTGACAAGATTCACACTCACTCCGCAAAATATGGCTGAAAACTTAAGAGAGGCTGGGATACCTCTGATTCATAAATAATTGGCAATAATTCAGATACTCAGAATGAAAAAAAAAAAATCTTTTGGATTCTATTCTGACAAAAGACCAAGACAACAATGACTCTAATGAGGTAGAAACATCTAGGATGTCAATGAGATAGGCTCCAAATGGATGAGTAACATTAAGGCAGACCATATATCCTGCTAGAATATAAACATATGCTTTAAAGGACAAATGACTCATGAAAAATTGGTTAAGTGGGATACATCATGTGCAGGTACAGAAGTGAAGGATGCTGTGACTACAAGTAACTGTCTGGGGAAAGATCACAGCCCAGTATCATCATCTCTGCATGCGAAAAAAAAAAAATAGGGCAAAAAATAGCAGAGTTGGGGGTGGCAGAACTGTGATCCAGTCTCTGAATATATTCAAATAGAAAATGCTGTATTCCAGGAACTCTTTTTCATATTCACAGAAATAATCTTTCCATTAATCTGGACTTGATTACAGTGATTGTTTTCACACCATGAATAGCTGCATCTCTGATGTGACATGTAGCACAAGAAATAAAAAATTCAGCCTTAAAGCACAACCAGCTAAAGATGGAGGACAAATTTTGGAGAGAATACACATCATCCATGATTACAAACAGAAAGTTAACAATGACAGAGCGGAAAGCAGCCACATCAAAAGAAACCAATATTTATAGCTTGTCTTTAAAGGTAGGAGATGTTATCAGAACTTAAGGTATGAATGGATCATAGCTGACTCAATGCAGAGTAATAGTTCAGTAAATATACCTGTACTAGTCACTCGCTTCCTTTGTACAAGATAAAAGCAATCAAGCCCCTCAAAATATAGACAATTTACTGGGCAAAAAAGAGTTGGTTCTGTTCCAAGCCAGCCAGAGACCACCACCAAGAAATCAAACATTTCACACCCTCCCACTAGGAAGCAGACACATAAGTTATTTTGGATGCACTTCATTTTTCAAATAAGCCTCACAAAGATTTCACAATTCTTGCTTAAAATAGACATGAAACCCTGGCCATGAGGTAATGGTAATTCCTATCTGTTGTATCATAGAGCTGGAAGGCAGAAATGGGGCAGATTAACATGGCTTGTCCTGGGGTTGGTGTGCATGGACCCACAGCAGCTCCAATAGGGCCCTGCAGAGCTGCCACACTGCCAGTGCTCTGGGAGGCAAGGGAGACTGGGAGACTTAAGATCAGTAGCTACTTCAGGATGAAGCGTGTAGCTCTGCAGGCTTCTCTGGCCATACTGAGCCAGGTCACATGTAGCTAGCTAGTGCCACATGTAGCTCACACATAGGGAGCACTGCATGTACCGAAGCATGCTCCTAATTGGTGCAGTCACAGGTGTCCAAATGCCATTTTAGACATTTTAATGCACCTGAGACATCTGCAAGGCATTGCAGACATCGTATGGGCAACCAAGATTGAGGCAATCCTCTGCAGTCTTAAAGGCAGCACCAGAAACCTGCAGGCACACAATCGGACTCCCCATCCCAGCATCTTCCTTGTATATTCACCGAGGCGCTGTCCTTCATTATGCATTCAATACAGCTCATCTATCTCATTTGTCATGCGAATCTTTCTTTTGACCAAAAAAACCCTTGCAAAATCTGCCACAATGAAAAGGTATGTTTATTCCCTTATTTCATAGCTTAAAGGGCTCGTTCACTGCCTACTTATATTAAAAGAAAAAAAAAGGTTTCTTTACTTTTGATAAAAGAAATACATTTCAGACTGGAGACAATGTTTGATTTTTGTGCTATGCAAGATGACTCAGTGCCCTCTGAGAAGGCTTTCAGCTCCAGAGAGTGTGAGTGTTACATGACAGATGAGAATAAACTGTCCCTCAGTCATGGCCACCCTATCCAAACAAGTCCTTTCCCAGCCAGGCCTTCTCAGTCAAACCCTTAGACAGACCTGGACAGGTGGCTGTGAAAACTGAACCTTCCAATTTCATTTTATAGGATAAACATGTCATTTTAATGCCTCCTCTGACAAGGCCATGCTTCATCGAGTGCATGAGCAGCATCCTGTCCCTGGAACTTACAGGCAGACCTCCAAGGCACCGCAGGTTCACGGCCCTGATTTTTGTTTATGGTGCTTTTAATGACAGAGCTTGGCGTTACGGAGGTCCTGTTTATATTTCAGCTGGTTTGCAGGCCAATATGTAACACGGAGGGTTTTAACGCCCCTTGTGCTGCCGCAAGCTGCCCAAGGCTCTTGCAAGGGGACAGCCTGGGCTTGCATTTATTCTGACCACACTATGACTAACTTCAGAGGGTATATGGAGGAGATGACTGCCTCTGAGTGAAGAAAAACCCAGGAGCAAACTGAGCTGGTCCAATTAATCAAGAGTACCCTGCTCTGCCTGTGGTTTCTGAAAAAATGATAGTTCACTTGTATGCAAATATGCTCACAGTTTCACTCCACATTTTCCTCCATAAAAATTCTCCATCCTACAGTGCAGTTATTTGCAAACTAACTTAAAGGGCTCATTCACTGCCTAATTATATGAAAAGAAAAAAGGTTTCTTTGCTCTTGATAAAAGAAATACATTTCAGATTGGATGACAATGCATGATTTTTGTGCTATACAAGGTGACTCAGTACCCTCTGAGAAGGCTTTCAGCTCCAAAGAGTGTGAGTGTTATGTGACAGCGAGGACTGCTAGACTGGCCGGTAGTCAAGGGAGAACCTCAAGTGACCTATCTGCAGTGGGATGGGAGGAGCATGACGAGATGTGTCTTCAGAGAAGGAAGTACATGGGGGCAATATTCAGGGCAGGCGTACCCTTATTACATCTGCACCCTACAGCAGCTCACAATAGGCAAGCACAGATCATGGTGGGCTTTCCAAGGTCCAGCATGGTCAGATGCACTGGGGACCTGGCAAAGAGCATTTTGCTTCTCTAGAAATCATTCTTGTTCACCATACAAAGTTTCAGTATATGACATAGTGGCCATCACTGGTTATGCTGCTTCTAGAAAAGATCATCTTCTACCTGCTGATGAGGTAAGCCCAAAATGCCTACTGCCTCACAAAGTCAGCACTCCTTCAGCTGATTAGGCAATCTGCTCCCAAGGTTGTTCCTGGGGTGACATTCCCTCTTTCATCTCCCCCAGCAGCAGTTTGGGACACTTGCTTGGCATGAAAGTATCAGTGCTAAGAGAATCCAGGGACAGGGGTGAGTGACACGTTGGGTCCCAAAGCATGCATGGAGCAAGTAAGTTGGGTAGTGGTGTAAAAAATGGAACAGCTTTTTAAGCAAGCAGAAATGGATTTGGGGATGGACAGAAATCCTTCCAGTGCTGCTGCAGGTGTACAGTGCAGTGCACCTCTCAGAAATGCTCTGATAGGATGCTTGAAATTAAATGGCTTCGGTGATAACTAATCAATTCAAGTGGCTGGACTATCATAGTTAAAACCAGTTGGACTTCTATATTGCACTCTACTCTATATTTAACTACCAAAGGTACCATTTGAAACATAGAGAAGGGATATTTAACTTGACAGAGTCTCTCTAAAGATAACTTAGAGGTAAGACATTAAAATATTGACAGCTGCTGATAAATATATACATATCTTTGCTGGTAACAGATAATTTTTAACAGCTTAATACAGTCGGTTTTATGATGACGAAGACTGATGCATTCATACCAGTAAATACACCTCTACTGCTTCAGGAGAGATAATTGCTAGGCATTATATCACTTCATAGATAATAATTCCTTCCCTCCCTCATGGAACAGAAATAATTCATAGGTAAGTATATTAATGGGTCATACCAGGTGGTCCTAGCTAGTGTTACCTAATTAAGCATTCAGAGACTGCAACTACCCTGAAATGCAGTTTAAAACATGTTATAACCGCTATTGCAGTTCCAACCTTGAAGGAAGGAAAAACATATTTTCTTCTGTATCACAGAAAATATTTACATTTAGATAAACTATTGTTTAAGTTCAAAACTTCCAGGAAATCTCCAGTCTGTTTCTTTCTCACAGTATCTGATATCACTGAAAGTTTCAGTACCATTTCCCAGTAACTATGATGCACGTAAAAGATCTTTTAAAAGCCCTGCTGCAGTGTGCAATGCAGGGCTGTGCACCCACCACAGAGCTTCTGGCTGGACAACACCATTTGCTTAGGTCTCAAGCAATGCTCATTAGCACTTGCAAAGTCCTGAGTATGTTTACAGGGTTCAAAAATTATTTGGATTAACAAAATCCAAATCAACTCCCGTACGTCAGTGCAGATCACAACTGGGTCACTAGATCTACAGTGTGTGGATTCTTAAGTCATTATAAGTGCATGTTTAAGAGATTAAGTAGCACTATCTAAGGATTTAGAAGATTTTAAATGCTGAGATATTTATCTGGTCAAATATAAATATATATTTTTAGTATTTTTTTTTCGGTGATGGCTTAAACACTTGTGAAATCTTTCCCTAATGTAGCTTCAGCTACTGTTCAAAATGAGGTAGTCTAACAAATGTATTTAGGACAATGAAAAAAAAAATCCATGTGTGGAAATGGGACCAAAGGCTTTATTCAGAATCCTTTGAAGAAATGCCTCCTGTGTTTTTTAATCAGCAGTGTGCTGGTACGAGTGCTGCATGTTCATAAAGCTATATTAGTAGACCCTTTCTTGCACTGGGATCCCTCTGGCATTGTATAGGTTAAGCAACTGCCGGCATTAAATTAGCACACTGATTTCCACTGGTAAGAAAGTTCCTGCATCTTAAATTACAGATAAACTATTGCAATAGAGCCAAGGAGAAAATTAATAAATGCACTCTTACAAAAAACAACAAAAAAAAAACCCCACATCTGAGCAACTGCAAAGATAAGATGTATAGATCAGCTGAATAATGATTAGAATATTTTTAAACCAGATAGACAAGTATGTGTTTACTCAGTATAGCTGAGCTGACTGTGTTTCAGCAAACAGCATATGGATAAAGAGAAAGCTGAACATTTTAATGTGCTCCCTACTGCACAATAATTAAGGAGAAATATATTTGCTGCAATTGCAGCTCATGCTGGGCAACTTCTCCTACAACCTCATTTTAGAGATACTTGTATTTTTATTTTATTGAGTTGGTAAAGTGAGCTTGGTTGGAGCAAGCAGCATATGCCAGCTCTTCTTTTTTAAAACACTCTGGTTTTCTTCACTAATTCATCACTAAAGGGCACAAATTTACTCTGAATACAGCTTAAAAAGAACTTGGATGCTCACCTCCATTTATGTAAAGTTTTGAAGGTGACAGGAAAGAGGATAAAGCACATTTAAAAGTGCCATGCCCTCAACCTGCGAAAGACCAGAGCCTGTAGGAGTTCGGATGGGTTGAAGCCATACCAAGAGCAGTCAGCACATAAATGCAAGAGGCATTACTAAATCTCACCCTTTGCAAGAAAAAGGATCAGTTTCTGGGGGCAGTCCAGATGTTACATGATACATTTCATTAATGAAAATCTTGCACATAGTGTGTTTGCCCAAGGAGACCAGTCTTCACAGGCATGCAGGGACTGGCCAGGGACTTGTGGTCTTGGGTCCTCTTCCTGGTTCTGCTGTTTCTCTGATAGTCTTGGGCAAGTCATGCAAGCTCGGAAAGGTTTAATTTCCCTGTCCTTTTAGGGGATTAGTGACTGACTTTCATTATGGAAAGTTTTACAAAGTAAGGTTTATATTAGTTCTCTATAACTAGTCCAGGCCTGGGAGCCACCCTCAGACAAAGCAGAAGAAGTCCAAAGACAAGGAATAGAAAATTATCAGAGTTCTTTGAAAGTACGGCCTGGGAAAAAGCTGAAGCACTTGGATTAATTCATTTCTAGAGAAAAGAAATGAGATGAGACATGACAACAGTCTTCAAGTATGTATTAGGTAGAAACAATTCTCTGCATGGGTATTGGGCAGAAACAATTCTCTTCATCCTTTGCAGACAGAACAAGAGAAACAGGTATAAACTCCTGTGAGAGAAGTATAGCTTAGACGTCATGAATTATTTTCAAAAAGTACAAAAGGAATAAGCTTCCTAGGCAAGCTCCATCTTTCAAATATGTTATAAACAGCAGTAGAGGAAAATGTGCCCCAAATCATGCAAGCATAGTTGATCATGCTTCAGGACAAGGACAGCTCACCTTGCTGCTCTCTTTTCAATAACCCTATGTCTCTTATCTCCCCGAGAATGCTTTGCCAAATGTCTTACACATAATCATTATAATTTCCTAATTGAAAAAGTATCTGTTATTAAATACAGTCTTTTCTGGCTGGATTTTGGCTATACAGACTTTTACTTGTGCACCGGAATATAATACACATTAGGACCACAATTCTAGTTCCATGTTTTGCAGTCTGCACGAAAATGCCTTTAATGTCTAACTCCCTTCTTTGTTATTCTTTGATTAGCTTGTTCTAATTTCCCTGCAGTTCACATGACACAGTTCTCTCTTTTCCCTACCCAATGTTAACAGGGAGGCAGCTCAGCTGCTGGTTCTGTAAAAAAGTTACCCATGGGATTAACTTGGCTCCAAGAAACTGCTTTATAAATTTGAATACTTTGATATGGTAAATGCCAAAGCCAACTTTACAGAGATGAAGGACTGTATGTACTTCACTGCTGAGGCACTTCCATGCAAGTTCTCCCTCAGCTCAGAAAGTCTGGAGGGGACATTGTTGTGTCTTATAAAGGTGCAAATGTTTCTAAAACTTTCCCCAAGGAAGCAGAGCTTTGCTCTGCTGGAGATGAGAGTTAATGTGATATTTGTGTCAAAACACTTCAAATTTAGTCCTGAAGCACTAGCATGCTCCCCCTGACATGGTTTAGGGAAATTATCTCGTCCAGCACATGATTCCTACAGTTGGTTGTCATTTTCCCTGTTCTGCTCTCAAGAAGCTCATCTCTGGGTCTCTCAGACTGACCATCCTGAAACAGAATAGGTCCATAGGGCTAGAGGCACCTGGGCTTCAAATATCCCACATAAACCTTCCAATATGCTCTGAGATGTCTCATGTGAGAAATGTGGCAGTCACATGTTCCTCACTTCTCTGTTCCACAAGTCAGTGATAACAACGCTTGCCTGCTTCCCAAAAGTTTTCTGAAACAAAACTAATTGATGTACACAATACTCACCAAAAACTTTCCACAAAAACTTCTTTAGAAGTAACAATATATTAATCTGCACTTAGAGCTAATAAATTGACTGAACAGGTTTATCACTGAAAATAAAGACTTCTGTGTCTGGCCATACCATGAGACACAGCAAGGATGAAATCTGTCACCACACTCCATCCCTTCAGCCAGCGACAAAAGTGCAGGGCAATTTCTACAGAATCAGTGGAGCTGACACTAACACTGCTGTGCTGAGAAGCTCTCCACATTTCAGATAACTGGAATTCTTTATGAAGCTGTAAACAAGTTACCCTTCAAATGCCTACTAATCTATTGTGCTTTTTTAAAAAAAACAAAAGTGAGATATTTGCAAATATAGGTTGTTTATACCTGTTTATTACTTGCTATTGCTGGAGTTCCCACTGGCAATCACAGCTGAATGATATGGAGCTCCAGCTGGTGCTGTAGCGCAGTCCGCTGGAGACTTCTCTCTCCTTCTAAGGTATATGGCACTGAGTAGACCCCATGAAGCCAATTAATGAAGTTATTCACATTAATATGAGTGCAAATGATCCTTAGGACCTTAATTACTCCCATACTTTCATTGTTTAATTCCTGTGCACCACTCTGAGATCGTGGACAGTTTGCCTTGAAACCCTGTGCTGCAGACCACCATGGCTCATCAGCAGCTTTGGATTCTTGATGCAGGGTGGGTGCCCGGGCCACCCCCAGCTAAGCCATCCCTTCCTCTCTCTCAGCACCTGCAGATTCCCCTGGAACTTTTTATACTCTTTTATCCATTTCCTTCAAATCACTACCAGAAAAATTGCTTTATCTCCAGCACCATTCTGCAAAGATAGAAGGAAAGAGTAAAACCTAAAGCCCCCCAGCCCTCACCAGATGAACAGTAATTTATATAAGGTGATTTGTTACAGTATCTTTGCTAAAATGTTGCCAGACTTGAATAGTTTGAAATCTGCTACGCAGAATTTAGATTGCTGAGCAACAAAAGTCCAGTGTTAACTGTGGCTTATTTATCTCTAGGTCTGCAAGCTAATACTAAAGGGAAATTAATTTTTAAAAAAATTATTCTAAGCATAACCAAAATGCTGTAAGTAACATACCACTTGATATGCAGGAATATATGCTACATACTACAGGACACAAAAAGACACTAGGTGCTGCAGCGCAGCTTTCAGGGGCTTATTTCACTTCACTGTGCTCTGCATCTCAGCTCTCACTCTGAAGCCACATTCGTATTAATACTATCAGATCCAACACCAAGCTGAGAACAGGGATAGCGAAAGCTGAGAGTGTCCGGTTCACAGCTGCGCTTGTGCTCACTGCAGAACCCCCACCTTCAGAGCACTGCAGCTGCGCAAGATGAAATGTCATAAGATACCAGCAGCCGGTGAGCGCAGCTCCTCGCCCCCCACAAACCCAGGCAGAGGAAGCGCGACAGTGGCATCAGTGGCTTCTTAGCCACAGGCAGAATATATGCACGCTCAAGAGACCACGGGGCTAATTTGATTGTGCAAGTTATCCACCACAATCAGTTTGTTCAGCCCCAGCTGCGAATGTGAGATGCCAGCACACACGTAGCCTGGCTCCAAGGTGAACGAGGCCATTATTTCAAGTAGTGGGAGGACCTTGTGATGGAGGTGGAAGCTGCAAAACTTTCAGAAGGCCAAGTCTGGAGAAAGCCCTGACATCTTTACAATCCTCCTGGCAGAAAACATTTAAAAACTCCAGTGGAGATTTTTTTTCCTAAAAAACTTCCCTCTAAAATACCTTTACAATGAGGTAAACTTTCAAGTAAGCATGCAGCAGTTTCCTGGAAGCATTGCCAAAGCTAATTACATATACTTAATTAGTTATGTATGAACTGTAAATGAGCAGGGTGAAGCTTCGTACCTGCTGTAGTGAAGGCAAATGCTATCACAATTCTTACTTAGTGCCAGTCTTCCACATCACATGCATCACCGGGAGTGCGCATGGTGCCACACCAGTGACAGACAGCATCAATAAGACAGGGAATCCCTTGTTTGAAGGCATGAGACAAACCAGCAAGACGATAGTGCACAGACGTTTTGGAATGAAACACTAACTGAATGACCATGGTTTTAAAACTGTTAAAATAGAAAATATTGCGTATTTTAGCGGGGTAATTACTCCAAATATATGGCAATATGGGAAGGGAATAAGTCATAAATGCATGACTGCAGAGATGGGAGGATCACTGATGATGATCACAGAGAAAAAGTGGATGAAGGAGAGGCTCTGTGCAGACAGGTATCAGAATGTGAGAAGCATGAAGAAGTGAAGCTAGTGCCTAATCATTATTTTGATATAGAATTATTTCTCACATAGAAATGGTAGCAGTGGTTAGGAAACCAGCACTTCCATCAATACTGATTAAATCTCTGTGACCCAAATCAGGTGTGTAAATACAAAGGAGAGGCTTTTACCCTCTATTACCACATGGCTTCTGTCATGTCAGGCTGCTAGAGAAAATTGTCCTCCCATGGGCCAAAGACCTGCAATGTTTTGTCCCCACCCACACGAGGGCTGCTTTGCTTCACCTCTGCCCAGGCATCAGCAGCACATCCCACAGCCCCAGGCTAAAGGCAGAAACCAGTTTATGACAGCTAGGAAATACCACTTAGGGAAAGGTTTGCCATCTATCCAAACCAATTAAAAAGCCAAAATGACATGTTACAATACTGTGGGCTCCATGAAAAAGCCAGTCTTTTTAAAAATGTACCAATCTCTGGTGGTTTAGACTGGTTTTATTTTTATTTTTTTTTTAATGTTGGCATGCCTTAAAGTGGGGAATATCAAATTAATCTGAGTTGCAAATTTTTCAGCCTAACGGTCCATGGTTTAATCTTCTGACTGTGACTGATAGGAAGCTTGTATCACTTAGCAAGCTGCTCGAGGGCTTTGTTCAATTAATCTGAATTTTTTATCTGCAGAGAGTTTTGATATGCACAACAGGTAGATGACAGTTCAGGAGCGTACACATATCCCAAAGCCTTCACAACTGAGCTCCAGTGCAGGACTGTTGGTAAGTCATGCATAATTAGTACATTTCTTAGAGCAACTATCACTTTGCCAAAGGAGTGGGACTTGTGCATGTAAGAGAGAGTTTCTTAGCATCAGCTTTTTGCTTTTACATTTTCATGCATCTTACTTTCAGGTTTAAGCTTTTTTAAACTACATCTTAGGCATTTTTAGAACATATTATTAATGTGTTTGGAAGGCATACAGAGACCATGACGCTACCTCTTATCCTTCTTACTTTCCCACACAGCTTGACAGTGTACAGGCCTGTTCTGTATCTAAATTTACAAGCTGTGACAAGTGATAAATATCCTAATTCTAAAAAGCTATTGTGTACCTCTGAGACAATTAAAATTCCTTAGATACCTAGATGCAGTACATAATACATTTAGCCAACATTAGAACATGTCAGAGAAGGAACATTTTATCCCAGGACACATCCAAGCATCTAAAAATAGGCTTTCAGTTTAAACAAAAGTATTGTAATAATGTTCATTGGGAAATCCCCTTTTCTCAGATTACAAAAGTAATATTAATTCCTAGCTCATCTCATGCTGTGCAGTACGAGCTTAGCAGAAGGGTTTATAAAAGGTGCCAAATAAATTGTATATTCTTTCTTTAGGAGAAAAATACTGGTTAGAAGTGATCCATTTTTAATTCTTTCATCTAACCCAAGAAAGTTGTACCACATACTTCAGGGCACAGATTGAGCCCTGGCCTGCCCTAATCCATACAGTTTAGCAGCAGAGGAAAAGAATACAAGGGTTTCCCACATTTGGTCATAAGATGTTTTGATCAAGACACACTATTTTATTTTAAACATATAATTCCTTGCTCAGTTTTGCTTAGTTTTCTATGGAGGTTGTAGATACCTTTCCAGGAACGGCTGGCAGGAAGACAGTATAACTTTAATGTGTGATAGAAAGGGAGCTAACCACTAACTAAATGTAAATATTAAGCTATCATGGCACCTGCAACATACACTATTTTTGAGATGCAAAGCAGTAGTACGAAACAACTCATTCCTTCGTTTAGTGTATTCCTCCTCTACTTTTAGTGGTTAGATAGAAGGATGGTCTCCCAATTCTTCTTTGCCACTTAGAAGCTATTTTCTTTCTTTGTGGTAGTTTGTTTAAGGAATATCACGGAATTTGTCTTCTTTGAGAAGGTTGTTTTAAAACAGAAAACAAAAAGAGAAAACTGACATCATGTTTAGCTGGCAAAAGGTTCATGATACACAAGAACTAACTGATTTAGGCTTGTTTTATGTCACCAAGGTTCACTGCAGAGTTAATGTTGCTGGTGCTTGCTGCTGGCATCAGTCCACCAGCTGGCCAGCATCGTCATCATCTCCATTGCATACAGGTTAGCCTACTTTTCTGCATAGAAACACACACCATCCAACAGCTAATAGCCCAGTTCAGACAGTGTGCACCAAAATAACATCATAACCTCATGACTGCTTGGTCAATCCACACACTGAGAGAAGCGTGCCCCATTCTGAGATGGACCTTACTAATGCACAATCAGACACTGAGGTTTGTATGGGAATGCAGCCAGCTATTCTGGCAAGGTCCAGTTCCCACCTGTGAATCAGAGCACTTTATTTTCTCATCATAAATGCTCCTGTTTCTGCATAAGTATTTCTGATGGTGTAGCTTTCTATGGACATAGCAATAGTAACCTGTACTGTGTGAAACCACATCAGCAATCCATGAATTTGGAAACATCATAACTTAAAAGATTTACTCCATGTATCCCAGCTTAATTGACTCCTTGCCACAAGTCAAGGCTTGTTTACAAATCACAGTATAAACCCGAACAGCAGCAGTTTTTCCTCCAACCACACCAGCCCCACAGATGGACCCTTAAAGCCACCACAAGGGAGGCATGCAACCATTTCTCAGGCTCATGTCCAAGGGATTGGAACATTTTCTAGCCTTTGATGGTGGCATCACTGGCGTCTAGTGTGCCAATAGCTTACAGTTTGTGATAACTCCCACCTGGGAGGCAAGTACTGTGCAATTGTTTCAATTTTATTCAGCTTAACATTCTTGGTTGGAGGGTCTCAGTCTGCCATTTTTCTGCCACTGCTAGTTTTACTGATTTCAGACCTCAGTCAGCTTTCTTCTAGCATTTAAAATAACTTTGGAAATCCCAGATCGAAAGCCTGTGTTCTTGCACCTGTCACAAGACAAAGAACCACAACATTCTGAGCTGTTTACAGCCTTGTGTAATCTTTCCCAGGCCTCCAGAGACTGTCAAGCAGCAAGCTGGAAGGAAAGGGTGTTTAAGCTGCAATTTTCAAGTTCTTGGATAACTACCGAAAGCCACAAAAGATGCTGTTTCTTCTGTTTATTGCAGATATTCTCAAAAGCACCTGGAAGACTTACATAAATGACCTCAATTTTAACCTGTTTGGGCTAGATTAGTGGGATGGAAAAAAAGGTCACGGGTGAGATTCCAGCCCAACCTCTACATGGGAAAAGTTCCTCTGTAAATAGTGCCACACTCTTTTGGCTGTAACATTTTTCTCACTACTAAATTAGAATTCACAAGTCTTCTTAAGGATTCATAATGGGATCAAAGATTAGAAACTTCTTTGAAGTTTGCCTTCATTTGCTCCACTGTTAATACATACCTGCCCTAATCCACCATGGTTCTCCTAGACTAATCAGTCACTATCCCTCCCCAAAAGGGACAAGTATACAGGCTTTTTTCAAATATCCATTTGTGTTCATTATCCACAGTTCATTTTGCAAGGGCGTAACATTTTGTTAATTGATTTTTCATATACTGTAAAGAGGCCAGCTCTGTTTTCTGAAACCTTTTGGTCTAAATGCGATTTACCGGTAATGTTTACAGTACTTATAACTTTGGTCCTGTTTATTGCTAGTAAGGCACACTGTGGATTGAATTGTGTGCGTAACAAATTCATAAAATTTCAGCTTTGACTACAGCTATTAATAACAAGATTGCAATGAGATCATCTCAGTCTCACTTTTTAAATTTGGTCCTTCTTAAAAGAGATCAAAGAAACACTGAACCTCAAGGAGTTTTTTGCCTCTTGTTTAGGGCACAGGATAACAGACTCACTGATCGTAAGCAGAAATTACACAAGGGAAAATATAATTTAAAAAATCCTTTCAAAATTTGAGTAATTCAAAATTGTGACATAGGTATTTCTTTGTCTCACTTTGACTCAAAATTGGCTCTTAACTACCATATCAAACTTCTTGCATATTTAAATTAATATTTATTTTTTTAAAAAAGCTATCTTTTGAAAAAAGCCTAGTATCATAGAGTTTTTAATGATTTTTGTCACTGACAGTAATTGGTTCAATTGGGCACCTGTTTGACTCATGGATTTTAAAACCAGAGTCCCTCATTGTGATCACTGGCTCTGGCCTCACAGACAATACAAAATGCACAATTGAACCAGAAGCAGTATGCAGGGCTTTTTGGAGATGAATCTTAATGAACTTAATGTGTGCAGATTTTTACAAGATGGAATTCTCTAGGAAGTACAAAAATTGTGTATGAAGTCAATGAAATACCCCAGTGATGAGCCCCATAGTTAGACATCCAGAATTAATCCTGTCTAAATATTGATCTATAAACTGTAATAAAATGCATGAGATGAACATGCTAAAGAGGAAAGTTTCTCAAAAGTCCTGCAAGGTTGTACTTCATTAGTGGGAGACTATGAAGATTTTAACTGTGATTCCATTAGAAAGCAGATTAGTCCAGAATGGAGGGCGGGGGGGGGGGGGGAGCAGCAGGGAATGGAAGAGCAGTCACTTCTTCAAAGCTAAAGCTTTATTTCTTAATTTTTCTTTGAGCTAAATTAGGAGATTAATCCATTCTGATGAATGCCCACAGGGTTCACTTCTAAACTAGTATTTTCCCCCTCATTAGATAGAATAGGAAGATTAGCGTATGAAAAGGAGACAATTTATAGTGAGTTTTCTGGTTTTCAGAGGGGTTTTAATTTGGCTGTGACAGATATATTCCAGCTGATGCTTGCTTTCATATTTTCAAAGGACATTTTAAGTGCTACTGTTCAGTGTGCTGTGCATCCCCAGAAAGATGTGTGCTGTGCTGGCCCCCATTACAGGCTCTGGACTGACCATGGCTTTTCCCCAGACTTTAAAAGTCATGCTCCACCAGCAGCTCTCTTCTAACCGTGGCTGCAGAGAGGACCAGCCTCATTTTCCTCTCACATCCCTGTCAGAGGGGATTTCCTTCAGACTCCTTGAAGAATAGATGCTATAAAAAAATGTGATTTACACACTGACAAAAATAGTTATTTCAAAAATAGCTTCTCTAATTTCTTTGTAACCCACTAAAAAATGAACGAAGCCCATTATACTGTAATAGAAAAAGTAGTCGTGATCTCCTATTGACCAGGACAGAATAAAAACAGCCACAGGACATCTTTAAAATAAAGGAGTGGATGAAACATCCCAGTATAGGGGTACTAAAGCTGGCTGCCACAGTAGCTACATTCACAAGACTGATTATTGAATCAACATCTCCCCACAGAGTCAAAGGAGAGATATAGTTTGGTGCCTGTAAGGGGAATAACCTAATCGTGAGGTGATGCACTACCTTCTTCTCCGGTGAAACTGGTGTCTGACAGCTTGATGTATGAGTGGTTTGAACTCCTTTTTACCCTCTGCAGATTAAACTCTAAGAGTTACAGTCACTAAATTAGGCACTCACAATCAGTCAAATAATCCTGTGTGGAAATGGGCCAGGAAAGAGGATTTGTCACTATCCATTTCTTCCTTGTCGCCCCATTACCCAATACCCGTGCAAACATTTGTGGTCTCCCACCCCATTTTATGGATGGGAAAGTGAGGTGGATAATTTAAGTAACTTTTTAAAAGTCAGACAGAAAAAAGTGCCAAAAATTGGAATGGGATCTGCCAGGTCTCAGCCAGGACAATTTTAGCACACAGACACAGAATCTCTCAGACCAGCCCTCTCACACCTAAACCCACAGATTTTATATGACATTTTACAACAATAACAAACATAATGATTAAGTACTGTGTTGAAATTCAACTGGCACAAGAGCTTGGCAAAATTCTTTCAGCTGTTCTTTGCTCGTAAAAAGTGGGCTTTGCAGAAAAGTTTCATGGATTTTTTCAGTTTTGACAAACTTGAGTTCAGTGAATTTGCAACCCCTCCCAATGTTTCAGGTTGGTATCTTCATATAAAAGTAGTTCTGCATTTCCAAAACAGTTTGATCTTCCCACCTCTACTTATTCATTGCAGGGAGCAGTACAGACCCTCCCAGTTTGTTAATGCTTCCCTCTCTTCTATGCTCCAATGGGCAGGGGAAGAGGTAACACAGTAGACAGTAAAAACATTATCTAAGCTATTAAAATACTATCATATTTAAAATACTATCACAAGCACCGTATCTAAACCCCACTGAAATTATAGGCAACTTCAACAATGTTGTTTCAGTCTCTACAGAGAGAAACTGCTGTGCCTCACACCTCCAAGTCATTGTTTGAATTATTTTTTTCCCCAGCTGTAACAACTAGAGTATGAAAAGCAAATGCTGAGAGTCTGGAAGGCAGCTAAAATGTCTTTTCAGTCCTTGCTCTTCCTGACTGACAAACTGCACTTTTCCAGATGGATCGCCCAGCAAAGCTGAAAATCCTAACTTGAAGCTGTTCTATTTTAGTCCTATTCAGAGTGAAGTGATGGCATAAAGTGATTCTTCCATTAAAATATTAATATCAGAACAAGATCAGAAGAGAAAAAAAAATGAACTTGTTATGTAGGAAAAAGAACAGAAAATCAGTCACAGAAATATGACTGCAATGTATTTAGATATAGGAAAATCTTTGTATCTACATACTTGGGTATTTAAGAACAACTGATATATCTGTTCACCACATGACAGTTTTGAATGTTCTACCTCTTTTGGAGGCAATTAGCCATCTATTCAAGGCTTCTGTGCTCGCTTTAATTTCCCCTTGTCTCCACCCATCTGAATCTGACACTTCAACATCTTTGTTTATTAGAATGGAAATTCAACATTTAGCAAGGCCAGGCAATGCCAAGTCAAAAATCAGTGTGAAATCTATACATTGAAGATGGGATTGTGGAAGTTTACATAAAATATGCACTTTCATATTTTTATAACTTTAAACAAAACAAAAGCTACCATGGGATACAAAACTAGTTTTGAAATATTCATCATCATTTTCTTGCTCAGCCTGAAAAGAAATTGCTTCAGCACTCAGAGCTGTGGGTAGACATGGAATAGCATTATGTCTTTTAATTTAGCACCTCACCAGAGAAGTGCTGCCTCTAACACCATGCTATTATTCTATTTTAAGAATCTTAAGCAACAGGGATTTCAGCATTTGAGTTGGAAGAGAATTTAACAGACTAGTAGACCATATGACTATGAAGCATTTCCTGATACTATACCTACATCCTTCCATTTCCTAAACTCATAGCAGTTACATACCTCAACTCCTTCCAAACATTCTGTCCTTCTCCCAGTCCTCCACACATCAAACCGTTTCGTGGTGCTTAATGAACCATTTCCCATGTGGTACTTACAGCACGTTAGAGTCTATTCTGATGAATAAAACTAATTATGTGAGCAGGCTATTCAGCCGATCACTAGAAATGCAGATTCAAGCAAGTGAGAGAACTCTAAGCCCCTTAAACTAGTAAAAATGAAACTACAGCCTCGGCATCATGTTACTGCACTGTGGATTCACAAGATAATATTGGGAACCACATCCCACCACTGTGGGTCTTTGGTGTATGATGTTAATCTCTTGGGCAAATTTTATCGGCACAGATACAGGAGAAGCTTCAATACAAAAGTGTATTTAAAATTGCAAGGGAAAATAACACAAAGTTTGGTATTTTGTTATACGTTAGCTATTTAGGAGTTTTTTCTTTATGTTTACACGATTGTTTCACTCCATTCCAAATTATACTGGTTTCAGCCTTAACATGACAGTGCTAGTTACTCATTTTTTCTCATATTTAGCAGAGAACACTCACACTCCTCTTAGATTGAATTTTTCAATTCTAGTCAATTTAGAGTGTCAACAACTCAACAATTTTTTTGACATACAAAAAACTCTCTGTATAAATAAAGAATAAAGGTTTAGAATATTACATATTTTTAAACTTCAAAGGTAGTAGGCCAGAGCTGAGGGTAAACTTGAACTTTTCGGGTAATCTTGAACAAAAATATTACTGGAAAAACCCATCTGTGGCACAGAACAAATCTGGGGAGGGCTGATAACAGCACTTGGAGCTGGGCCTCAGCCTGGGGTCTCCCAGCTGTCCCACAGGTGTCAGGCCATGTGGCTGTGCCCCAGAAGACCTCACGTGGGCCTTGCTGCACTGTGGTATAGAGCTGCTCTGACATGGGAAGCCATGGGATGGGAGGTGTGAAAGTGGCTGGGAGAGCTGCATGCTCTGCACCAAGCAGAGAGGAACATTAGTCGCAACAAAAGATGGACTCCCTCCATTGGTACAGCAAGCTCTCTCTGCCTCCACTTCTCCGAGTTGTTTTATTCAAACACAACTGCCCTTGTTCTCTGCATCAAGCAAAGAGCTCACCCTGACCCATTTTAACCATTCCATTTTGAACATGGCAGGACAGCCAAATAGTGAGCCCTGGTGAGCTCTCCTGATCCAGCCTAGGACTCAGCTTTGAAATGGAGCAGTCTTCAGCTTCTGTCATTGCATCCACCTTCTTCAGCAAGGTGAGAAGCTGCCTCACATGCCTGTGTCACTGTGAATGGGCTTCATGGACCCTGGCTTCTGTGTGCAAGCCAGAATTTACATGTAAGCACCAAAAAGTGGAATTTAAATGGTCAAAACAGACAAGTGACCCTGGCTTGCAGGTCAGTTCCCTACCACAGAAGCTGGCAAGATGCTGAGCGGTTTGGATGCCAGAGCTGTCCCTCCAGCCTCAGCACACAATTGGGCAGGACCCCATAGGAGCAGAGCCCCGTTTCAACTGATCCTGATCAGCAGCTGGTGGCACGGCTGTCACAGTTGGCGTGTTATCAGCAAACAGCAGCCTGGCTTATACCCACACTCTGGGGATGGGACTCCAGGAGAGGCTAGAGGACAAGCAGGCAAGTGCTGCACAGCCTGCCCTGCCCCTACCATGGGAAAAGAGCACGGTCCCACCGCTGCAAATCCATTTAACTAAGTCTATCAGAATATGTGAGGCATTGCCAGAAAGTCAGCTGAGTGCACAGCACAGGCTCCATGCACATCCAAGCTTCCTGCTTTCAGAGAGGTCACAGAAAGGGGAGAAATCTGGTGAAGAACAAAGCGGCTGAATCGCAGCTCCATTAACAAACTTCCTCACAACATAAACATCACGTCTCCTTACTCTAAACAAGTTTTACTCTCTAGACAGTATTTAACCAGTATTAATATGTCAAAATGAGACACTAGTTGGGATTTCTGAAAAGAAATTTAACCACCAGGGGTTTGGGAAAGAGCTAGTACCACAAGACACATGGTGAGGGAGAGAAAAGCAAGAACAGGATCTCACTAGGACCCCTTCAAGAATCACTGTTTCCTCTAAAACACTCTGCCCCTATAATAAACTTGTGTTTTCCTCTCACCCAGCCATAGTCATCTGGTTTTTAGCAACTTGTAATATATCACCATTTTCTTTCCAGCAGATACAAGATCTTGCAGTGAGCCCCTCCAACTACAACAGCAGCAGTCCCTCTGTTCATAACATAGGCACACTCATGTTTTCAATTACTTCTGTCTCCTTGACACACAGAGACGCTGCTTAAATAGGAAATTGTTTTATCATACGTGTTTGAAGATTTCTAATGCTAGATCATTTTGCATTTTCTACCCTACTGAGCTAGGAAATTAACAGTAAAACTTTACCCTGCCCTCTAGGAAGCCTGCTTTAGTCAAAGACATGATCACAGGTAGGAACTACAGAATCAGCTATTTATGTAATTTAAATAAAACCATTCTTCCAGCAGACACTGAAGGGAAGAAATAATATGTCATGCTAAGATTCCTGAGCCAATAGTACTCCCCTACATCCACTCTTGGGGTTACTTTCTGTGCATGTTGAAGTACACTGCTGATCTGTGTTAAATAAGCTGTGGTAGAATGGAAAGCAACTAATCTGTGCTCCTTGGGTGTCAGGCAACTAATTTAACTCTCACTGGTACATAGATTATAAATAGAAAAAGATTATACCATTTCACGCTGATAACATTTCTATGAAAGTTAATAATTCAACAGTAAGGGAACAATTTTTTCTTCCTACATATCTGCCCTATCAGGAGTGATGAATGGGAGTTGTGTTGCCCTTAATCCAAAAAAAGCAGGTAGGTGATGCTAAGTGTCTTCTCATGTGATGACTTACCTGAGGGCTGACACCCTAAACACAGGGTATGCCCTCACCCACTTAGCAACACGCTTTCTCCTCCTTTCACCTCAGTCCAGGAGGAAGCATTATCCATTTAGAATTACAGACAAATAAAGGACTTCTGAGCTGGACAGCTGTGCATGTCACAGCAACCACATCACAGAGATGACCCTCAGAAAGTGTTCCTTCTCTTGCTCCCCCATGGAGGTGGAGGGAAACTAAACAACTGCTTAGACGACCTATCTAACTCGTCAGCAAGAGCAGAAGTTATATGCCCTATTTTTCATCACGTGACAGGCTTAGCTTGTCTCTACACAAATTTGTACAAGCAGAACACTTCCTCTGAGTAATTTTCATATCTTTCGGAAACATTCTTGCAACATGCACAAGTTGGTCACAACATCCTAACCCCAACATTAAAAAGGGTTATCATCTTCAACCAACTGAGCTGGAACAAAATGTATGTGTCAAATACTTCCACATCCTTCCAGTAACTGGAATATTGTTTCAGTTTTTATGGGCTTAATGTACAAATATAATATAAAAATACACCAGAATATATAAATGAAATCAACATGTTTTAAGATGAATGAATGAATAATCAGGTGTAATACTCTGGGTCTGAGATTACTAATACTTCTTCTACAGTTCTTTTAAATGGAAATGAATTAACTCAAATTCCACAGTTTGGGGTATTTTCCTCCTACACAGTGCTCAGTTGTGTGAACCTGTATGCATCCATTGTGTTCAAGGACAGTGCTGTACCTACAGATACTATTTTTTTCAGATTGACACCTGAAATTGCCAGACAACAACATTTCTTGCAGAGATGTAGCTTAGGTCTAATCGGAAAAGAGGTAATTCTGTCCCTAACAAAGCTTTTATTTAACCAAAGACAAAAAGTTTACAATACCAGATAAAATAAAAAGCTTTCCAAAGGCATAAATGTCATGTAAAAGTACAAATCAAAAGAGGTTGACTACACTCAAGGTAAAGCTCATTAGGAAATAAACAGGAATGTGTGATCAATCCAACAATAAAACAAGATACAAACCTATGTTTGGTGGCATTGGAAAAGTTAGAAGTTCCTGAACACATTAGTCTTTGGCATTTGAATTATCCCATATAAAAAGGGAAAGAAAAAATCCTTAGGATTTTTAACTATTTTCATTTTATTTATATTCTATTTAATTTCAAATAATTACAAACACTGAAAGATTTAGGAGCCTGCAGCATCTTGTCTCCTCTCCTCCTTCATATCACCTGGTGTGTGTCCCCATCTATACCCCTCCTGGGATGATACCACTTGCTTTGATATTGACGCAGTTCAGACTCGATCCAGTCTTCAAAGAAAAACGGTCATGAAAATCCCTCAATCCCCCTTTCTGCTCTGAGCTCAGGGCATGCGCACACTTCCCAAGGACTGCACAATCCAGTGGGTATTATTTTGCACTTAATAAAATTAACAGTCTTTACAGAAAATAGGATTTGAAATGACATTTCAGCCACAGGATCCTTCCAAGTCTGGTAGATGAGACAACAGCTATGATACCAGTTCTGAACCTTTTCATATCACTAGCATTATTTGATTAATTTTCTAAACTAAGTTTATTACACTGCATATTAAGAGGCAGAATAAAAGCAGATGAAAAAGACTATGTTGCTCACTTTATATAGTCTGTCCTAAACTGTTCTGCATGGCTGCGATGTACTTACTGAACACAATTTACTGCAATTATTTACTTACTTGATCTTGTAAGAAGGGGTATTCTAAGTAAAAAACAAACATAAAAATGCCTCAGATTCACTCTTCATGTGGTTTTCTCTACAGCAGAGAAACCAGCCCCTTCTATATGTAATGCACATTCAGTATCTATTCATCTATTATTAATAATATTTTAAAAATCTAAACTGGTAAATCAAGATATCAAACCTGCAGCTCAGTGGCACAGAATAGATTAGCAAGCGCTGCATGGATTACATTAGTCCTAAATTAGACACAAACTCCAGTCTGGACAATCCTGGAATACATCTATTTAATATACCTCCAGAAAGAAGGAGACTGTTTGGACTTACGGTTGGTTGTTCTGCTTTGATCACTTTGAGCACTGTCGTTTGACTGGTTGCTGGAGACAGAGGATACGCTTGAGCTCCTGACAAAACCAAATGCGGCCAGCTTAGCTGCTGGCAACCGGGAATAACCTGGAGGACGAAGTCCAGACTGGCAGGGCTTGGGGAGATTTGATTTTGCAGCACTTGGACACGAGCCTTTCTTAAGATCAACTGCAAGAAGGAAAAAGAGAATTTTTTATTAAATAAACTAAACTGGGATATACTGACCATTACCTGTACCACCCAGCTACGCAAAATCAGTATAAAGACCAAACACATTTTTTAACAACTGCTCAAACTGCAGTGATGTCTTATTCTTTGTTCCACTAACAGTAAGTTCTGGGGAACATTTACAGGTCACAATAATTTCTAAAACGTGAAATGCAGCAAGGCCCCATGAGGCATAACTCAAACTGCCAGCAATGTAACATAGTTCAAGTTTGCTAAATTTTTTTTTAATGTTATCTTCCTTTATGCTGTATCACTTTCTAATTTCACATTTGTTATGTGCCAATTAAAAGAAACTCATACACAGACAAACACGCTATGCATAGCCTCCAGTTTTGGAAACTATGCAGAATGCCAACAATTCTCTTCAAGGACACAGGACTTCTTTGTATTCCATCAAAGAAAACATTCTTTGAAATCTTTCTTTCAAATTTTGCTAAAAGAAAATGTCCTTTTCTTGCACCAAGCCTGGGAACAAGGACATGACCTGTAAAGCTGTACTTTTTTAGCACACCACCAGCCATTTCCACTGATAACACTTCTCCTAACTAGAAACCATCAACCTACGTGAATGACACCAACCCAATCTCAGACAACTGCCAATAGCAGGCTAATAACAGATGAAGTTAGGCAACAACAGTAGTTCAGCTACCGCATCCATCTGTGGTAGCTACTAACTGGTCATCTGTCTCTAGCTTGTGCCCTAACCCAAAGTTCCATGAACATAGCAAGATTGTCTTCAAGGACCAAGGGTTAGATTTGCTTTTTATTGGAAGGTCTGGATACCAAGTAGATATGGACCTCAACTGTACATAAAATCTGGACAGATTCCTGTTCCTTGTGGAATCCTAAGCAGCGAAACTATACATTAAAAAAAAATAACAAAGCTCTCCAAAAGCTGATACTAGAGTGTTTAAACAGTCATCAGGACCAATGCGTTAGGAGACAAGGCAGCATTAAAACTATCAATATATTCTTTCAGAAAAGGTCACAAAGTCACCTTTTTTCCATTCTTATTTGGTGAACTCTGTGCATTAGTCTGACACACACTTCAACGGAAGAAGTGAACATTCATCATATAAAGGAAAAATAGAAATTAACTGCATAGTAAAAATATGGTCTTCTTATTATTACAGTATTTAATTCTTTTGTAAACTATGTAGGTCACAGACTTATTAATTTTAATGAAGCATTATACTTTGAGGAGTTATTACACAAAACAAGACTAATTCCTCTGAGCAGAAAAATGTTATGGGGATTTTAAAAGGTAGTTGTGTACCTCATCCCAATAATAATACTAAGCTTTGTTTAACAAAGCTAAGCCTTTTCTTTTGAAATAGAAATATGTATAACATTAAGCTGAAAAGAGTTTCATTACAACATAAAATACATTCCTGTAAAAGACATCAAAAAATGTTCCTTGCTCAATAAATGAAATAATTTATATATTACAGAGTTTTAAAAGTGCATTTTTGTACCCACTTTTCACAAGTTCAGGCCATTACTAAGACACAAGCAGATGCATATATGACTGCAGCATCTTGACCAGCCCAGACGAGGACATGCTGTGGAGAGTAACCCAAATGAAAGTAACAAATATCTACAGTGTGCAATATAAGACTCTTAAAATCCCTGTCCACCTTTTTGGCACCAACAGAGACAATTTTGGACTCTGATCCTGAATCTGGCTTCGTTTGGATGGTGTAGAGATGGGCTCAGAGGTAGCTGTGGGCTCCGGGTGCAGATGAAGAGCAGTACAGGCACATAAGCACAGAGAACAGTTAAGCAGTGATGTTTACCATCAGTTTACTGCTAGGTTTGAGCATCATTGCTTTGACAGTTGTCTATTACAGCCGGCTTATTGTCATCTGCAAAGCACCATCAAACCAGACTTCTTCCATCCCCACTGCTGAGGACATCCACACCACATCTAAATGATTCCACAACAAGGCACTACAGAACCTGATCTTGATGTTTCCCTCAGTGCCACCAGCACAGCTTGCAATTAGTGTGAATCACGTTAAGTGATTTTCATGTAGGAGCAAGAAAAAGTGTTCAGTGAAAGGCTTTATGAGTCCCAAATGCTAGAAATGACATGCTAATCATATTTCAGACAATCTCTCTGAGAGGACTAATACCTTCCTGTGTTAACAGCTGCTGCACAGAGGGACCCAAATGGCTTATGCCAGTGTAAGGCTGCACTTTTACCACGGAAGGATGGTGCTGGGCTCTCTTCCTTCCACACTCATCATGCTCCCACCAACAGTGATACAAACACTTCAGTGGTATTTTGGACGGCCACACCACCTTGCTTACCCAGCTGACTACACAGTCATACGCTTGCTAGTGGCTAGGCATGGCCAAACATCAGCTTCACCAGCCACCTAGAGGACCAAACAAGGGCAACTGCATGTGATAGAAAGCAAAGAGCTCCATCACAGAGTGCAAAATATTCCCTTTGCTGCATCAGTGACAAGACCAAGCCCAGGTAGAACAGATTTAAAGCAAGGTGAGTACCTGTGGCAAGCAGCTGCAGAAGCAAGGAACCTGCCCAGGTCAGCAGCAGCAGGGAGAACATGTGGAATTGTCTACTGTAGGTTTTACAGGTTTCCAAAAAATGCACAAACAGGCCGGTACTACATAAGCTGAGAGATGAGATCCTTTTTCCTAAGAATCTCTGAAAATTGAGGTGGAGGGAGAAATCTTTCCATTTTACAGCAAAAATGTAGAAAATTTTACAGCAAAATTGTTTAAATTGGATATTAGGAAAATGTTCTTCACTGAAAGTTTCAAACGTAGGAAAAGGCTGCCCAGGGAGACAGTGGAATCACCATCCTTGGAAGCGTTTAAAAAATAGGTGGATGTGGTGCTTAGAGGCATGGTTTAGTGGTGGACTTGGCAGTCCTCAGTTAACAGTTGGACTTCTGATCTCAAAGGTCTTTTCCAACCTAAATGTTTCTATGAAAAACCTATCAATCACAGATTTTCTGCTGCAGAATAGGGGAAATTCCCCTGGGGCAGGGGGGGAAAGTGGTTAGAAATGCTTTTAAATAAAAAGCATTTGAAATCCACTTGCCCTAGGAAGGTGAGGTTCACCTGGGACTTCCATGTTCCAGCTCAGCTACAGGGATACCCACACCAGGTCCCCAAGCTGTGTGTTCTCTGCACTGCTGTGCAACCAGGTGTCTGCAGCCCACGGCACACCAAGAACAACTGGTGTCACTGAGTAAGAATTTCCTTAAAACCAGAAGGTTTTTGGTGACAAACTTCAAAATCATTCCTACAGACCTGGGCAGAGGATTCAGTGTTTTTTCTCACACTTCCATGTGTGTTTCAGTTTATGAATTCAGTTCAAATTCCCCCTAAACTAACAATATTTTGTGTCTTGAACTCATCATTATCCTTAAATTATTTTTCACTTCTTTTTAATGCAGCTCTTCTTTACCACAAGCACCCCAGAGCAAGACGTTATCCTCATTAGGGATGCCTTCAAATCCTTAAAGCCAAGTCATTTTGTGTCTTCTTTTTCATTAAAGTGAGACATCAGCCTATTGTACCTATTTTCTGTTCTAAATATCATCAAGTTTTATGATGGATGGTCTTCCTTTATTTCTGTTTCTTAGAAGTAAGCACTCCTGCAAACAAAGTCTGGGAGTTCAAAACAAAAGTTATTTTAATGAGAAGCTTTCACTTTAATAAAAATCTGCCAATATAAGCTTAAAAAATTGGCAAAAAAAAAATCTTTCCAGCTGTCCAACTGCCTGAAGCTAATTATAGAATTAAGTATTGTCTGTACTGCACACAAGCGATTTTCTATGTTGCTTCAAACTGTTCCCATCTAGAAACATGAAAATATTTTGAGGTAGCAATTGATTGACACAAACCTGATGTCCCTGGGAGCCTTCAGAAAGGTCTGAGCTAGACATCTTAGGCATGCCTGCTGCACATGAATTGCATCTCCATGCACATGTATAAGCAACTTTCATGTGACTTCTCTGTGAAATCTGAAATAGGTTTTAGCTGAAATGAATGAAAAATCAAAGAAAGGAACTACACAGATATGTTCTTATGAAAAAAAGTAGCAGTTCAGAAGAGGAGTTCAACTCTGCTTGTGATTCGGGGATCCTTGGCAAGCCTCTGTTTTCCTATGGTGGAGTTTTTTGTAGGGTTTGTTGTGGGGTTTTTTGACAAGCATTTCCATTAAAACTTTAATCATTAAGTGTTATTTTCTCTCAGAAAGCTCACTTTCTTTTATAGGACGCTCTGAACATCATTATTCTCATTTCATCTGGGGCAAGGTTGTTACCTGCAAGATCACTGAATTAGTCAGAGATAATACAAGCAGAGTTACCCACCTCAGAGTTAAACCAGTCATCGATATCTTTGCAGATTAAAACCAAATTGTGGAAGTAAGAAACCTGTTCTGTTGCCACTACCTTCGTGGTTTCCCTGTTATAGACACAATGACTTATCTCTGAACAAGAACTGAGGAAAGGGGCTTTAAAACAGAGACTTTAATGATGTACAGCTAAACAGCAGTGAGCACATTGTGCTCAGCTCCCCTGATGGTCTCTCACCCAAGCACTGTCAAATCTGGGACAGTTAATTTCCAAAGACAAAACAGTTGTCACTGCTGAACATCAATTAATTTCTGACTGGCCAGCACACCATCATATGGTAGGAAATATTCATGTCCTCCTGATTCAGATTTAAAAGTCCCCAAAAGCAGCAATGGGCCTTTCCAGCTCCCAGGCAACCCAAGGCTGCTTAGCACTTTTTCACCACCCCAAGAATTTGTCAACTCACACTTCATTCAAACCACAAATGTCCATCTTCGCTTTGCAGCTGATGTGCAAAGCAGCAGCATCTCACAGAAACTTCCAGCACAGGAATTGTCAGTGCCTTAGCTACACTCACTGCATTTTCCACAGAAAGCCCAGAGCAGCAAGAAGACTTTGCATTGGAGCCACAATGCACCCACCCTCAGAAGCACTGCAGGTACCCAGCCAGCAATGACACTTGGCTCTTGCCAGGGTGCAGGTAAGGTACGAAGCATTTGCCTGCTGCTGCACCCAGACTGTTATTGACACCATTCTTATGACTGACAATTTGGTACAACAGTCATATAGACAACCCTTCTCATACATTTTGGTTCTTTGAAAATACATTAATTGCTGGGAGCAGAGAGGTGGCATACGGCTAAGACTCAAGTTCGGTGGCCATGTCCTTAGCAAAACTTGATGAAGTGTGTCTCCTTTTGAAGCACTCTTCTTTATGAAATACAGCCAAATTGCTCTCCCAACAAAAGCAGACAATGGCAACTGAAAACCTTCAGGTTAGTGGAGGATAGACAATATTTTCCTCTCCGAATTCTCCCCTTGTCACCTCCTTCCTTAAACAGTTAAGAAGTTTGCGAGCTCAAATCCAAGTACCTCAAACTGCAAACCTATAAAATAAGCACATAGCTAGAGTAGCAGTAATGCAACACTTCAGGAAGTAACGTCAAAACCCCTTTTCTATCACCAAATCTAATTTACTCATTCAAGTATTAGGTATTCCTGAGAATAAACATGAAAGCAAAGCTTTCCTACCAGGAGAAATGTGTAGACATATTGTAGCATTCATGATGAAATACACTGCACATATGCAAAGACACAAATAAATTCATAAATCTATGTGTGTTTGATTAATCAGAAACAATGTTGTCCTGATTCACATACAAATTGTATCTTTAACAAGAGCTGACTTGCTTAGAAATGAGGGGAACCACTAGACCCTCACAACTGACAAATTCGATACACAGAGAAGTCATAAGGAAACAACATCTTATTAACTTACTCTTTGAGAAAAAAATACCATAAATACTACTGGAAAATGTAGTATTAAGTGAAGTTTTAATGATGAGATCTCTGTTATAATTTTAAAAATCAGACATTAATCCCTTCAAACTAATCAGCTAATTAATGCAAATCCTAACATGTTTGCTCCAAGGAGTCTATAACCAAGGAAAATGCATTCATCATTTATATGTTATAGACACAGTATCCTTCAATACTTGTTTTGAATTACAAGTTTCTCACAGAAAGAGCAGAGTCAATTTACATGAAATAAACAAGTGTTAAGCTTTCAGAGACACTACTGCACCTTTAAATACATCACGATTCAATGACTTCCTATCTTACCTAGAGTGCAGAACACGTTTTCGTACGGTCCAGTTGCTTGCCTGAATTATCTGAGGCAAAGCATCACCTAAGGAGCCGCACTGCTTAATAAGGAACTTGCAGCCAATGGCAACACGTGTGCCATGTCCTACAGACAAAGAAGGATCACTGCTCCAGTCACATTACAGACATCACACTTGGAGATCACACTTATGGAATCATTCATTATTATTTTACTTTCTACTTGGCGTGTCTTAAAACTAACAAAACCCTCAATGTACTTGCAGTCCCTCACAGCAGTTCAGGGATTTAATTATCAATTACTTTAGAGTCAGTTTTATGAGTATTAGTATTATACACGGGCCAAACAGTTTATCAGTGCTGCTTAAACAGACTTCTACATTATGAATGGCATGGCAAAGGGGAATAAAATCCTTATTATGAGGCACTGCTGCTGTCCTCGATACTGTGCTATGGCGATTTCAGTTTAAAAGCCTCTGTAGGGCTCTGTGTATCTCTCACTTTGTCAAGGGATGGCAGATCCTTCCTCTTCCATTACCCCAGGGCAGGACTGAAATCACTAGGCTCAGAAACTGGATTAAAAGCTCAGGACTGAGGTGCAAGAGATGCTGATTAGCAGTTTTGAAGGCAGGATTGGCATCCTCGAGAGCAAAATACCTCCTAGTTCCCAGCTGCTTTTGCTAAGTCAGCCAAGCCCTTACACCCCACAACACCCATGAGCAAGGATCTTATTGGCTCAACTTCCAGTATGCTGACCATATGTGCACGCATTTCATTTGCTTACATTTATAAATATGACTATCAAAGCTTGATTTAATCCTTTTTCTCCAATATTGCATCAAAACCAATAATGCAGATTAGAGTTTAATACCACAACTAACTGCCAAATTAATGGAAAGAGGTTGAAATTAGCGTTGTGTACCTTAAAACAATTGGCTAAATGGTGTTTGGCCCTACTCTGAGCCCCTCTAGTCAGCCCCACACCAGCTCTGGCGTGCCAGAGGTTGCTGTCCCATCCAGCCCCTCCGTGGCAACAAGGGACCCATCTCTGGTTCTGCGTTTGTGCAATGGCATTGACAAAGCCACAAGAACCAGTTCTCTGCTGCCCTTCCACTCCTATGCCAGTCTTGTCCTGTTTGCTGTCACTTCAGCCTCTTTTCATGAGCAATTTCCTCTTCTCAAAAGGCATTATTAAGAGACAAAAAGACTGGCATGCTGATCTATGAAGTTATACATTGCTGTAAGAAAGATTAAGTAATTTGAGGTATAAAAGGAAAAATGCTTTGGACAAGGAAAAGGTGGTTATATCAAATTTTTGTAACAACTTATCAATGACCTGGATGTAGGAACTGAGTGTACCCTCAGCACCATAAGGCTGTGCTGCCATTCAGCAAGACCTGGACAGTTGGGCAGAAAGGAACAAAATGAAGTTCCCCAAAGACAAGTGTAAGGTCCTGCACCTGGAGAGGAACATCCCCACGCAGCAGCACAGGTGGGGTTGGCTTGCTGGAAGGCAGCTCTGCAGAGAAGGACCTGGCAGTTCTGGAGGACAGCAAGTGCCCATGAGCCAGCAGTGTGCCCTGGTGGCCAAGAAGGCCAGTGGGATCCTGGGGTGCATTAGGGAGAGCGTGGCCAGCAGGTCCAGGGAGGTTCTTCTGCCCCTCTGCTCTGCCCTGGTGAGGCCACATCTGGAGTGCTGTGTCCAGTTCTGGGCTCCCCAGTTCAAGAGAGGCAGGGAACAACTGCAGGGGGACCAGTGGAGGGATGCAAAGATGAAGGGACTGGAGCATCTCCCTGATGAGGAAAGGCTGAGAGAGCTGGGCCTGTTCAGCCTGGAGAAGAGAAGGCTGAGAGGGGACCTTGACAATGTCTACAAATACCTTGAGGACGAGTGTCAGGAGGATGGGGACAGGCTCTTTTCAGTGGTGCCCAGTGACAGGACAAGGGAGAATGGGCACAAACTGCAACACAAGAAGTTCCATCTGAATATAAGGAAGAACTTCTTTATTTTGAGTGTGACAGAGCACTGGAAGAGGCTGCCCAGAGAGGCTGTGGAGTCTCCTCTGGAGACATTCAAAACCCACCTGGATGTGACTCTGTGCAAGCTGCTCTAGGAGAACCTGCTTTAGCAGGGGGTTGGACTAGATGATCTCCAGAGGTCCCTTCCAAGCCTGACCATTCTGTGACAAGCTAATCTTGAATGAATAATTGGGAAATAAAATGCCAAAAATAAAAGAATGTAAAGTAATTAATGTAAGTAATATAGGATATCAGAAACTGATGCAAGATACTAAGGGGAGGCATTGAATCAACACAGAGAAGTAAGGACTACTTTGTGACAGAATAAGATGTTGCAGAAAAATTAAACACGTTCTTCATCTCACAAGGAAAATGGAAGGTGACATGCCAGAAGTGAAAATAACGTGTCCTGGGGTGGACAGTGAAAAACTGGAGACATTAGCAACCTCTCCAGAACAAGTCTTGGGTAATTTAAAATCAATAATATCTGTCAGAGCCCAAAGACCAGATGAGACACACTTCAGGATCCTGAAAGAGATGGCAGACAGATTATTGGACTACCATGAGTTATCTTTAATAGCATCTTTGAAACAGCGAGTTATCAATAGACCAGAGCGAAACAAACAAAATAACAGTTGTAGGAAGGAAATAATGGAGAGCTATGAATTAAATTTGACCTCCAAAGCAAACAAGGTCCAAAAAATATTCAGTGATAAGATAAAAAAAAAAACAGCTTTTGAGAAATAGCAAAACTTTCAGAAATAAACTTTAGTGGAATAGGAATCACATTTCCTCATGTAGATTTCTTATGCACTGACACATAGGACTGATCAGCTGATACTGTTTAGATTTTAGAATGCCACATAATATAGGAAGACAGTAAATTAATGCATATAAGACAAGTTCCTACATGGATTAAAAATGGCTAAAGAAAAGCCATATCTGCAGTCATCAATGATGCAGGATAATATGGATGATGGATGGATGAATAAAAATCAAGGCAACATTTGTTTCTGAGGACCAGAAAAGACTGCATTTGTTAGTAAGCCCTGTCCAGATATTCCTTTCATATCTATCTCTCAAACTGGTTCCTGTTACAGAAGGACTTACCCTACTTATAATCTGAACTTGCAGCCTCTTGCAGTTTCATTTAAATGGAAAATATGATCCAATTGCTCTCAGCACCTGTATTCCCATGTTCAGTGCTGACTGAACTCAACTTACAGGGCTGTTGGTATTTACTACCCAGTGTGCAATCTTGGAATGTCTCAGAAGTCACCTACAGCTGAACATGGTCAGCTTGTGCTAATGGCATCAACATAAATAAACTCCAGATGCAGGGTCAGATTGTAAAGGATAGTGGCAATATGCACTGTATTACAGAGAACCTTGATTTTCTGATAAACCCCAAATCCTGGCAACCTGTACTACTGACTCATACTGTCTTCTCAGAGTATGTCAAGACAGTCTGGCCCATTTCCAGTCTAATTTTCTTTACATTTCTTCTGCAGCTTAGTAAAACAGACACTGGGGAGAAAGAGTAATAGTTTTCAAATACCTGCAAAGAGGACAAGACCCAACATCCACTCCAGACAGAAAAGTAAATTGCAACAAAGGGGATTAGGCAAAACACTAGGGAAAACTTTTGACTTGAAAGTATGTAATGCATTGGAGCAGCCTGCTTTCAGAGGCTGCAGGATCTCATATTGAAGGGGTTTATAAATAGCTTTTCATGAACAGGTTAAATAAACATCTATCAGAAGGAATCCCCTCCTGGGGCAAGAGGAGGGACCACATGACGCCAAGTCATGCCGTAACTTTATCCCTTATGACTATTTTTCAAAAACTCTGAAGACTTGTAGACTGCTAAACAGCTGCTATGTTTCACTCTGGCAATGACTGATTTTCAATTATCTCTGAACTTGCTGCTGTTTACGTTGTTAAAACCTTCAAGTTTTTCCAGGCTACCAAGTAGTGTCCTTTAGAAGTAATTATTATCTCTGCCTTGTGGCACTGTACACTTTTCCTTCTGACTCTTCTCTTGATTTTCCCTCCCCTGTAATTCTGCCCAGGGTCACACTAAGCTGGGCAGTAACTGGGAAGAAAAAGGTACTAGCAACATTGTTGCCAAAAAGGAGCATACCACAGCTTCAGAGAATCACTATCTCTGCTGGCACATCTGAACGCTGCCCAGGCTTTCAGAGCACAAAATGGTAGGGAACGTCATATTCAGATTGAACAACAGAGTCTTCATAATGGAAGAAAATGTCCCATTATCCTCCGCAGGACAAAAGCAAAGATTTTTTAGGCATTTACAAGGTGGAAGAAGATAAAAAAGAGCACAATGAGAATTATTACTGAAATTGATTCTCCTTTGGCAATGGCCTCTTAAATAACCTTTGTGCAAGCCCCAGATTCCTTAGTCAGCCTTGCTGCAGGGTAAAAAGACACTCCTCAAAGAGTGCTGTTGGAGCTTTGTAGTATCAGGTCAAGATGTTGTTCATTTTGTGATATTTCTGGCTGAAAAATACAGAATCTTATTAGCAACTACAGTTAAAGGAAAGGAAAAGAAGTTCATACTTACCTGAAGCATCTGGATGATACAGGCTGGGAGCACTGGTTATTTCTCCTTGCTGATGGAGACAGCTACCTGAGGATCTCTGACTTGCAATTAGAATCCTGCTCTTCGCAGACGGTAACCTTGACACTGCACCCAGTCCTAACTGCGGCTTGAGTATCATGGCAGATCGATAAAAACTTGGTGGGACCTCATAATGAGTGTATGGTGGAGGGCAAAATTCATCTTTTGCAGGCCTTTCCCCAACCTACAGAAAATCATAACGAACACGGATCAATGCAACAGATCAATAAATCCAGAAAATACGAAGCTCTAAATTGCTTATAAAGACTAATTTTCCCTCCTTGTGAATCTGGATTTCAGAGCACTGCAGACTGGTCATCACTTTCAAAAAACTGTGGTCTTACCATATGAATTGCTTTCCAAAAATACAACATTACAGCCTCAATACACAACAAAACCTAAATAAAGAATTGCTGTCCTCCCCAGAAGAAAACAGAAAAACGGAAGATCTTCAGCTAATGAAAATGAAGTTACTGTTAAATCCTGAAAGGTGATATTATTTACAGAAGTAGATACACCAGTATAGTGTGTAAGTGGGATTTTTATTAGACTTTATTTAAAATATACTTACTGAAATACAGTTTTTGGGGAAGTCACTTTTAACTTAGTTAAAAATACAGCTGAAGGTATTTAAAGTTCATCAGGTATTTAAAGATTATCAGAGAAATCACATTGTCAAATCATTTGTGTGAGAAAAAAAAAGTCCTCCACATGTTCTTACTGCAAAATGTTCACTGTAGTTTGTGCCCCTGCACATTTCTGTTCATTACATTTTCCAGGGGCTGTTGAATATTCCAAATCACAGCTATAAAACCCAGATGCCCATCTGAATTGGAGAAAAGAAGAAAATCTGCAGACGTGAAACATTTACTCTTTATCACAAATAGAGGCTGCTTTGCTAAAATCAGTAACAAATCTCTCAGTATCTTAATGGGCACATTCTGTAAGGGCAGCACTGTATGTCTCAAGCTGGAAGTATTTCCAGCAAACTGGCTGTTACCAGGGAACTTGCAGTCAGGGAGTGACCTGGTTCCCTGATTCAGCCCTTGCATCTTTCTACACTCAAGTTGGGCTCTGATTCCCATCTCGATGTGCTGCTTCGTGACTCAGGACGAGGGCACGAAACAATGTCAGTAGGTTTCATTTCTCTGTTTGCAAAGAACTGTTCTAGGTAGAGTCCGACTTCTTTACGTTTTCTTATAGAATGCAAAATCATCATAATGTAGAAAGGACCCATGAATTTTTTCCAGTGCATACCATTTAGGACACAAGAGGGGGAAAAATAAAGAAAAAGATGGCTTAGGAAATCTGAACTAAATTTGTTTAAAAATTAATCAAAAAGTGCTGTAGGCTACCTAGGAAGAAATGTAACTGCCAATTAATTAACTCTACTGTAAGTTATGATGCATATAATATGCCAAATCAATTTCTATTTAGCAATTATAAGCATTTAGAATATGCACTTCAACATTGGCTATAAAAGCTTTGATCCTAGCTACTTCAAGAGCTTTAATCCTAATGTAGCAAATCTTTAATATGCTAAAAGAGACAAGACTGGCCTTAAACTATTAAATATAACATCTTTGAGGCCTCTGCACAGGAACTAGGAGGGCAGATGCAATAAACACAATCTTTACATTTTTGCTCTGTATTTTTTCCTTTGTTTGCAGTCCTATTTCCTGCCATTAGATCTTCCCACTTCCTTTTTTATTATAGTCCTATGACCTATTTCTACAAGTTCGGATGCAGTTTTTTACTGTATAGGTGATTCTCTAGGCTTGAACTGCAGGAGATGCTCAGATTCTTATTTTCAGCTTCTGGATATAAGATTGTTCTCCTGGATAAGACTCAGTTATCTTTTCTCTCCCTGATGATTTTTTTTCAATCAGAATTCCACTATACCCTTCTGATCATCTCATATTTAACTGCAGGTGAACATACCAATGCCAAGTACTTCAGAATAAAGGAATAGAGAAAACATTTAAATATAGAAGCCATGCATTTTTTATAAACTGGGTCAGCTTAGCCAAACCTTCGGTCACCTAATATTTTTTTTGTTATTGACAGCATGCTAGGAGTAACGCAGAAGGGCCATAAACATGTGTAAACATAAACACACTAAAAATAATCAATTGATCATAAGCATAAAACCTTTTCTCAAGCTGAGAGAAGCGAGAAGGATTTAGAATAGAATCATTTAGGCTGAAAAAGACCCTTAGGATCATTGATTCCAACTGTAATTTACCCAAATATCTTTGAAGAAACAGATGCTATTTTTTAAAGAGCCCAGTTTTGGGGGACATAAACTTACTATGAAGACATATTAATTTTTCTTTTGTATTTAATGGTGAATTCATGAAGTGTAAAATTCAACTGGTCTCAATAGAATTGTATGCAACTACTGATTATATGGCCATTTTAAAGTTCTTCAGAAATATATGGATTAATATGAAACCTGTTAGCATCCTGTACTAGATTTTTGAACAAGGGACTTTTAAAGAAAAAATCTCTTGCAGCCTGTCAACTAAAAAGAAGCTCAGCTTAGAGTTTTACTGTGTAGCTGTCTGCTCATTCCCCACCCATCCCATTTAATGAATTTGTTAGGAAGAGCTGGAAAGTCTGCAGCAAATACTTGGAGGATACAGAAATTTCCACAGACTGCGTAATCCCGAGCAGAGCTGGCAGCATGGCCAGCAGGTAAAGATGTCCAACATTTTCCTTCTCTACACTACACACTTTCACTACAAACAATGGTGTTTGTACCATTGTCAAACATTAACACCTCAAGCAAGAATTCTCTTGTCAAGTGTCTGCTTCAGGCAACTATTTGGGAAGAGTTGGTGACATTGGTTCAAGCAGTACAGACAATGAGATTAGGGGGGAAAATTGCTGGTTTGACTATGTATAAAACAACTCCCCCAACCCTTTTTCTCCTACAGGTCTTTCATTTCAACAGGCTTTGGTCCACGCTTTCTAGAGCAGAAAGATGTCTGTGCTGGGGAATAGACCCAAGGATGTGGTTGAACAGGACAGGTGCAGCCTTGGGGATGCAGGCAGGAGAGCTGGTGATCAGCAGACCTCCTTACAGACCCCCACCAGAACCAGGGCTCTTGGCAGCAGCCATAAGTAGTGAATAAAGTGAGTCAGTGGTCACTCTGACAAGGCACAGACCATATCCATATGGGTAAACTCTCACTTTGCAGGCCAGGCCAGTCATAACCATGCTGGTCCTTGGGAACAGCCTCTGGGTAAGCACATACTAGCAGAGGTGAACACCGAGCTGGGGAATGTGCTCCCAGCCCAGCAGTACAGACAACCTTGTACTTGGAGGCCATGCCCTCCCACTCTTCAGTTCACTAGCACAGCTACAGCTTTGGGGTCCCACAGTTTGCTCTGTTGTTACTTCCCACAGACTTAACTGGGAACATAAAGTGGCCACAAATTCCCACTGGTGCTGACTAGAAGAGGCTGAGGTCCAGGCTGAGATGGGGAGCCCACAATGTGATGAAGCATGTGGATAGCAGCTATCTTCCCTGGACAATGACTGGGGGGGGGTGGGGGGTGGGGGGTTTTAAGCATTTCACTTTGAGTGGTTTTCTACATTTTTTTTTTTTTTTTTATGAAGACAGACATGAAAGCCACCACGCCATGCCAAGGTTCCAAACAAAAGCATTCAAGGAGCTGCCAATGCCATAGGCAAGGCTGCTCGTTTAACTCTGTTCCACTACGGACCCAGTCTCTAAGCACGCCGGAGATAGGGTATTTGTCTGAGCTGCTCTATAGGGGCTTTAGCACAGGCAGCTCAAGGAACCCTGCAGGCTCCCCACTGCGTGGAGGTATCCCTCGAGGCGTCCTCATAATGTTCTCCAGGACTTGCTTCAGAGTCTCCTGTCCAAAACAGCACCTTCCTATTTTTTCTAGCTCATGGCACCCAGAGGTGTATTTAATTGTTCCTACCATTTAGCTAGCTGAAGGGTGCTAAGAGATTACAGGTCTGACTGATAGCAGCTATTAACACTCCCTATTACAGCTATGTAAAGAGCTATAGAATACTAATCAAAGCTCTCCAAAGCCCAAACTGGATGTGTGAAATAGGGCCATCTGAGATTTTTTTCTCTCACCAAGACAGTAGCCATCCTGCCCCAGCATCTCTTTGTCTCCAAAACCTCTGAGCCTTCAACTGTTCCTTTACCAGGGTGATCTTAATTCATCCTAATTGGTTTCTTTCTGATAACACATCAGTCATCTGCCATGAACCTGTTCTGTGCACAGTTGCTCTTCTAAGCATCTGTCCACTTCCATGGATCAATCATTTTCCTTTCTCTTGATCCATACTGGAGACAAATCAGTCCCCTTTGCATCTTCTAGGGTGGCAGCGCAAGAGAACAAATACCATCTTCTTCTATCAGCTCCTGATTCCTGGGCTAATGCAAACTCATAACACAAACTGCAGTTTGATTGACTTTTCCTTCCCAGCCTCTCCTCCAGGCAATCCAGCTTCTTTAAAGAAGCGGCTTGCTTGGGTTCAAATCTTGCCACATTGAAATACCCCTCTAATCCTAGTCTACAGCAGATCATGCTGCAGACTTGCCACAACCTGAGTCCTTCTCATGTTAAGAACAGTCCTCAGTGGTGCACAGAAATTGACCCTTTGCTCCCAGATGTGTCTGCTATCCTGCCTGATTATCTGAACCCCAACCGTATGTTCCATAGACACCTACAGTCTTCAGAGGATCATGTCACCCTATAAACAGCCAAACAGCTGCACAATCTGGGTTATTGTGGCTTTAATTTACATTGCTATATATTAAATGGTAATAACAGCAATTTTCCCTCAACTTACAGGGCGATTGTGAAGATATACTAATGATGGCTGGCACAGATAAGCTCACAATGACTTTAATAATTCCTCCTCTGGATGGAAAATATAAAGAACAGAGCTGGAAACTGAAGGGAAGGCCAGTGAGCACTGTCCCTTCTGTGTTTGGGATGAGATGGTGCTCTATGAAAAGCTATAATACATGTTCACTTCAGTAGGTTGCCTGTTAATATGGCATTAAGGCCAATCAACACTCACACACAATATCTTAATATGGTTATTTGCCAGCTTTTGATTGTCAACATTGTCACCAAATTTGTTATTTCAATGTTGTTCTTTGGATAAACACTGTATGTAGAATGAGGCAGGCATTAATATAGCCTCAGTAACACCATGAGACACACTGCAAAAAACATAGTAATTTTTCTTTTTTAAAGACTGGTTCAAATTAAAAACACTTGTGTTATCATCAGTATTAATATAAAAAGCTTGATCGTTGAACTTCCACAGGTCCCAAGCAGCACAGGGCAAAAGCACATCACAGACCCAAATGTAGCTCCCTCCTCCCTGTCCTTTCTCCACCTTCCAAGCAAGGTCAGCCTTGCTCCATAGCGCTCACCTGCCAGCAGGGATTTCAGGGAACCAGGACTCCTGCCTGACTTATCAAAACAGAAACACATTGAGCTATCAGTAGCTATAACTGACCAGAAGGACTTCTATCACCTTTTAGCTGCTTGGGAAGGCATTCTGGGGAAAGATTTCTTGTGTGAGGTGCAAGTCAATATAACATACAACATTAAAATGAGTTAAAAGAAAATCTTTTCCTGTATGATATACATATATAATCCAAAACCAGCTCTGATAGCCCCTGGGCTTCAGTACAGGTAAACAGAAGGGAATTAGTTTAGACCTCTAGCGCTCTGTCTGAAAAAAAACTGCCAACTTCCCCATGACAGAGGAAAAGTCTCTGTGGGCAGATTACATTCATTCCCCAAAGCTGTTCTTTGGGGGGAAAAAACACATTCCACTTATGAATAAATTCAAACAGTATGTCTTTTCCTTTCTAAACACCCGTATTTATATTACTAGCAGGGGACTGGTTTCCTGGAAAACACTGAAGGAACATAGTGACAACTTCCAGTCACAGATCAGACATCACAACAGGGTCAGTGCCAGAAACAGGTAAGTTTGTTCAGTTCTAACGATCACACATTACCTTGATTTAGGACTTATTTCTTATTTGAGGTTTGAGAACTAACTTCTGGCAGCAACAAGTAAGAAAATGATCACCACCTGGCATACAAAAGAGACTGTCGAGATGCCTCCTTACCTCCTGCAGAAACTTCTCGTTCATTGAACCGAAGTGATGGCCTGGAGGCCTAATTCCTGACACTACTAGTCCAGAACTGAAGAGTCTTGGCTTCTGGAGGTCAGGTTTAAATTTGTCGTACAGGATGCTGGTGGGCTTCGACTCCTCTCCATTGGATACCTTCTGCTCCGTAGAGATGGGCATGCCACACGTGGGGCTACCAAAGGGCATCCCTGCTGGCGTAAACAAAGGGTCAAGCTGCTCTATCGAACGAGGGTTTCTCCTGATGTACGTGATGATTTTAGGTCTCACAGGTTTGGGCCTGGGTATGGCAGGTTTCATCTCCACACTTTCTTCCAGTTTTTCACTGCAGTCACTGTCCACATCTGCCTTCTCTGCAAGGGAGCCCTTGGGGTGGACCAGGATAGGTTTTGGGATGGCACTGCTGCAAGCAGTCTTGATAGGCACTTTAGAGGATATGTTTAACAACCGCGTACTGTCAATGGGAGGTAGGACTGAGGAGGGTGACAGTTTGTCAACATGAAGTGCATAAAGGTCCTTCAAATTACTGTTTGATAGCGTGGGCTGACTATTAACTTCCAGTGTTGCCACTGGCTGCACAGGAGTTTGGACACATAGAAAGGCATCAGACTTTGCTGAAATGTTACAGCTCTCCAGTGTTTCCTCTGGGGGATGTTTCTGTGCACTAGCTGTCTTTTTACTTGGAACTGAAAAGCTCGAGGCTCCTGCATCACTGTCATAGTTGTCAGGTAGTTGGTTTGACACTGTTTCTGCACTGCATGCTCCGTGTTGATCTGAGACATCAGAAACAGGTACAGCCACATCCTCAGTGCTTCCTTTGACTAATGTCAGTTTATCCTCCTTAACTTTCAAGGGTTTGCTGTCAGGTAGATTAATATTCTGTGTAAGAGATATCTGTTCACCAACTGTTTCTGTACAACCTGCCTCAACTTCATGTAAATTTTTGTTTTTTCTAGGTGTCACTTTGCCACTGGATTTACTACTGCAGGAGAGTGGAAATGCTGTTTCCACTTCGTCAGTAAAATATTCCTCGCCAACCTGGTCAGTTGCCTTGTTGTCACTATCATTGTTTCCTCTCCCTTCCTCACCAATGGTGACATTATCACTCAGCAATTTTTCATCAGGATAGGTTACCACCTGGCTTGACAATGAATCCTCTGCTTTATTACAGGTGTCTTGAAAATGGTATGCTTGAAATTTTGATGCATCAGACCCAGAGCCTTTCTGTTCCTGCACTGCTGTAGCTTCATCTTTTTGACAACCCAGGAACTCTTCCAGCATAATTCTCTCAATCTTTTGTTGACAAGTATTTTTAGATTGTAGAGACAGTGCAGTCTTAAGCTCCAGTTTTTTACTTTTATCACCCTGACCTAATTGTGCTTCTGATTTACTTGCAATCTCATTGGGCTTATGAGAAGTATGCAGTGTGCTTTCAACGTTAACATTTGGTACATCTTCTGGTTTACTTATTTTCTTATTCCCTGAGGTAGATGGTTTTGAATAAAGTACAGTATTTTCCTCTGAGGTATTGTCAAGTGGATGAAAAACCATCCCAAGAAAATGATCTGTGGATGTTTTTTGTGATTTCTCCGTATTTCCTATCAAATGGTGCGACCTGTCAATGGAATCCAATGATGCAGAAAGCAGACGTTTACATGACACACGGCCAATGCAGCCTTTTGCAAATGTTTCAGATTGAGGAGAGAATTTACTTGGTCTTCCCAAAGAAAGCCTTTTTATTCTCTCCACCTCCACAGTCCTGGATATTTTACCCTTACAAAAGTTCTGGGTTATGTCAACATCACCTTTGGAAACAGCCTCCAGGTTGGCATCATTTGTGCTACTTTTTAAATTGGACAGACTTTGTCCACGGCTAATCCTGATATATCTTGATATATCCTTAGCTTCGCAGGTCCTAGAATCTTTCCCCATCTCCCTGCTTGTGATGGAGGGCAGCTTACTTTCCTGTACACTGGTGTGACAGGTCCGAGAGTCTTTGAAGGTCAAAAGTTTATTCTGCTCTGTATTCAGATGAGCAACCTTCTCTGATCCTCCACAGTGTATATTCCCACTCTCATCTGTCAAACCAAGTTTCTTAACATCCCCTTCAGTGGTCCTAATTTTTGTCACAATTTGGTTGGCATTGGTATCCCCCACACTCACTATGCTTTCATTATTATTTTTTATTTCGCTGCGATTGTCCTGAAGCTGGGCATAACATGACTTGTTTGGGATTAATGGAACACTCATTTTGAAGCTTCAGGTGACTGCCTTTTTGACAGTCCTAATTAATGAGAAAGTTTTTTTTTTTCCTTGTTAGGTTAACTATTATGCATGCTTCAGTTAAATATTTAAATTATAAAGTCATCAGTAGAAAATTCCTTGTCAGAAAGCTTGGAATCTCTTGTCAGAGTCACATTTTTGTGCTGCTCAGTTGTCTTTTGTGCAGCCTCTGGACATAGGAAATCTTTGTGATATGCAGTAGAGAGGTTCAACAAAAGCAAGATAGATCTGTTAGGTCCCCTCTGAATAAAAGCCAGTTAATCCATCCAACCTACGAGGAAAAACAAAACAAAACAGAAAACAGACGTTACACTGATGTCAGGAATCACGATAACTAAACCAAAGCTAAAATCAACAGCACTCTCAGGTACATCCCCAGGACAGAACATTTTCAAACATTTTAGATTCCATTTCAATCACAGCTGTGCTCCCAGGAAAGATTCTTAGCACAGCACAGATCTCTGACTTGAGAACTTACACAATTAAAACAGTCCTGGTTAGAAGAGTGGTTACTACTGTTTTTAAGCCACATAGATTTACAAATGGAAGTAAGCATAAATAGCTAGGTGAGGTTGGGTCCCCACATCGAGGGTCTAAGCACTTTCATATTGCTATAACATCTTTATTACACCAAGAGTGGCTACTGATGCATTTAAAGCACCACTGTGTAGACAAGCTGTAAGTAATAAAATTCCAGCTCCATTAGAGGATGTGTATGGGTTTCTCTCCTTGCCTCATACGAACTACTGCTGTACTTGCGCTGACACTCCATCCCTCTTGATACTTCTTAGCCAGGTCTATAGATGCCAAGAAAGCAAAAACTACGGCTGTAGGCCTGCATATAAACCCAGTGTTTTTCTGAGGCATCTGCACATGTGTATGTTCAAATATAGAGGATTATACACCTGTCCCAATGCAGTGCAACTCCTTTTTGCTTTCCCCCCTCTGGGGCTTTGGGAGCCCAGATTTTGTCCTCTCTTACCTCCAACAAGATGAAGGGGAAATTTCTGTCTACACCACGCCTAAATTCAGTCTCTGAGACATTTTTTGTACCCTGTATGTTCATGCCTTTCATCATAAAGAAATATAGGAACTAGAAATTGGAACATGCTCCAAAATATCCAGAAGGTAGAATAAAAACACCTGCAATGCTCCAAGCTGTGCTGGGTTTCTAATCAGGGGCTCACAGGGGCAGTAATCAGAAGTGCTGATTAAGTCCACTGCTCTGCCTACAGCATCTGGGTGCAAGTCTGGGCTGTGTTTCTAACACTCGCTATGAGCAGGTCCTCCCAGACTTCGCATTCAGTTCAGTTCAGTCCTGACCACAACATCTGGCTCTAAGCTCAATCCAGTTTCTTCATGCAGTGCACACACATGTTGGTTGAGCCTGGTTTCAGGCTCCTGGCATAGTTTCAGCTCTTCAGCAAACAATAACTAAATTAATGCATGAAACAGAACACAGTATTAAGAATTTTACTTCACCACCACAGCATTGTGTTATTATAGATCTCATTCACAAAGCATTGTAAAGCAAGACTTTTAAACTGCTGCAGTGATCTGTCCTTATTCCCAGAGAAAAAAGAATTGAATACTTATTAAATGAAATACATGCATTATAGGGGTTTTGGTTCATTTCTTGTTCATTTTTTTCTGAAAAAAATGATAATACCAGAGCTTACATATTCAACCTGAAAGCTGAACTCTAAATGCTCTTCACTGGACAAACCTGTTTGGTTATCTAGGAAGGGGCACTGATGGGCTCCGGAGGGAGCTGAGTTCAGTAAGCTTGTGTTTCTCCCTCAGCTGGCATCGCTCTGTCGTTTCAAAAGTGAGGGTCACATAAATGATCAGAGGGCTGAAACACCTCTCCTGTGGAGGCAGGCTGAGAGAGTCGGGATTGTTCAGTCTGAAGAAAAAGGCTCTGGGGGACCCTATTGCAACCTTTCAATACTTAAAGGCAGCTTATAAGAAAGATGGACAAAGTTTTTACCAGGGTCTATAGCAATAGCACAAGGTGCAACAGTTTTAAAAGAAAAGCAGGTAGGTTTAGAATAGACATAAGAAATTCTTTACTATGAGAGTGATGACTGAGACACTGGAACAGGTTGTCCAGAGCAGTTGCGGATGTTCCTCTCTCGAAGTGCTCAAGGCCAGGCTGGATGGGGCTCTGAACAACCTGATCTAGTGGATGATGTCCCTGCCCATGGCAGGGATGCTGAACTAGGTGACCTTTAAAGGTCCCTTCTAACACAAACCCATTCTATGAATTGAATAGAAAGTGCAGTGAGCAAAACATTGGGGAATTGAGAAAAAGATGGAGGAAACTCATCTTTCTTGCACCATTTGTACTCTCTCAACAAAAGCGTCACCCGATGGCCCAAAACTTTAGCAGATTGTGGTGAGTTGACTATGGCTGGCTACAGATGCCTACCCAGCCAATTCTCATTCTACCTTCTCAACAGGACAGGGGGAGAAAACAAGATGACAAAGCTCATAGGTAGAGATAAAGACATGAAGATCACTTACCAAGTACTATCACAGGCAAACCAGACTTCCCTTGCAAAAAATTAATTTATTCCCAATTAAAATAGAGTTGAATGATAAGTAACCAAAGAGCTAAAATACCTTCCTGTGAGGAAATCACCTATCCCCTTTTTTCCCAGGCCTAGCTTCACTCTATTCATAGCTCCTCCACTCCACCAGTTGCTCCTTCCCAGAGACACTGGACCTCCATGTGCTACAGCAGTATGTATAAATAAATCAGTAAATGATAATGACAAGGTACATTAAACCCTAAGTACCATTTCTGGCTGATGCATTCAAATGTACAAGTAGAGCAATACATTAACTTGCCACTTATTTTCTTCTCTAAATCTCTTACATGGGTTTAGAACAAAGATACCCAAGACATTTAAAATTATAAACATGATGCTAAGAGGTTGCTGGTTCCTCTTGTTTACGCTGCCCCCAATACGATTAGTATCAATGCAAATGAAGATTGTTTTGGAAAAAAATATTGGGGAAATACCTGTATTAATTGAAAGCACCTTCACACACATTGTGTGACATAGGCCATGCTAGTATGCTTCAGACACCAGACCAAACAATTTGGTTTATATTGCTCATACAAACTGATAGACATGAGGGTCAGAAAGATCTGTCCCCTCTCAAACACTGTGCACTACACAACCTCAGTACACTGCCAGCTGAAATTAAGCTCTTAAAGCAGCCAATGCTGGCCAGAGACACACAGTTCAAACGTATGTGCAATTATGTTACTTTTAAGAGAAGGGACAATAAAATACTGTCTAGGCAGAGATTAATCTCAGACAATGTTAGCATTGCTCCTGTGCTTCCTCCAGAGTCAGTGAGAAGGGACAGGCACTTTGGAAAGGTGGTTCATCCCATGCTAACACCTTTCAGAATGGACCCTATGCACCCAGCCTTCCAAGTTCATCTCTTCTGGTGATATCGAGCCCCAGATGAAGGATGTCACAGACCTGAAGAACCCACTACATCCTTAAAATTACATCCATACAATTACCCAAAATATTTTCCTCTTCTGCAAAATATTGCCTGTTCAACTTTTTAATCTGTTTTAAAGTTGCCATTACGATGAATACAGAATAATGATTCTATGTTTGAAAATAATACAAGACTTCGTTCTGCTATAGAACATACTGATAGCACAAGACTCCTCCTAAATTAATATAAAAATGTAATCAAGCACCTATGCCAATCAATACTTTATTAATCCACTTTTCCCTGTGAAGGAATACAAGCTTTTGGTTCAATTAAGATAATACATACTGTTACATCTGGGACCTTAGAAGATTTGATCATTCTCATATAAACATCTTCATTAAAGAAGCTTTGGCTTGGATTTTCTGCAGGGTAGTTGATTTTATGTTGTACTGTCTAGGCTCAACTTCACTATGCTCTTTGGAGTCAGTTAGATGAAAAGACTCAGCTGTGCCTGGGTCCTGCTGGCTTCTCCTCTGTTTTTTTATTACTCACCTCTCCTGACTGATGTTGGCTGGCATACACACATCTAAAGCCACTCCCTGCTGCGCAGGAATTATCTGAGATGACCGAGATGTGAACCTCCTAACTCTTCAGATACCCTCTTTAGCTCAGGAACAGCAGAGACAACTTGATCCCAGCAATGACAACACCTTATCACTTAGCAGCATCTCACTGGGGACCCTGGACAAGAAACACGACTGCAAGTCTTAAAGACTGAACTTGGTTGGCATTTGCAACTCTTGATACAGGTAAACAATTCTTAATACTTTATAGTGTAAAAATATCCCTTCTGAATTGCTGAGAATGGAAAATGAAATCATAGTTCTCCATCCCACAACATCTTGGCAGAATGCGATAACTGTATTTGTGAAAAAAAACTTTACAAAGTGATGTCAATGTGCTAGACAGTAAAATAAAATTATATCCACCAGTCTGTAGTTAGCTATGAATCCCACAGGGAGAAGAAAATTTCAAGGAGTCAGAAACATAACTAAATACTTTTGTTTAACTTCAGCAGTATCAGTTTCCTTCTGAGATGGTTCTCTCTTAAGAGCCTCTATTCTAAACCTGAGCCCATTTAATGTTGATCTAGGAAAAAAGTATAAAACAGTTTCTTCCTTTCTGCTTCTGCAGTTCCTCTGCTACACTTTGCTCCATCCTAAGCTGCATTTGGCCAGCAGGTCCCATCCTACCCTCTGGAGACAGCAGGGGGAAGGTGAACCTGAGATGGATGATTTCTGTGCCATGACACACAGCATAGACTGTATCAGCAAAGCTCAAGTTTGTAAAACGTAACCAGCTAAAAAAAGAAAGCAGCAGACGGCTTCTAAATAGTAACAGCAGTTTTTTGTTTGGTTTTTTTTTTAAAACAAGCAGTGCAGAAATATCATTATCCTCAGTAGGCACCAAGTAAAAGAAAAATGGTAAAGCATTACCATGTTATTGGCTGTCTGTTTTGGTTTTAATCCACCACAAAAACAGAACAGTAACAATTATGAGATATGGAAAGGAATTATCAAAGCACAAGGAAAAATAAAACTGGAAATAAAGAAATAAAATCTGAAATGTGTTGAGAAGTTTGGCTCTTGTATCAGTATTTCCTAATGCAGGCTGTCACAGCTGCTTACCCATCCCAGTAGATACAGTCTAAACCCAGAGCATTTACAGCAAGATACATTAAAAACATCTGGTTGTACTAGTAATACTGTGCATGGCTCAGGTCGATTGCTCTTTCTGTACACAGCATGTGAGAAGCACCCGAGTACCTTATTAACCTTGTAGCTGAACCAGTGCCTTTTGCTATTACCGTTCTAAAAAAGCAATGGGTTTGTAAATGGCTGGGGCAGAGCCAGCAGCCTGCAAATGGTCAGCCACGGAACGCTCTCAACCCAGCGGGTAGTGGGGGGTGCTGCACGGGGATGAGGATCACACAGGCTTTCAGCTGCACGTGGGGACCTGCACACCAGCCCACTTCGTCATGACTGAGAAAGGAGTCACCAAGTGTGACAGCATGTTTATCCTCACAGAAGGTAACTACGACTGCTTGATCACAGCTCAGTTGAAAGCCTGAAGCGAGAAGCCTCCGGCCATTTCCCTCAGAGGCAATCCTGGTCACAAGCTCCATGATCACAAAGCCCTGCAGCATCCAGGACAAGGGCTGAGCACAAGCTCCAGCTCTGCTCCCCTCTGCACAAGCAGCACAGATCTGAACAGAACGAGAATCTTTGCGTTACAGCACACACAGCTAGACCTCTGCCGAAACAGGTCCCAAGAACGAAATGCTGGCCCACAGGAAAGACACTCCCATTGTCTGCCCAGTGCAGCGATGGAAGAAGACGGATGAAAGTACATGAGGAATATATTTGCATGAGGTGGGAAACAGCTGCAATTTTTACAGTTACTACAGAAAACTGGCATGGACAGCAGCATCCTGACATGCACAGGTGCCCCAAGAAATACCGCTGGGGAGAGCTGGAAGCCCAGCCACCGCCTCGCCGAGGCTTTCCCTGCGAGAGGAGATACCACTGCATGCAATGCCAGCACTGCACACTGCCAAGAACCGAGCCCCACGGCTGAAACAAACGCAGTGCTGGAAGGGAAAGAGGTGGGAATATCTTCTTGAGGAGCCCAAATTGTTATAAAGAACAACTTCCAATGGTGATAGAAGTTGAAAGCTGATACTAGGACACTAAAAAAAAAAAAAAAAAAAGCGCCAAAAAACCTCTTGGAGTGGGTAACATACAATCGGAATTAATTAAAAGCAGTGAAGAAGCGCTCAACCAGGCATGTGATAACTTTGTTAATGTGATTTGGAAGGCTGAGAACTGAGATTTGGATACACTCCCCAACGGCTTCTACTCATAACAAAGCAGACCCAGCTGTTTGGGGAAATTACAGCATAATCTCATCGTTGGCAGATCCTATGGAAACGTTGCTGTATGTCACAAAAAGGACAGTACTCCAGATTGACAACTTTCTGCCTGATGAGCAATTAAGACATGGGCAGAGAAGAGAAACGGTGGAGCAAATGTTAAAATTTTTACACACTGGAAAATGATAGGAAGGCAGTTCTTATTCACTCATAAAACTGAAACAATCTGAAAATATCAGAGAATTTTGCAAAGCGTGACCCAGTAGCATTTCCAGAATTTAAGTGTTTTAGTGGTTTTAATGTCTTTACAATCAATAAATTATAATCTTTTCACTATTTACATGATTACCTATTTTATATCTATATAAATATAGTTTTTAAAAAAGGATATAAAATAGAGAATGGTTTCATATGCTAAAGCAAAGATTTTCAGTTCTATATTATCTGTTATTCACCAACAAAACAGGTTTTAGTTTATACAAATTAATAATGAATTTATACTGGTTTATCAAATTGATTTTATCAAAATTATTATGAACAAACCAGATTTTAAACACTTGCCACATTTAGCTTCAAAATTCTTTATATCAAGCTTTTTCATTTTACAGTTCCAAATAATATTTCAAGATCAAATTTCCTTTGTGTTGATATTTTTTAAAGTTTTTTAAATGGCAAGTCAGGTAACACAGAAAGGTTTATTTCTCTACCCAAATCAGTATTTTATTTTCCTAAATAACAGGATGATAACAAGCCCAGTGGAGGACTCTGGTTCTTGCTTTCAACTAGGCCTGTGAGGAGACATTTCTTTTCCACGTTTTTTCCTTGGGGCAGTAGTTCCCCTTTACTTCCAGTTGCCATGTCACATGAAGGGTATCGCACACACCAAATGTGTTGGGTATGGTCACATACTTGCATGGCCACTGGCCAAGCTCCTGAGCTCCTGGAAACTGAGCCCATGATGAACGAGATGGTGACGAAGCCAGAGGACGACTGCTGAGAAGGATTTAGCCCAGGTCCTACCCACCACCAGAATCAACCAGAAAGTGCCCAAATCAAGAGTACAGCCTCATCCTCTTATGTCCTGTTCACTTGCTGTCTTCACTCTCTTTCCCCAGGGGTTTTGGGGTCAAGCCTGCAGTAATGTAACTTCCTTACACAACACCCCTGAGAGATCCCTGGGAACCACCACAGCTCCCTGTTTGCTGGAAATCACAGCCAAGTGCATCACTCCCAAAAACACAGCCAAAGGTAAAGGTGCTAAAGCAAGGCTGTACCCCGATTTTCCCAAGGGAGGGGAGGTGGTAGCATCTCTCTCCATGTTCTGAAGCAATAGGACTGAAAAATCAGGTGCCAGCATGAGACCTCAGCCCTAGAAATCGCTGTAGCTCCCGGCAGTATCACAATACACAAGTTGCTTGCAAGTGCAACTTTCCTTTCTGAATAATGAAAAGATGCTCCATTTTAAAAATATTTATATATATCCTTAATTGCCTACATATGGCAACTGGAGGACTTTAACACAGCAGGGAGAGCAAAGGGATTGCACTGTTTTTCCTTTAGCTAAATACCCCTTTTCAGCACTGGAGGGTTTTATCTCACAGGCCCTACTGTAGATGGGAAACAGCCATGACCACATGCAACTGCTGTTGGCTAAAGAAACCAGTGGCCACTTGGTCTCCCTAGGGAACAAACCCACTTTTCTTGCTATGGCAGTGGCAATGCAAAGAGCAGAAATCTTTGTACAGCTCCTTAATTTACCTCCAGTTACACTGTAGGGATCAGTACATCTTCAAGGCAAACATCAAAAACCTTCCCAGAGATTATGTATAAATTATTTCCTTTTCATAAGAAACTTGTAAATATATAGGGTTTGTTTTTCTTATTTTTTGGTCAAAACTGCGTTTTGTAATACAAATCTGAAGAGATACCCTAATAATTTATTACCTGTGAGGGCTGAATTCCCAAAGCATGTTATGTGGAAACGATCCTGCTGCTATTTCAAAGGAGTACAGGATTTGGAATTAAAGATTCTCATTATCAAAACTGACAAATTATTTTAATTATTAACATCAATCAAGTCTCCACAAGGCATAAGCCTTAATAGTTGTTTTTTAAGACTCCTTTTTTAACATTTCTATTTGCTTTCAAATGTTCACTGTTGGATAAGACAACATACTCTGATATAAGCAATCCTATTAATTGGATCCCCCCTCAAAAGACAGAAGTCTCTGATCATCTTAGCAATGGCAACCAGGAAGCTGATTTGATAAACACAGCAACTTATCTTAAAAAAATGTCTGGGTTTATTTTAATTCCAGAGAAGTACACCTGGTTAAAAGTATAGGAACAGCTCATACTTTTTACGGCACAACACTATTCAGTTCAGGATTTCAAATTAAAACTAACAGCAGAACCTCAGGGAAAGCCACTGTGAACAGAGATGGTATTAGATGAGGGCATCCTGGCTGTTTAAGTAGTGAGAGCTGGTAAATCAAGCAAGGCAAGACCTCCACCCAGAGCTCCAGCCCGTGTAGATCTATAGTGCCACAGTCACAAGCAGAACACAGGCAGTACAAGAAAACCCTGAATCAAAATCCCAAAGGAGAGAAACATGTCACTGTTCACCCCAAGGCACCACAGAGAAAATGCAAACGGCAAGAAAGCAAGCAGTGAAAAAGTTTTCTTGGAAGTGAGTCTAGTCAAGGCAAAAGCTGATTCCTCCCAAACAAGTGGAAACAAACAGAAGAAAAATGACACATCAAACCAGTCCATGCTGCCATAGCTCAGCCAGCCTGTTACGTATGGACACATTACACAGGGCTGACCCCAAACATAAGACTAAAGGACAGCCCTCTGCACTCTTCCTTTTGCCCCTGGATACTAACAGAGCCACCATGCATGCACTGCTTCACCACTTGGCACCCTTGGGCACAGTGCCACTGATGTCAATAGGAGATAGTAGCGAAGGTGAGAGAGGCACTATAAACTCATGTTGTTCTCCTCTGTCAGAACAAAGGGAGCAGCAAAGGGATCCTGCCCATCCTTTCCGAGCACCTTCACCCTGCAGAGCCCAGCCAGCAGCTTACTATGTTACCCTCTATCCAAAAAGATGATCTGCACTTTCTCATAAAATCTGCAACAGCTGGACAGTGGATGCACCGGGCCCCAAAACACTGCTTAATTTATTTCTGTACAGTGCAAAATCTTGACACAGAAAGGGGAAAATGTGAAATGTTTCCAAAATGATCGCTTTTTTTTGCTAATACAGCTAAATCTTTCCTGCCTTCCAAAAAAACATCTGGGAGACAGAAAAAAAAATATATTTAGTTATAACACTCAAACATGAAAAATAGTTCATAAATTTGCTTCCTATTGAGCAAAAAACAGAAACTCAGAAGCTTTGTCTACTCCAGCAAATTTACCCACTGCTGATAAAGCAGTTACAACTGATGCTGAACTCAGTTTAACTTCAAGTGTAGTCAAGGGTAAATTGACTTTCCACATGCTTTTCTGAATTCTACTGAATTCAACAGCAGGTAAATGTGTGAGTTCTTAAATGAATATCTAAATATGAATTTAGGACCCTGATTTTACATTGCTAGGTTTGCATATTGCAGTTTGAACCACCACCATTTCTGTAATGCTGTCAAACTTTCAAAAACATTATTGCAGATATATAGAGGCAAACCTGTAAAACTAGTAAGAATCAGTAAAACCCAAAGCTAATATAAAGCACTATCAGAAATTCTGCTCATTTGCTTTAACTCCAGTAAAAGCCATCTTCTGTAATTTGATCTACATTTCCAGAATATTTTTCCTTGTGTCTTGGTACCTAAGGGGAGAAAAAAAACACTGTCCATTTGTTTTTTTAAAAAAGAGGCAAGATAGGGGAGAAAAAACTACTGTCCATTTGTTTTAAAAAAACAGAGGCAAGATGAAAACTGTGGTAAAATCCAGACTAGGCTCTGGACTAGAAGACCCTGGTTTAATCAGTTACAACAATGAACCAAAGGGCATGAAGCTCCACGTGTTCTTATTCACAGTTTTAACTTTCCTACCAGGATATGTAAAGTACATGAAATAAGTTTCCAGGTGTAACTTCAGCTGTTAGAAAGGTAGAAGGAACATATATAATTATTCTATTCAAGCCACTCTGACTGACCAAGAAGCTAGAAGTTCAGATGCCACGCTGCCTGCTGCGCACCACATGTCTGGTGGCTGAGGGCTCACCATGGGCGAACTGGCAAGGAAGCTGTCATTTAAGAGCACGGAAGGCAGAATCCAAAATCTTAATATTCAGAAGGTCAAGCAAAACTAATGCATTACCTGCCTGCTACTACACATCCTGCAAGTGTACTACAAGTACTTCACAGCGACCACTGTTCTGTAAGCAATTAATTACAATTGTTATGCTTAAAAAAAAAAAAGTATATATCGCTCAAAAACATTTGCAGCAACTTGTCTGTCAAAAGATTGCACCCCTATTTTCAAAAATGAATAGAAATTTGATTCAGCTTTAGCACTCTATCATCCTTCTATTTACCATGCATTATTTACATGTATAAATAAACCAGAAAAACTTACATTGTGAATTTTGGGGAATTTTTCCCTGTTGTATTTTTCAACAGCAAATTTACATATAATAGAAGGATAGGATTTAAGAGCTTTATGCTCATATTTTTTTTTATACCATGGATTAGCACCACAGTTGTGCATCACGCATCTTCTGTACATATCAGATATATCAACTGAACGAAAACTAACAAGCGCTCACCCTCTCAGCCTAAAGAGAAAAGGATGTTTCTTTCAACTTGCATGCCTCAACTTACGGTAGTCCCACTCTTCACTTAGCCCAACTATACAATTGTCTTCCCTTCTTCTGAGGCTGGGAAGAGGTTCAGGCTTTGCAGCATATGCTGAAGATCAGTTGGGTTTTCAGGCAAAACACAGAAATTAGCTTCAATGAATGGGGTACAGCAAATCCCTTCCTTCTTTCTCCAGTTTTACTGTCTGCACACTGAAGGGAGAAGGATTTGGTCTCCTAAGGGATTGCTCAAGACTTTCCAGCTTTGCTGGTGGAGCACTGGTTTGAGGACAAGTGCTGGCGGGGGACAAGCTGAACATCAGTCAGCAGTGTGTCCTTGCAGCAGCGAAGGCTAACCATGTCCTGGGCTGCATTAGCAAGAGAGTAGCCAGAAAGTCAAGAAGCAATCTTTCCCTCTGCTTGGCATGCATGAGGCATCTGAGGCACTGTGTCCTGGTGTGGGGCCTCATTTTGTTGATACTGGAGAGGATGTAGAGCAAGACCACCACGATGGAGAACTGATCTGGAGCACATGATGTGTGAAGAGAGGCTGAGGGATCTGGCTTGGTTCAGCCTAGAAGACAGTAGCACAGGGGGGGATCTAATGGCTGTTCTCAACTACCTGTAAAGGGGAATAATAGATGTCTCATAGATGCCCAGCCAAAGGATGAGAAGCAAAAAGAAGAGCAAGTTGCAATACCAAACATTTTAACTGAGCACAAAGGGGAAAAAGTAGTCATAATTGCAGGGGCGAAGCACTGGTACAGGTCACCTAGAGGGGTTATACAATTTCCATCTTTGGAGCCTTTCAAAATTTGAATCAAAAAGGCCCTGAGCAACCTGACCTAAGGGGGACGCTGGTCCAGCTGTGAGCAGGGCTTGGAGTCAGCATTCTCCAGAAGGCCTTTCTCACCAAATTATTCCACGACTCCAATAGCAACAGCTTCACAGGATAAGAACCAAGGACAATTTCATGACACAAGGTTGGAAACACCACTGAACAAGACACAGTGCAGGCTTGAGAGCATGAAATGCTAATTTGTATCTCCAGCACAGTGCATTTTGTCCAAAATAGTATGCAGAAACTGTAGCAGTCCTCATTTGCTCAGCATTCCAGGAATGGAGCAAGGAAAACCGAAAACGCAAAGCCACTTTGCATTAAGAGAACCTTTGGGTTAGGAGGAGTGATAATGCTGGAGCCAGCAAGGATGTCGCAGAGAAACGGTACCTAACTTTTACCAGTGAGTTATGGTAGCTCAGGTAAAACTGGCCAGCCTGTTCCCTCAGCAAAAAGATGGATATAATTCTTCTTCATGACACACTACTTTTTAACTCTACTGAGTTTTAGGTTGTCTATCTGTCCTGGCCAGGGCATTTATTAGCATGCCATGATTAGATGACATACAGAAAGGACACAAAAGGAATGAGAACCCATTCCAGAAGTCTACTTAGTGCAGATAAATTAGCGCCATGCTGTTAGTGAGCTTATTTGTGACAACTCAGAAGAGCATTCAGAACACACAGGTCATATCTATATACTAAACTAAGCATTTATTGTAAAAGCATTTAACAATGCCTAGCAGTCCCAGGATTCTGCTAACACCTATAGGGAAAAAAATTGAAGGTAAAAATGGCTTCTTACTCAATATATCAGCCCTGCTGAACCTCATATGTGAATGGGACACTGAGATCTTTCTTAATCAAAAAATGTCAGAGAAGCAGGACAAGAAATTCCCTCCATTTCACATCTATGATTTCTCTGTCAGTGTATTATTCTTGAGAAAATCTTCTTCAACATGTTAAATTAATCACTCTCCCAGTGACATACAGGGAAGAATAGACTCAATTGCTCACATTCACCTTTGCAGAGCAAGTAAAAAGTTTTAGACAAAATTATGTAAGAACTTCTTTCATTCTACCTGATTCAACAGCATATTTATTTAAATAAATCCTAGATTCTAATTATATTGGAATCACAAATTGTGTTATAAGGGAAATTATATGTTGCTGAATGGGAAGTCTTTTCTGGGAGGAAATAAGCAGAAAATCAAAAACAACTGAAGAAATAAAGCAGACCATTTCAATCTGCAAGGAGAAAAATTAATACTACAACCATCTCTACCACTTACAAAATATTTTTCTTAATCTGAATAAATATGTAATGATACAGTGGATAGCAGAACAACCAATGCTGAAAGAATGCACAGCTGGACATGACCAAGCTTTGGTCTAACCTGCAGCAGGGCAGCCATCCCATCTACCCTTTTTTCTCCTTCACTTACTTTGATACCATTAAAACTACAGGATTCATCTTCAATACAATGAACTTTACAATGATGACAACACAGAATCTATTTTTCAGGAGGTTTTTGGGACTGTGTCTTTTATCTTCCCAAAAATAAAGTAATCTCAATGATGCAAAGTTGCAATCCTTTTCTTTTTTAATTACTTGAGCAACTAAAAAAAAAAAAAGATCTACAGATAAAAAGTCTCCTGTCAGTTGGGCTGCTTCATCCTCACGATCCACAGTGCACCAGTAGCCATGTAGTCAGTAATATTCACTCATTGTGTCCTTAATTGGAAAGATATTGTAGATGTCTTGATTCAGTTATAAAAGGAGACGGCACTGGAAAACAATGGACGTCAATTTAGCTATGTGCTCTCAGAGAACAACAGAAGGAATGGATTTGGACTATCACATAGATTGTATGAACTGTATTTTTAAACACATTCTGAGTACTTTTAACATGCATGACAGTTGTTTTGAGTGTTAGGCAGATTAGAATACAACTCTTAGAAGTAGAAATGTTACACTAACAGGAAAACTAAAGATTGCTTTTTTGAAAATGTGATGCACCTCATGTTCAGCTCTGAGCAGGCCAAGGTTTGGAAGCTCAGTAAAAAATTGGAGGATATTAAGAAAAAAGCAAGATAAATGCTTAATAGGATAGCAGTGTCCTATAATTAACCACTACATACCACTAAGGTAGTTAAACACTGTACTAGAGATTTTGTAAGGAGACATGGAATTATCATTGGATGTTTTTAAGAACACTTCAGACAACCTCCTTTTAGAAATAATACAAGTCCAGATTATCTTGCCTTGAAGAAGAGGAATGGATAATGTGACCTCCCTCACAGTCTTATTTTCTAACTCATCTATAAAACTTTGGGAAAAAAACAATAAAAGAAACTAATATATGCAACATGGATAAATAAAAAGTATGGGAACTATAAACTCCTGTCCAGCAAATGCTTCCATACATGCTGAACTTTATTATCTTCAGTCATCTCACAGATATTAAAGAGTTGACTTAGAACAGTAAAATTATGCACATGCCAAAGTGTTTGCATTATGCGTACAATAACTCTCACTTCTGTACAGCATGAAAGACAACTGTTCACACTTCTATGCTGCCTGTATGAGAGCTTCCAAATCAAAATAATTAATGTCTGGAAATGTCTGGCTAGTGGAGAGCTTTGTTAGTTTGTACAAGGACTTTGGACACAGAAAAAGTGATGTGGCAATGAATCAGTAAGCCTTGTAATGCTTTTATACATTCACTTGGAGTGTAGAGATGAAATAATAAGGATGATTTAGTCTCAGAAGCTCCCACTGATGAAGTCAGGATGCCTTGACACCAACTGTTTTAGGATACTGGGACATTTTTGCCATGACCACTGAAGAGACCGCAGTGTTGTCAGTCATGAAGTTAAGTGAGGCACCTTTGTTCAATATTACGGAATACATTTATATAGTTAAATTGATGAGTCAATATGATGATTTGGGACTATAAATCCAAGTTTGCAGACTTTTTTTTTTTTTTGGGGGTGGGGGGGATGTCCCAGGATGGGACCTCTGAGAACTGTTATCTCTCTTGCCAAAGCAAAGATAGCACGTGTGATGAATACTTACACAAAAGGAGTAATAAAGACTGTTAAGTCACACCTGGTTTGTGTCTAACAGACTAATATGCATTATGTCAGATAATAACCACTTTAATAACTTTTAAGTAATGGCTTAGAGGATTGAATCTGAAAAAAGAAATAGCAGGTAAATTGGTCTATCTAACATACAATACTCCTAAAGTAACATTATTAGTGGTAACAAGAATAAAAATGAGAAAAGGAAAATTAAATTTAAATGAACATTTCTCCTGCTGTAACACAGTTCTGCACCCTGAGTGTTACTATGGGCATCTTTATTGCCTTGAGGGTGCTGGACCAAGCCTATTGCTTTAATCATTAAAAACTGATAAAAAAAGCACTGAAAAATAAACATTAGGAAACTATTGCCCTCATCCTATAGAATGGATTAGATCTGTGAAAATCAGCAGCTTGTTCATTTAGGTTTACTGGTTTTTTACAATAACTTCTGTAAAGCAGTAAGGGAATATAAATATCCAAAAGAACAATAGAAGAAAGAAAATATCCCCTCACCAGGAGTAACTCTGTAAAGAAGCAGGGTGCCTCTTGGGTGTTCAATCCTACTGAAAATGAGTTACCTTTCAAAAAAGTTTCCACTGGTTAACTGACAATGACAGCGGTAAATACAACACCAAAACTACACAAGCACATTTTTAATAACTCTGCGGTTTGTCTTCTTTCATTTGGCTAAATACTGTTATGGCATTATATTAAACTATTCACAAGGACTCAATCAGCAAACGTATTACTTCTGAGCTTGAAAAAAAACATTAAAAAGACCTATTTATAAACAGCTTCTCTGCTCATGTATTAATTCTTGCAAGGAAGGGAAGCCGTTGCCAAAAACTATATGCCAGTATCAGACACATTAAATCTGTACTGTAAAAACCTAAATATTCAACAACTTACTGGAAGGCAGAATCTGTCGTCTATTACACAAATGCATATACAGTTGATAAGACATGCTATACCAGCTGTTGTGGAGATATTTCCCAGTGATTCACTCAATGCAAGCAACATATATGCAGCTGACATCTTCCTAGTGAAAAATCTTGGAAAGCCTGCTGACAGAAGTCACTGCACACAATCATTAGCCATTTTGAAATATCTTTTTTCCCCTTTTTCTTCATTCCACTCAAAAGCAGAATCTTACACTAACTACAGGCTGCATTTTCAAAAAGGGACTGCTTATGCAGGAATTTTAGCATGTGAATTGCTATATACCTGTGTAAGAGATGGTCCAAAAATTTCTTATTTGCCTCACAATCATCGACAAAGGACAAAGACTGTAAATATCTCAAACGTAAGAGAGGACGAGGGGGGGCTCTGCATAAGCCTGACAAAGGTGAGACACTTGCCAGGTGCTAGCTACAGGAACAGAACGCACTCTGAGAGGGATGCAAAGTGTTCCTGACAGGGCTGCACTGAGAATGAGAGGCGCCATGCCAGTACTTGTCCGTACCATTCTCACCTTTTTGGCCGGTTGCCCCTCGCTTTTGAGAAAAACTATAAAAAGTCTCCCCAAAATGAACCCTACTGAGATCTCCCCAACGTGTACTGGACACCCTGCGTCAAGTCAACGGATGGCTGAGTGGACCCTGG
>JAVJGJ010000014.1:22986214-22999915 GCA_035590215.1 Microhierax caerulescens | reverse complement strand
TCTTTCTATACTTTACTTTCTTTCTCCTTTTTCCCCTATCGCATATGTGTGCTGATGAGCACACAATAAAGTGTTTTCTGGTTGTCCGAGTCCCTGGTGTATTTATAATCTTTTGTACTCCGAAATCAAATAAAAGAACCTAACCACGAATCCTATCTTTGGATCATGACAACCTGGTAATTTCATAAGTAGGGAATAGTCATGTGAAATGTTTTCTTCCTTTGTTTGCACAAAATGTTAAGTTTAAATGGCTAAAATACATTTTCAGGAATGACAAGCTACATGGTAAATTTCAGCCTAGAGTTACTTTTTTTTATGAATAATACAAACCATTTACAGAAGGGTTCTTTAAAAGACAGGCATAGATAGACCCTTCATTGTACAATGGCAGTGGGCATTGCCATAATGCAAAAGCAGGATGTTACAAACTGTGGGGACACTTCTGGAGATCTTAAATCCTTGGGAAACCTATCCAAGGCCTTAATTACATCCTCTGTAATACCTAATCATGTTTCCACTTTCATGGAAAGCACGCAGAAAATTCTTTTATGTTATCCTTGGGGAAAGCGCAAAGCATCAACCAGAAGTAACAAAGTCCCTTCAGCATCTATCCTCTTTAATAACTGAGAAATACCATCCAGTTTCATCTTTTGCAGGAGTGGGCAAAAATCTAGTGGTATAAATGCAAAAGAAATCAGATAGTGTCTCTGATGTAATCTCTGCTACATGATATGAAGCCCATGCCTCTATCACAGACATGAAAGCAAACACCATACCACTGTACTGGCAGCAACTGAAATGCAATCAAAGTTTTCTGCGCTATGGTCTTACTGTAATTCTTACCTTTTTATGATGTTCTTTATGGTTATAAGATTTAACAAGAACTCTTTCTATTAAAACACAAGGCTCAGTTTAAATCAGCTTGCAAAAACAGTGACAAACCACAAGATACAGCTTTCAGAATTGACAGGTGTTAAGGCATACTTGATTTGGATTTGTGAATTTATTTTAAGGATAAAGGGAGTATTAGATCACAGAGTCCATAGTATTTGATCATAGAGTCAAACCTCATCTATTCAAAGACATTATGTGTTGCCACCAAGAATATGGATAAATTAAAGCATTTCAGTCCCTAAGAAACCAGGCAGATGTGCACAAGATTAAGGTACAAGAATGCCTGAGGTCCATGCACAGCAGGGAGTTGATGTGCTGCCTGTACGCACAATGCTCCTGGCAGGCAATGGTGATCCCTGACACAGAAAAAAAAATGATGAATTCTCTCGTCATTGCTAATCTGATTTTGCTAATTTCTTTCCAGTCCAAAATCTAGTCAGGATTTGGAAGCTGAGCATCTGAACAAAGATTCATCAGCCAAGTAATTAAGAAATATGATTGTACCTCTTATCTCTGTTATTTGTGTCCCACCACCACCAGTGTTTTATCCTTGATTGTTTAGAGACTGAAAAAAAACCACAAGCCGAAGGAAGCCTGCATTCCTCCCTTTCCACCCCCCATCAAATACAAATACATCCAGAAAGCATTTGGTAAATTGCATGTTAGAGGAAAAATACCACCAGATCAATGAAGTCTGTTACCAGAAGTCCTATATCACATCAAGGGATTTAAAATTCTAAGCTATTATATTCCTGTACTTGTGTATTGCTACTTGGGAATGACTAGCCCTCTTGGTGCTTAAAGATCACCTGGAAATGATGTAATTTTATCTTGCTCTGACTTTAAATATTGCAGTGGGGATGATGAAAGAAACCATGTGTCAGCAGTCTTGACAAACACAGCAGCTAGAAGTCCTGGGTAAGAAAGACAGGGCTCACACGAAGTCCAGATCTGCCTTGTTCAAACCCCACGTACTGGAGAAAATTTTAAGCAGTCCAATAAGGATCTGTAGACAAAACGCATCCAAATCAAACACTGAAATAATTTGAAGTGACAGGTGAATTCATACAAAGCAAAGTCTCTTAAGAGGTACTTTGAGAGAAAATGCCTGACCAGATCACTCATTAAATATAAACTGTCCTGCTTTAGCTGAAAGACTACACTGTGCTCCTATAGAAAGAATACATGAGTTCTTCAGTACAATAGCTCTTACCACTAAACCAGTGTCTTCAGATCAGGTTTTGCATATAAAAAGAAATTATCTGTGAAAAAAATCCTATGTGAACTGTGTTACTTTGTTTAAACAGAATGTCCCATTTAATTTTTTTACAATTAATGGCATTTCAAATTCATTATGTTAGAAAAAGATATGACAATTATACCTTTCAGGTGCAATTACTGCTATTTATGCAAACATTTTTTGACCCATTTGCTTTAGGTCTACATTGCCAAGAATTTCCCTGAACAATAAAAAATGCCCCTTGACACCTAACTTTTCATCAAATCCAGTAATTTGTATTCTTATAGCACAGTTCTCTTGGTGAAATTATACACTTCTAATAAAAAAAAAATATTAAGCCTTAAAATTAAAAAAAAAAAAAAAAGAAAGTGGTATCGTAGCACTTTTAGCCCATACTTAGACTAATAAAATAAACATGGCTAGCAATGTTCCTGGGCAATGTGGCCAACTGGCCTGAAACAGCCCACTGACCAAACTTTATCCTTCCTTTTATCACCCAAAATAGGGTGGATACTTGCAACTGCATCCCTGAATGTTCAAATTTTGGAGATACTCTAAGGAAATGTTTGGGAGAGTATTAACTCTCATAGGCCAAAGATACACCAGCTGCCACTCTAAAGAGTTTAAAGAGGTGGAGATCAAGTCTGAGGGCTCAGGGAGGCTCCCTCTTTAGTTTAACTGCATAGACGTGGCTGAGGGAAATATAAGAAAATGTAGGCAATAAACTTTTAACTCTATGAAATCCAAAATAGTACCAAAAGGCAGGAATCAACCACTGAATATTAACAGCCTGCTCCTCCTGCAATCTAAAATGCTTTTTCTCTATCTTCCAGCCTCTTCAGTCTGGAAAACTGTTTATGTTAGAAATACTCCCGCAAATACATTCACATGATATCTGTGGCTTCAGGTTTTAAAAACCATACATTGTGTGGGGAACGCCCCAAAGTACAACGGTGTGCTTTCTGCCCCATCCCTCACTTGGCATCAAAACCAGAGCCAAACCCTGTGGGGAAGGGACGCGGTGCCTGGAGCACCCCATTACCTTCTGCATCAAAATGCCTTTTTCTCCCCAACTGCCTAGAGCACCACGCAGCAAGGGCTTTCATCCCCCAGATGCACCCGAGTCCTGCATAAGTTCCTGGCAAGAAATTTTCACAGCAAAACATCTGCTGCCTTTAAAAGAACAGGTTTTTCACTCCTAAGGAGTTACTAAAGCAGGTTAATTTTTTAGTCAAAATAATCATGTCACCCCAATAAAATTCTATACATTATTGTGGGAAAGTTTCTATTTTCTTTTTTTTTTTTTTAAGTAGCGAAGATAAGAAGGGTGCAATGACAATTTTAAGTATATTTTTGAAAAATTAATTCTGAAAAAGTATTTTCAAAAATAAATATTTTTTGACTGTATTATGTGAAAAATGTCAATTTTTTTTAACTCATTTTTTTTATTTTACATTTCAGGACAAAAAGGTCCGAGTCAGCTGGCATGAAGCCACACCATGACCTACAAAGTGCAAAGCCTGTATCAATTAGCCTCATCCCACAACAGACATGAGAAAAATATCTGAGTGCTGAAGAGTATTTGCACCAAGAGTAGAAGGAAAGCTAAGGGAAAGGAGGAAGGCAGGAAACAGTTAATCAGCCTTAATGGATAACAAGATTATAAAAAAAATAAAAGAGAAAGTGTTGAGAAATCAGTTATTTGCAATGAAAGGGAAAATAAAATCAGAAGTAAAAGAAACTGGATTAGGCTGAAAATCAGGAAGACAGGAGAGAAGGAAATTGCACCCACTTGCAAACAACAGCTCAGTTATTTCTCAAACAGAGCAGTCACACCCAGGAAACTCTTCAGGTTTTGGAAAAGTTGAAAAAAATGAGGGAAAAGCACAAGTTATGTAATTAAGACTGAAGAAGTAGGTATGGAGTCGGGCTAACTAACTTTGTGTTACAACTAATTTCCTAGTGTTTTGCTAAAAAAGAACACTCTAGGACCAACCATATCCCCTTCTCCTCTGAGCTACATACTGAGAAATTTCTCTCTTTTCTCTCTGATAGACTTTTCTTGCTTTAATTAATTTCTTTGCAATGAGGCCCTGACTGTGCCCCTTGCACCTACCTGGAAACCTAAGGAGAGCGCTGCTCAGCTCAGGGAGGTGCCTGGGTGGGCTGAGGAGCCTCTGCCTGCCCTGCCACGTAAATAAACCACCTTGATGGTTCACTCTGCCAGCTTCCAGCCAGCCTGGCCTAACCCTGACCTTCTTGGCAAGAAGAATATTATGGTCAGCCAAGTCCTTGCTTAGCCCAGTCCCTGTTTGATCAGCGGAAGATTATGATAAGAGCTTTCCTATCTGAATGTAGCATGTGAGCATTAGGGCTGGCTTCTGCCTTCCTGTTTTAATTACTTGATAATCATCAGCAGCACACACACCTTCCACAGACACCTCCTGAGCAAAGGGTCCAAAGCTCTCCTGTCATCAGCCTTTTCCATGTCTCTGGAAAAGGGATCGTTGGGTGAGAAACTGTGGCACAAAGCCATTATCCTTATCATCTACTGTGGGATGTTTTTTGAGAAATACAAATGCAAGCAAAGTGAGTAGCCATGGCTGTGCCCTACAGAAATAAAACTGCTTCCTTCTGATAAGCAAAGTAACTGTTTTGAATGTGACATCACTTTATTCTGTGCTATTAGACAAATCAGGGATGCTATCTTGGAGACAAGGACAACATAAAAATAATCTAATGCCTTTCATGGTATCAACATTATCTTGCTTAAAACCAGGAAGTTTTGCAAGAAAAGTCTGATGTCACATGTGGCACCGGTGGGATCAGTCTGTATCCAGGTCTGCCCTCATTCCAGTGCTTGCTTTCTGTGGCAATCAGTAAGCTTGTAACATTTCTGTCTGCCCTTACAGATTAATAAGAGAAGTTAACAGCTAAAACCTGAGGCTCCTCAGCTGGAAACGCATCTTCTTGAACTAACTGACCAGGTGTGAGTTTCTGATGTCATGCAGCCAAACTGAAGGCAAATGTAATCTTTCAATTATATATTATATCATTTATATTTTAATATATATATAATATATAATACATATTATATATATTTATATGATATAATAAATCATATATATGATATATTATATCATTTAAAAAATTAAATACTTTCAATACAGATCCACAAAGATAAGTGTCTCTGTATAAAGCATTGGTGAGATATCAAGCAACCCAACTGGCAAGGAAAATCCAATGCAATATGCAGGTAGTGGCATTTAAGGTAACTGAGGGAGATGAAAACCTGTTTCAGGAGGATAAGAGAAAGTGGCTTGTTTAGTCAAACAAAAGCTGAGACAGACTGATCTCTCTGTTGAGGAGCACAAGGTAGTTAATCTAAGAATATATACTATGAGACTGGTACCTGAGAAAAGGTATTTAAATTTGAGTCACAAAAGTGAGTACAACCTAGCAGTCAATATATCTAGGTAAAAAGCAGATTCCCAGCCTTTACAGCTGAGAGTTTTTACTATCTGGGTACTTCTAAAATTGAAGATGGGAAAATTCTGAGACGATTATATGATGTGAATCTTGTGGCAGGTGGGGCAGGACTCATGGACTAGGAAGTGCCTTCCATAAGTGTCATAGTGAAACAGACAACTTCACCCTGCTATTAGGGGACCTCATCCCTCAGCAACCACCAGCCTGCACATGCAGCTCCTGATGGGCGCAGGGCTCTTGGCATGGATACATCTATTTAGGAATTCACCTTCTCATGCAGTCGGTACACAGCTCCCTCAAATAGTTAAACAAGGCTCAGATTTGGGTTCCCTGTCCACACAGTGTCAATCTGCAGATAAGCAAACACATTGCTATGATCCTTCCCCACTACTAGAAACAAACATTTCCTCACCCCATTTTCTTTTCTGTCCTGTTTAGACACACATTTATGCACACACATCCCAAATGAAATCAAAGCAACATACTTAATTTGGGAAGAAGCTTCTTATTGGTAACAATGTTTTATAAAGGGCTAGACTGCAAAGCCACACAGAGAAACACCTTGTACAAACAGGACTACTCAAGTCCTAAGCATGGCTCAGTGTAAGCTTTTCAGAATGTGACATACAGACTTTTTAGTAAGAGAGGGAGATAACATCATAGTGTATTTGGACTATGGAAGGCAACTGAACAGCATGCTTGGAAATATCCAGCATTTTAAAAAAAAAGTCTAATCCCTTTAATCTGAAGAGACTTCAGAGATCAGCTATGACACAACCAATCTGGAACAGAATAATATTAAAAAAAAGTGTTTACAGATATTTCACTGAGAAATATAGTCTAGTGAGAAAGTATTATTTGAAATGTTGCAACATAAAGCTAGGGTTTGGGGACACAGGGAGAAATTTGCTTAATCTTTAGTGATACAGGCCTTGCTCATTCTCGGCTCCCTCCACCTCAGTCCTCATTAAAAGGGGCAACTCAAAGATACACTAAGTAATTTATAAGACCAGATCATTTATTGCTGCAGAACCTTTGAATTCATTGTTGGGGTTTGACTCGCATCATACAGGTGTCTTTCACCTGCTCAACTAGCACAGACCACTAAAATCATCCAAGAAAAAGCTGACCAAAGCACAAGATCAAATTAAAAAAAAAAACAATATACTCCACCTCTTTTTGATTCATAGTGAGTTCCCCACAGAGTTTTCTCTCCTTTTTGCCCCTCACTTGCCCTATGTGTTCAGCTTGCATGCTTTTCTTCAGTAAAAGAGTATTCAAGAGTCACTAAAAGACTGTTGTCTTTAGTCAAAGACTGTACAAAACTCCTTGTACTTCACACAGCAAGGTCTGGTTCTCAGCTGGATCCTCTATGAGGTAATGTAATATAAATAGCAGCTGGAAAGTTAAGACAAGATACTCAGACCTCACATCCAGCCTATTCCCCTTGTACAGAGGTAGCTCAAGCACACAGGGCACAATCACACTGTGAGGGCGCAACAGATGATTTAAATCATCTGTGAAGCCTGGGTTTATCCTGTGTAACGTTCTGTGTCATTCGGCTTTTCAGTGGGAAGACATTTCACACTACACAACTCAGCTTTATTTCAATTTTTCTACCCTTGCACATTGCTTAAGCCAACCCAAGTTGCTGTGACAACAGGCTGGTCCTGTATTGAGAGGGGAGAAGCTTAGAGAATCAGGAGCCAGGGGCAAATGGGAGAAAGAGCCCCAGTCCTACAATCCAGAGAAAGAGCAGCAGGCAGATATTTGTGTAAGAAAAGAGGTCTCCAGAGAACTGACCGAGAAGAAATGAGGTGACAAAAGGAACTGTTGAAAACAGTGGGGATGTTAGATTTTAACCATTTTAACCATTAGTACCAAATCTGTTTCTTACTAGTTCAAGCCCTACCTGTAATAACATGCAACAACTGATCCTTTGCTTTTTTTATTGGTAAAAGTTACTAGAATCAAGATTTAAGATTTGTTTTCCTAGTGATTCATCACTCAGCACATAGCAGCTTACCATCTTAGTTGGGATTAAGACTGAGCTTCCAATTCACCACCTCCCAATCAGTCTGGTCTATTCTTTATACCAGTGCACAGATCCAACAAAAGCTGCAGTTTGCTGTGGTCTGCTGTCACTATTAAAAGTCAACAATCATAGAGTAAGGGCTATAATGAGAGGCTGGACTCATCTCACTTTTCTACAAGCATCTACAGCTGATGTAGTTACCTGAAGTTAATTTTACAAGCAATAGAGAAAATAAGGTATTTTCAGGGCACAATTCATCTGACTCATGTTACATACCTAGCTCAGATTGAGGTGAGATGATTTTCTCTGCTGACTTGAATGCTGCCCAAGGGATGGTTCATATGTAGACACCTACAATGCAACCTTTACATCTGGTCAGTCTCAGCCAATTTTAGTGGTGGCCCATCACTTCATCTCTGCAGAGCATAGTTTCTTTTCAACAAACTTTAGCTGCCTAAGAGGTAAGCATTGAGTTTAGGCAAGTCATGTAGCCATACTGCACAGCCTGCTGAGAGAAAGAGGCCCTTCTTGATGGTAATTCCAGTTAGACTTGTGGCCTGAATCATCCTGACTCTTTTTTATGGTTGCATTTGGATAAATCTTGGCTCCCTGCTTTGCAAGAGTATTTCCTGGAGTGGTGAATCCTATGGGCAGGGCTCCGGAAAGCCTTTGAAAAACAGGTTTGACTCCTTCAAGGAAAACCATCACCTAGGCTTCTGGTAGCTGAAAGTAACGTGCAATTGTATAGCCTGTTTTGTAAAAATATTTGTCCTCATGTTGTTCAAGAGTTTGCCTTCTGTTGCAGTAGTGACTCAGCTTCTTTGGTTCACTTACTCCGGAGTTAAAACCACACAGAGGAACAGAGACTCACTGCAAAATACTGCACTGGCAGCAGAGAGTTACTGCATAAGGAACAGAGCTGCTTCTCTGGGTCATTACTACAAGTCTTATCAGTTTGGGTTTAAGACACAGGTCCCCTCACTGGAATATAAAACCTCTTCAGCCAGAGTCAGGATTAGACAGACACTGCAGTAGAGTTATGCTGTGCTAGAGCTCTAAGAAGTTCATACAAATAAGGAAAACCTCTGCCAAGTGCAAAGGTAACACAACAGAAAGGATACAGGGTTTATTTGGGCATTCATAAGAAATTTCTAGGTTGACTACAGCAGTCTTTCTGACAAGAAACAGTTTACCCCTGAAGTAGTTTAATAAACTAAGATAGTGAGCTGTGTAGCCTCATCCTACCTGTTCCGTTTTCAACAATCAGACATTTTTAATTTTTTCACCCTGTAAAGTTCATATCCTAGCTTTGGGGTTTGGGTTGGGTCACACTTCTGAACACAGTTTGCAGAGCCCAGAGCAAGAACACCCTTCTGTCTGAGGACCACATCCCTGCTCCACTAACAAAGTACTTCTTGCTAACCTGTCCTTACCTTTTCCATTTTATCTCACCCCAACTGTCCATGCACAAATTCCACCACTTTCCTGTTTCCACCTTAAGAGTCTAAAATACTTTTTATTTTTCAACATGGTCATCCACCCCCAAAATATTTTTATTTTATATAAACACCCCAGTGCTCTATCAACTCTGTGATACCTTCTTTTTCTCTCTGAAGGGATAACATGATTCTTCTTCCCTCCCCAAGGTTTCACTAGAGATTTTCTTCTTACCAACGAATATAGGTCAGTGAATTTAGACCATATGTGTTGCTCCACTGGGTGATTGTTCCATTTTACAGTAAATAAGGCAGGACATCTGTTTTAACAACAGAAAAACCTACAGGAGTTTGTTGGACCAGACTGGTTTTGTACACCTTAAGTGCTAACAGACCTTGAAGCCACAGTAAGAAACACAGAAGGTCAAAGAGAACCTATGGGCATTTTAATCTGAAATTATTCTTAATAAGAGCTCTATAAATAAATCAAGGAGAAAGCAACAGTTCTTTGACTAGACTTGGAATTGCATCAGATTTCTGTGTTTGCAAGATAATCATCACCAATCAGAATCCAGTGAAGCTGTGAAAGCAAAATCGGTTTAAACTTATTTAAAATACTTCTAGTATTTCAAAACCAGGAGTATTTCTTCATTGTTTTAACATTTCTGATGGTTACATTCATTATGTTGATATCTTTGCCCAAATTATTGACATGGATCTGTGGAGCACAAATATTTTTAATATGAATAGCCAATGTTGTATTTTTCATATTTACATTACAACATAATAAATATTACACCTTAGAAGTTATAAAAAAATCACTCTATCACAGTGACTTTAAAAAAAAAAATTGAGAAGTTAATCAATGCATAAGACTGTTGAACTCAGATTAAACTGCAGTGCCCGAGAGCTCTTAGACTGAAAGTACATCCCACTGAGCATATTGTTAGTAAGCAGATTTGACAAGTTTTGAGAGGAAAACTGTCTTTAAAAGTTAGCTTGTTTTAATGCCTTATATTAAAAAATAGCTAATCCAGGCTCTTAAATCTGAAAATGGAAGAATCTTCAGAAATATCTGAAATAAATACTATTGTGTAGCCTGTGATATCACGGATGGTGATGCTGAGGCAGAACACCAGCATACAGAATCGCAGTATTTGGTGAAACACGGGCAAAATAATTAATGGCATTTCTAGTAGCACAACGCCCTGCAAACATACTTAGAGCCTCATGAATACTTGTCAGCAATATTCATCTAGGAAATAATTAGTCCCTATAAAGTTCTTTCACACTCTTTCAGCAGATGGCCAGGCGAGATAGTCAGCTAAAATCCTGCTGTTTCAGCACTGGAGAAAATGCCAAGGAGTTATGGTTTATGCTACCCTGTGCAAGGTCTGGGCATGCTACACTGTGCTCATGGTTTCGTTCTTCCAAGTACTACATACCAGTACCGCATGCTTCACAAATCACATCAGATCGTTTTCCAAGTATCGCCGCCAAGCGTGCTTCACACCCCAACATTTGCAAGCCATTCCACAGAAAGTTTTGCCATCTGCCAAAAGATAGGACTTCTCCAAATGAAATGAGATCAGAATTCTTTTACTTAGAACTCCAAAAGAGACAGCTTAAAAAGAGAAGCATGTTAATAATAGCTCACAGTTACAGTGACTGTCCAGTTGTGTAGCAGCTCCAGCTTCATGTTCAACTAACCTTCACTTTATCTCACTTCACTTTGTTATTAAGCAAACATTTAAGGAACTTTCCAGTGATATATTGACACACATATATCCAATATTGGTTTACTCTAAGCAAGCTGTATGATCAGCTACTGATTTCAATAGAAACCTGGCAAGACAGAACCACATGGCTGGGGTAGGTTTATCCAGCAGAAATATATACACTGACCTAGAAATAGCATGCAAGCACTGGAATATGAAAGCATACCTTCTATTTTCTTTGGGTTCCCTGTATCCTAGAGCTAGCTCCAAGGTTCTGAAAGTCAGAGGAAAATAGCCTCTTCTTAGAACTCAAGACCTGCTCAAAGACAGGGAATACCAGATATGGCATTTGACGTCTGTAAGACTCATAAGCAGCAGCACAAGGAATTCTGAAAAAGTTAACACTTCTCCTTTGAACAAGGAGCAGTGAACCTGATTTGGCTGACGATGGGAAAAAGAAAACTAAATAGGGCTCTGAAAAGCACTACTGTGGTTGTAGCTGAGGCAGAATTTCCATTTCAAAGCCTGGTTTTCCATGGCCTACTTCTCCCTTATAAATACAAGGTGCAAGTTAAAACTTGGCCCAAAGAGTTCACCTGTCATGCTTAGGAATGAAAGACTGAATCAAGTTCCTAAAAAAAGTTGGGAAAGGAAAAAAAAGATACTATTGTTAGTACAAATCTACCTATGAAAACAAAAAATCTGCTGTTCTTTTGGGGAGGCTGTGTGGAAAGAGAAAGCCTTGTTTGGTTGGCTTTCATCAGATGTCAACAGCATGCCACAGCTTTAAACTCCTGCAATGGCAGTGATTATAAAGCACAAAATGGCTCTTTAGACGTGTTTGTCTTCTGTATAAAGTCATCTCAGGTCTGAACATGAAAGAAGAACTTTGACTTTACAGGTTCAGTGTTGACAGTCACCAAGTGGCTGGTACAGGAAAAAAATTGTTTTCAGCTTTGCACCAGTCTAGCCTCAGGCAGAGTTAGCCTCAGCGGCTTGATACATTGTCAAAGTATGGCCTGAAGGACAGTCTGGTCAGGCAGTGACTGATTGACTGGCACATCCAGCCCTGCCTGGTAACATCCAAATGCAGGATGGCTTCCTAGGGAAACGTAAGTCTTGACAGAGTACTGTACAGAAGGTATTGATTTGCCAGGATGTTATCTCAGAATCCCATGCTGCCCACATAGTACTTTGATCACTTAGAATTAGCCTAAACTGCAATGCTCCACCAGGAGCAGGGAACAAAGCAAATGGCATTTTCTATGCTACTGCCTCCAGTCTGTTTGCAGGTCAGAGATGCAGAAGCCTTCAAGACCAAATACAACCACACTACTGATTGATCTGTGAGAACAGGGAACAAACTAGAAAGGCACATACTGTGGGGTGAAAGCTAAGTGTTTACTCTCCCGTGCAGCTCCTTGTATTGGCTTGCTTATACAGCACCCAAACACCTTCCAACAGTCCGATAAGTAATGTGCCTAACATCTGTTATGTACAGTTTATTCACTCCTCCATCCTGTTTGATTATTATAAAGTTTCCCACTTTATATGTAACCATAACCTTAGTAGTCTTTGGCGCATTAACCAGTACGCAGCCTGCATTTTACAATGGTACAAAGCTTTTTCTGTGGATAATAAAAATTAGCAATGAGCATTCCCCACCACCTCACAGTCACTACTAAAACATAACATAGTAATCAGCTTCGGGGAGCCCTGAGATTAGGTCACGGGAGTGATCCTTTGAAGAGCCTGCACACTACAGCTGACATCTACAATAACCATTAGAGAAATCTAGGGTTTCACTTTCTCTGCAAGAGCAATGAACAATTCAGGCAACAAAGCAGTCAAAGAGGAGATAATTAAAGAAGAATTTACTGAATAATTTATTTTGTGAAAATGAAGTTTAGTGTTCAGAGTTTCTTATGTAAGGAAAATGTCAGCACTTCAATAGAAGTTGTCTTCTGAAGATACAGAGATGTGAGAAACACTAAAATACTAAGATGTGTATTCAAAAACAGTGATTACATTTTAAGACTTAAAAAAGTCATGACAGCTCTGCTGTATTTTACACACATTTTGCCCATGACAAAAAGCTGTTAGTACATTAGCCTGACTTGTGCCATTTTCTACAACATGCAGAAACTTTTAACAGCCTAACTGTAAAATCAGAAGTGTTTTCTCTAGAAAGCTGAAATTCAGCCAGCCAGTTCTCCTGCCATACATTCAGTGTTGCTCTCAAAGATCTAGAATATATCTGACCATGGCTAAATTGTCAAACATTGGATTTTCCATCACTAAGAAAGCAAAAGTAATATCCTGGTGATACTTCACAATACTGATACAAAGCTATACTGCACATCAGAAACACACACAGGCGTCATCGCACTAAGCAATTATCTGCATTGATGTGACAGGTAACAGGACTATGATTTCCTTTCAGAGCTTGCTGTGCTGTTCCAGTTCAAGCTGAAACAGAGGAGTCAGTTGCAAAAGCCTTGAGCAGTAAGATACAGAAAGAATTGTAAAAATTGATTATAATAATTCTAGTAGGTTCCGTTGCTCACATTAAGACATGAGAATGGCCACAGAAATGAGAACCTGCCTGCTGATCAGCCTACAGTCAACCTGTGGCCCTGAGGCTGTTGTATTGGATCTGCATGGCGAGGTTTTGGTAGCAGGGGGTTATGGGGGCAGCTTCTGTAGGAAGCTACTAGAAGCTTCCCTCATGTCCAAAAGAACCAGTGCCAGCTGACTCCAAGATGGATCCACCGCTGGCCAAGGTCAAGCCCATCAGAAACAACAGTAACACCTCTAGGAGAACATATTTAAGGGGGAAAAAAAAAGTGCACAATTGCAGCCAAAGAGATGAGTGAAAGTATGTGAGAG
>JAVJGJ010000014.1:22972723-22985724 GCA_035590215.1 Microhierax caerulescens | reverse complement strand
CAGCCAAAGAGATGAGTGAAAGTATGTGAGAGCAACAGCCCTGCAGACACCCAGGTCAGTGCAGAAGGAGGGGCGGGGGGGGGGCTCCAGGCACCAAAGCAGAGATTCCCTGGCAGCCTGTGGTGAAGACCATGGTGAGGCAGGCTGTGCCCTGCAGCCAATGGAGGTCCATGGTGGAGAAGGCAGCCACCTGCAGCCGGTGGAGGACCCTATACTGCAGCAGGTGAGTGCCCAAAGGTGTCTGTGACCCTGTGGGCAGTTCACATTGGAGCAGGTTCCTGACAGGACCTGTGAACTCGTGGGAAGAGAGGAGCCGAGGCTGTGGCAGGTTTGCTGGCAGGGCTGGTGACCCCCCCGGGGGACCCACACTGGAGCCTCAAGGATGGTGCCCTGTGGGAGGGACCAGCACCGGGGCAGTGTGTGAAGAACTGCAGCCTGTGGGAAGGACTCATGTTAGAGAAATTTATGGAAAACTCTCTCCCATGGGAGGGACCCCATGCCGGAGCAGTGGAAGAGTGTGAGGAGGAAGGAGCAGCAGAAACAGCATGTGATGAACCAACCATAACAGCCATTCCCCCTCCCCCTGCAGTGCTTGGAGGAAGGAGGTAAAGAAATTGGGAGTAAAATTAAGCCTGGGAAAAGGGAAGGGGTGGGAAAAAGGTGGGTTTAGATCTTGATTTTTAGTTTCTCATTATCCTACTCTGTTTTGAACAGTATAAATTAAACTAATTTCCCCAAGTCAATTCTGTTTTGCCCATGACAGTAATTGCTGAGTGATGTCCCTGTCCTTATCTTGACCCATGAGCCTTTTGTTGTATTTTCTTTCCCTTATCCAGTTGAGGATGGGAGTGATAGAGCAGCCTTGGTGGGCACCTGGCATTCAGCCAGGGTCAAACCCTGACAGTGGTATATGGCTGTACAGTGATGTGTGTGAGGATCTGGAGTGGACTGCTGACCCCAGCAAAGCATTTCTCTCCTCCTGGTTTAGTTCCATTACTGGAGCAACCAATATTTATCCACTTTACCTAGAGAGGAGAGTATTGTAAAATGCATCAGCAGAGGGATCAATCTCACCTAACTTCCCATGCCTACACTGTAGACACTACACCTAAACTCTTGGCTTTTAGGCATTTAAGAATAACATTTACACTTTCATCTCAGGCTGTGGGCAGAAAAATAGTAAAAGTCTAAATAAGATTTGTGAATCCCACTCTAGAAATAACCAATGTCCATGCACTTACTGAACATAATTGTAAGCAACTACTTCCGATGTGAACCTCCAATATGTGCCTGCAATTAAGCATGACAAATGCTAGCCAGGATGTGACAGGTTTCATTAGCCAACCTCACTAGTATCAGATTTAACACTTACTATAGCTTGAGCCCAGAAGAAAAGAAGGGGACTACACACACAGGTCACCCCACCATACCTAGTCATCAAGAACTGATAATTGTGCCAGTGTCAGATCTCTCTTATCTCCCCCACTCCAGGAAAAGACCTGCAAAGTCTGACCAAGTAATTAGCAGAACACCAAGTTGGTAACATGACCCACTGATTGAAACAGAACAGTTTTGGAGATGGAAGATAGGATAAGAAAAGATTACAGTGACATCAGAAGAATCTCAGTTCCTCCCCAGCAAGCAGCAAAAAGTCAGCAAAAACGGGTGTGAGGCAGAGAGGCAAAGAGAGATGGAACAAAAAAGCTTCAGCTCCACCAGACACAACTATCCTGATTAAGGAAGGCCTTCCTAGGCCATCAGGCAAAACACAGCCTTTTGGCTACACGAGCCTTTAACATTCCCCGTGACACTGGGTTGGCAGAAACCCTGTTCTCGGTATGGTAATATTAGGTCCACAAGACACTTTCAGTCCTTCAGTGCTTCTTTGGGCAGAGGACCAAGAGAGGCTAGTGCTATGCATGTTTTCAAAACAAGATACCATACCTCTGCGGGAAAGGGAGAACATCTTTTATAGCACACCACCTGCAGATACAAACTTACCTTAAATGACACTTTCAAGTCAGGAGTGGGTGGGTGGTGTGGGGGGGAAGGCTAGTTCAATATTATCCGCAGAAGATACATTTTGTCAGATGAGAAACTCATTTTTTCCCCTTTATATCTATAAATATCATGCTAACAGGGAAGGAAACATAAGGCCATAGAATAAGACATCTTCCCACCATGTTTCATTATGCATCTCTAAAATAAAGCTTCCTAGTTTTTTTTTAGTTGGGAAAATTATCACATGAATTATCATTGCTTTTCACTGTGAAAATAGGAATTTACCAACTTCAATTGCAATGGACTAACAGAATGAAAACCTGATAAAACATGTTGTTCTTGTACAGTACACTGATTCCTTCAGTTGAAGAGCCTTTTTATTTTCCAGAACATGTAATAATGGTATCTGTATTGTGGAATAAATTCATAAATTAATGGCATAAAATGAATAGAAGAGGCAGTCACAAAGCATTCAGTCACACAGTTTACTCATTTATACATGGTTTATCTTCTGGTATATGCCACAAGAAGTAATCATTTAAATAAACAACTTCTTTAGAGGGTAATAAAATGTTATTGAGTTTCCAAACTCATAACATGTGCTATGGCTATAAATCAGACTTATTTTAAACTTGTACTGATTTGCAGAACTGGAAGGCATTTCAGAAATGCCAATTTGAAAGGGAGGCACAGGATTTTTGTTTCTCTGTAGTCCCTGTCTCTGCAGCAATCCTGAGAAGGGCATGGGTGTTTGGAAATGTGCCCATGCCTTTTCAGCTACATCAGCAGTATAATATGCAATATTACCTCTCCTGCAAACCCTGCCTAACTTTTACATTGCCCGAGCTTTTAAATGAGTAAAACCCACTTTCAAATGTCAGTTACAGCAACTGCTGGAAGTGTTCTGCTGTAAATTACCAAGGGCAGTGCACTGGGAAAATCTGAGGAAAGATGATACAAAAATGATTTTGATCCATGCTGGCATCCCAGACACAGAAGATCAAAATAATGAAAGCAGCAGCTCTCATTGTCCTAACCTCTCCAGTTCTGAGGTGTGTTTGGGTTCCCAGCAACCCTCTAACTAGAGATGGTAGCCTGAAACTGGTCCTTCCACCCTCTGCTTCTGAGCTCATCGAGGAAGAAAAGCTAGAACCTAGCCACCCCTTCTTACTAGTTTGTTTTTTTACTAGGATCTTCTCTTCTGAAGAAGACTATGACATCTGTGAGGAAGGTAGGGGCATTTGTGTCCATGAATTACTAAGCTGGCCAGTAACTCCCTTTGGTAAATCTGTCTTCAGCTCACATCCCCCGCCCCACAGAGTGTCTGCTGTCCCAGGAACATGGGGAGGACTGCATGCCCACTGGGAAAGGGATTTCACAGTGCTCTAGGATGCACGAAACCTTCATGACAGCTCAGTGGATGCAGCAGGGTAATTAATGCTGCAGGCTGTCACCTGAGAATATCTGCAGACAGCCAGGAAGATGAATTATCTGTCCTTCCCAGACAATATCATTTACACTAGGAAGAGCTTAGCATGTTTTGGAGGGCTCCATATGTCTGGATGGTCCCACACTGGTTCTCTAAAGACCTCTCAAGAAAAAGTTTTGCATTAAAAAAGGTATATTAACTTCCCCAATTCCAGCTTACAGCATGTCTGAGAATCTTACATACCAGCAAGCAATACAAGGAAGGAAACATACCAGTTCAGAGTAAAGTTGGATAAGGCAGTTACGCAAAAAATTAACTTCTCAGATCTGTACTGGATAACTCATGATGAAAATCCTATTAATTTCCTCATTTATTTTGTTCTTTATATTTGAAAAAAAGGCAGAGCTACACAGTATTGTATTAAGTCCTAAATCTTCTATGCAGTCAACACAGAATTTTAAAACTCTGTTTCAAAACCTGAAATAGCACCTGGACATTCCCCAAAAAAAGGATTCCCAATCTTAGGATAAGATGCTACCATCTCCTTTTAGCCCCATTTGAAGTGAATGAGAAACACTACTTGGAAACTTAATACCCAGTACAACACTTGCTGAGCATTAGACATCTCTGCCCAGTGGCTGCTGGCCTGCAAGCTTATGGTCCTACCAAAAGGTTTGGAAAGGCATGGTTTGGAGGTACCTGTGCTGAGCTGCCCCTATGCAAACAAATTCAGTCCAGTGTACCTAGGCTTACTCTCTTAGAGGTTCTTGGCAGAGATTTCTCTGTGAATTTCTCAAGGTAAGACAGTGGAAGTGCCATGGCATAACAAACTACCTATTCTTGAACCCTTGATGCACCTGTGTGACACTGCACAGAGAAACATCCAGTCTGGGTCAGCACTTGCCAGAGGGATCTGAATAATGTTTCAATCTAAAAAAAAGAAATTAAGGAAGTGCTCAAAGTCATTAAACACTAACAGTGTTCTGCTTTCTACATTATGGGCCTTGGTCAAATCCAGCAAAGACTGGATCAAAGGCCTTTTCATGTAAAATCAGGGTTGCTCCAGGAAAGGAAACAACAGAGATCATGCAGCAAGAGTAAGAGAAACAATTTTGGAAAGGCAAACATACCAGTTAAATAAAACAAGTGAATGAATGACAGGTGGTAGATGCTGGCCACATGGTTCACACTCAGGTATCCTGGTGGTACCAGTAGAAAGTCTAGAGTAAAACGATCAGACATTAGCTCTATTAATCCAGATGGGTCACACAAGACTCTACTGTAAGGACACGTGTCTTTGCAAAGAGAAGATACGAACACCAGACAAATAGGAATCACTGTCTTGAAGGCTGTAAGTACTGGTTTGGGCACCTGTAAATTTTTATAATCTGTGGGGAAATCCCTGTCATCTTCAAGACAATTTGATTAAAGCTTTAGTACCTGAGAAATTGCTTCTTCCTCTCAGACCAAAATTTGTTCTTAATGCCTTTTTATTGCTGAGTTGCTGACACAGAAACTTTGCTCTTTTTTATTCCCGTTTCATGTTATAAACCTTCTTTACTATTGTATTATCTTATTACTACTTATCTATGTCATTATTATTATAGTAGAAAGCAGAAAAACTGTATGAAGAAAATTACAGTAATTAAACTTGTATATGAAATAGACCTTTAACAATTCAGTGTCCTTTCATACAAAAATCTGTTGCCACAGTGTGTATGAGCAGGCAATGGGAGCAGGCACTTAATTTTTCTGGAAACATTAGCCATGAACTGCAAGCTACCAAAATTTTCAGAGACCAGAAAGGGGAAGGACATCTTTTCTGAGGTTCAACTCTTTCAGGGACAGCCTGTAACTTTTTTTCAGTCTAAACAGAGACTCATTTTTCAAGCAGTCTCACTATATTTATGAGTAATGTGTTGGTGAATACAATGTTGGCAGGATCTGACTCTACATGGATGAACAAGTTGCCCCATACAGCTTCAAATGTCACCATCACACAAAGGAAAATATCTCAGGTTGGTTAGATGTATTATGACCAACATGTTCAGAACTTTTACTCCCCTTCTGCTGATTGAAGAACTACATCGATGAAATGGGATGATTTATATAATTGCATTACCTCTTAGCTAGAATAAGCTTTTGCCATCCAGATGCTCCTGAAGAATGGCTGCTTGCAGAATAAATCTAATGTAATTTGATACACAGCATGGCACACAATCAAGATTAAATGAACCTTAGATGATTCTTCTGTGTGAAAATCATTTCAGGAAGACAATTTTAATAATATTTTCTTTTAAGTTCTTCAGACTATTTTTTTTCAGATCATGAACTACTGCATCCAGGAGAAGTAGCTATTGTCAGTTTAATATTTTATTAATCCTTTACCTGGGACCAATAGCCTAAGAAACCAGAGGAGCTAGCTGTCACTGAAATACTCAATAGTGAGAGCCTTTTCCAGACTTGACTTCCGCAATTCCTCCTCATTATTGTAAAAGCTTAGCTCCCACTTTTAACAGTCCTGGTTTGGTTATACCAGTATTTTATTTGTTTCTTCCTTTTTCTTCCTTACCCATACCCCTACACTTTTGCTTCCCTCTCAGACAAAAATAGTAAAGGGAAAGCTTAGGACTGACAAATATGAATATATACAGATAACATTTTAAAAATATGTGACTTTCCAGTCTCAGTTGAGGTGCTGTGCCTGCTCATCATTAGGGATAATCTGTGTCCAGGACTGAATTGATGACGTACCATCCAGAGAAACCACTATGTTCAGATTCCCCAGTAGTGATTAGGATGAAACAGCGCTGAGAAAATACTTAATCCCTGTGTTGTCAACGTACCAAGCATCAAGTGAGCATGACTTTTTGCTTCATGTCTAGACTTCTCATCTGAAGGAAAGGCAAGTCGATGCTAGTGTTGCCAAGAATCACAGCTTCCATGTAACATTCAGAAACTAGTCCCAGAACAATTTAATTTCATCTTTTATGGCATGCTTCTCCCAAAAAGTTAGTCATGGAAGTGGGATTAGCAATTAAGAGATGTGCAGGGTGGAACACATATGTCTGTGAAAACTGGAATTAATGTGATTATGTTAAGCAGGACATATTCTGGGCATTGGTGGTTTGCAAAGATTTAATGAAATGTGCCCCAAGCATTGAATTTTCTCTCTGGAAAATAAAGTGTGATATTCAGGGAAGGTTGAGATAAAGGTGTATTTTACAGGCAAGCAGAGAAAAAAAAAAAAAAAATCAACTGTCACTTTATATGAAACAACTTCCCTCTGTTGTGCTCTTTTAATTTCTACCATAATAAAGCAATTATAATAAATTTATGATCCTGAAGTACTATTAGCGCCTCCTTCTCACATGCCACATTTTTGTTCATAGGGGGAAAAAAAGGAAGAAAAAAGGTAAAAAAATACAACACAAGCAGAAAATAAACTGACCCATGTGTGAGATGTATACTGAGGATGCACGTTAGCCATTGCTGCTCCTTCTAGTACTCCACTATCAGGTCTAGTACTGTGCCTTGGAGGATATAAGAAATCTTAAAATATTATCCAAAGTCCATGAAATGCCATTGTCTTGATATTACATTGATGAACTTATCCTGAAGGACAAATATTCTGTGATGCCAGTAATACTGGTTGCTTTCGAAAGTGTGTAAATCCAGATCTGTGCATGAGGGTTTCCCCAGTGCAACAAATCTGGCCCATTTTATTACACACAACCACAAAAGAATTTTAGTTTTTGCTTATGTCTGCTGCTCACCTTGTTCTTAACCACACCACACGTCCTGCAACCACACCTTACATACTATACAGCACAGTTGACCAATACACATTATAGCAGCTTGCTGTTGCAGGATGACAGTGCATTGTGACACATGATCAGAGTGAAAGGCATGACAGATCATTTACAATGTAACGTGGAATTCTAGAAACCAAGCTGTCGCAACTTTCTCACTTCATAGTGCCTCTAAATGCTAGTCACCTTTTATAGCTTATGCAAGCAAGTCCACTGACTGTGCTCCAAGCCATTTCTGCACAGTAAAGAGTACTCCAAGCACAAAATAAATGTTCGGTGATTCATATTGGTATTTCTTTGGAAAATAAAGAATCACATATCTGTTCACATTGGTTGCAGGATGACCAAGCAAACACATAAGTGAAATAAATTTACTGCTTTGGTTTTAGAGCCACAGTCAAAGCAGCCACAAAGACACAAGATATTCCCACAAAACAGAAATCTGAATCTAGGTAATTCTAACAGCAAACAACTGCCTATTGAGTATATGTGTGAGAGTGCTTATTTTTATTGTTTTCGTCCAGTATAGCATTTGTTTGAGACACACTTACACACCATTTCTGTGCGTAGCAGAACTTACAGGGCTATTGCTCAGTTACCCATAAGTTCCACAGGCTGAATCACAGACATGTAACAGCTGACATTACCTGCACTATCTGCACAGGCAAGAGGTTGCCTTCGGAAAAAAATACATATGCGCAAGCATTTGTGCATGAAGTGTAGCAGACAGGACTTTCTTCCAATCTATCTGTACTCATATGAAAGTAAAACCAGATAGTGTACATACTTACAGGTGAAAAGATTAAAAGCTTCTATTCTGCTCTTTTCAACCGGTTATGCTCCAATTATCCTTATTCAGGGATATCATGGGATCTTTTTTACCAGCTTTTGAAGTTTATGAACTGATTAATAGTATTTTTTGAACAGCTCATTTCATGAACTGAATTATTTCAAGGTACTGAACTCAAAAACTGAGCTTGTTCTGTCCTCTGGGAGCAGCTTGTTATGAGAAGATACAAATATTTCTTAATTCTTAATTTTTTTATTTTTACTAAACTTCTAAAGACATTAATTCTAGACTTCAGTAATTGTTTTGAGTTGTACTGAAGAATACAATCAAAGGCAAAAGTGAAACTTCATCTTCAAAAGCCAAAACTCTGAAAATGTTCCCCAGAAATACCAACAGCTATTAAGTAATCAAAGCCGACAGATGTCCATAGATGCTAAAAAAACCACCCACCCTAGGAATTACTAACATATTACATACCTTAAACACACCTTTGCACCTCTTATTTAACTTTTAAGAGCAGCTTATGGAAGGGAATGTAACTTGCCTCTATCCAGTATAAGAGCAAATATGTTTGTTATGTACTTACTATTTCTATTTTCATATATCTCAAGAGGCCCACAATACCAACAATGCTCACAAAAGCTGGAGTCCCAACTTAAAGCAACAAGCAAAATGCAAAGACAATGGCATGGGACAGCTGTAGAATAAAGGAAAATACATTTTTTACATCAGCTGTATAAATTATCTCTGTTACTTGACTTCACTTTTGGCCTTATATTAGGCTATGTAGATGTTTGCAAAGATTATGCTAATTTAACTACAAGGTTTATGAAGACAGTGTACTTATTAGTGACTAGTTATTGTATTGCACATTCAAAACTCTTCTTTGACCAAAATATGTCTGTTTTGCACTGCAAATTACAAATATTGATGTCCACTGGAGTTGTGGTACAATACAGAACTCTGGGTTTTTTCTGTATTTAGCAGGTAAAATTAGACAGTTAGACTAGATGACACTAGCACAACTGAAAAACTGAGTAATTTTCATAACGCAAATGATTTCTTACAACATGGTGCCATTTAAGGGATTATAACATCTCACTAAGGAATATCAAACTTGATTAGAAGCCAGGGGCTTGATTGTTATCTCCAGTAAGCCAGGAAAATTCAGACAAAATGTAATCGACACCAGCAACTCTCAATTTGCACCAGTGTAACTAAAAGGAAAGTCAAGCACTCGTAATTTTGATTGGGAAATGGCTTTTCTTTTTTGCTTGGATAAGTCATTTCCATATCTTTGAGTGATTAACAGTGATTGTTTCAACCCCCTTGAAGATACCAAAAGTAGGGTATTTGGCATTATCAGTGCTACTTACACTGATATTGCATGGGTTTGAGGAAATGCGTTCATATAAAGCACAATTCACACAGTAAATAAAAGTAATTTCTTAAGCAAACTTTTCTGGTGGTGAGAAAACCTTTAACATGCTCAGCACACCAAGCCCTTTGCCCCTCCATAAGTAAACATCCAAAGATAATGGGCTGGATTTTTCCACAGATATTGAGGTATACAGGGGTGGAAGCAAGATCTGCAAAACTTTTCTGGAGTTCCCAAGCTAGGTGTTGCAGAACACAATCAACAGATATTTCGGGGCTGGAGTCAGACATCTACAATGCAGGTAAACATGCAGAAGGTAGTTGGCTAAACTTTCTCTGTCCACAATGGGTTAAAACAGTAACAGTACGATTCATTTCATCCTAAATAAAATAGGATATATATGAATGTGGCCCCAAAATTGCTTATTTCTCCTCACTGACTGTAGCAGACAGGGGACACAGGGTGACCAAATCTGATACACATTTATATTACACATACTTTTAGTTAATGGAAATAAATCCCAAGTTTTGTACCCTCAACCATGACTATGCAGATGAACTTCTGTTTTGCTTCTATTCTGGCCCACTTCAACAGTGACTCCTCCTCACCAGTTTGCTACTAAGAGCACCAGAGCTGCCTGCTGTGGATGAGTGACCATCAGTTCCTGAGATTTTGGCCCAAGGGAACGGCACCTGGTGCTCTTTTATGCTGTCCTACAAGTAACCAACTAAGGCTACATCTACACAGCGCTAAGTCACATCAGTTTTTATATAAATGAAACATACATGGGACCATTCTCTGTCCCTGAAGCCAGTTGCCCTGGAACAGCCCCTGTTCATCTTACTTAACTCTCACCATTCAAAAGGGAAGAGGCTTGTGTTTGGTGATGCCATTCATGTTAGCAGCGATCTTTCTTTAATAAGGTTACCTTCTTCATACGCATAGCCACATGCTGTGTTAATTACCTCTGGATAGAGAATAGCTCTCAACATCCCCTTTCTGCTGTGGAAAAAAAAGAGGCTGAACACCCTTATGTGGGGCCAAGCAGATTCATATGTCCTGGCCACTTCAGGCCAAGCACTCCATTGGTTTTATGGCACCTCCTATTCACAGAGGAGAGGGCACTTCAACCAGTGACCCCAGAATTGTATTTAAATTTTAAAACAGAAGAAGTCAGAATCAATTCAAATGTGGACGAGGTACAGTATGCATTGAAGATGAGGCAATCTGGGGCTATTTACCTTTGCTGGATCCTTGCAGCATAGAAGCTCCCTGCAGAAATAATGATCGTCCAGCAAAAAAGCAAGCAGCATGTCCTCACTTGTCAGCCTGTCTTCCAATTTTCTCTGCTCACCAGTAGTGTATCTGCTAGCCTACCTTCTCCATCTTCCATTAATTTATCTTTTTATTCTAGTTTATTTTTATCATCTACTAAGTATTGTAAGTGACAGGTAAATAACATTTATCTACCTACATGAACATACCTTTATAACTTCTAACACTGATAGATGTTTTGGTTAGAAGACACCCTCTTGTGGAAAACTGTATCTAAATTTGGACTCCATAAGAACTGTACAAATGTAACTGAAATTGTATAAAGATTTGAATCAGGGCTTTCTCTAAACAAACATGGTTCCTCATTGTTTATAATTCACACCTTGGAGAGCTCTGATACCACTTGACAGAGAGTAACTGACTGTAAACAAAAGCAAAACTGATCAGCCAATTCTTCTCCCTGCTGAGCCCCTGAAAGGAAAACCATCTGAACAGCAAATTCAAAATTACTCACATTTTGCAATGGGAAGCCCTGTGAGAAACAGCTCTGCTGTGCCAGACAGGTTAAAGCCAGCGGAATCCAAAGGCTCAGCTGAGGAAAGTCCCAGGGCCTCTTTTAGAAGCAGTGGGGCTGGCAGGCTGGACCCCCTTTCCCAAACACCAGCCAAGCACGACAGGCTGTGCACCCCATTGCATGACTGAACCTCCCAGCTTTGGTCCTGCCCTAGGTACATGCCTGGCCCCTTTGCCAATGCTGAATTTCTCTACAGTAGGTGCTTCCTCCAGGCAGGATCTTTCTAGGAAACATTAACCAAACAGGGTAAGCATTTCTGGCATCAGCCTAAGGAAAACGCACACTAAGAGATACCTGCGTGACACTTTCTATTACGTGTCCTTGCCCTCTGCAGCTTATGGTTTGGGAGAGGGTAGCTTGTGTCTTGCATGTAATTTTTGTCCTTCTAATGTCAAAATACATCTAATTTATGAGTGTCTTAAAAAAAAAATAATAAATCACAGTTCAGTCAAGATATTAGCAACTAAAAAATCTATTCTAGCAGCTGGTAACCATGAAAATTTAATCTTCTCTGACCATGCTTTGTCCCTCCACAACTCCCACTGCTGATTAGACATCACAGGCACTGTCTTTGCAGAATAACAGAGGAATTAAATCCCTCAGGAATAAAGTACTGTTTCACCTGTAACAACAGACAGACATTTTCTCCAGACTCACTGCTCTCAACTGGCTAATTACATCTTGCTAGTGAGGTGCAATAGCAGCCCTTTTATCAGATCTGTCCTAGCCGACCTGACCCTGTACGACACTCAGGGAGCTGGCAGCACTGGGAAACTGTAAGCACAGACACTTAGGTGATACTGGACTGAATGAGACATTCCAGCCAAATTTCCAACACATGCTATGACACTGAGCAAGCAATCTCCATGCTGGCAAGACCAGGAGCAAAGCTCCTCATTTTCTCAGCTGGTCTTCATTTCTGATGCCACACTGATTTGGTACAAGCAGCGGTGCTTCTGTTGTCACAGGCTGCTGTCACTAGCATAGCATCACACAATCAGTGCAAGGCTAGAAAAACTACTAGACTGCACACTCCAATGAAACAGCAGGTGCCTTTTGAACACCATCTATAACTTCAAGTGAACAATCCTATAATGGTTTTGTCAGTCCTTCCTAGAAGCAGTCTTAATGGGCAACAAATAAAATGAGGCTCAGCTGATAAAAGAAAAGCAGGATAATACATTCATGGAAGGGATTACCATAAAACATTTGTATAGCCACATGGATCCTCACTGTACAGAACAGAGATCACATCTCACCCCTGCCCTAAACCTCCTGCTGTTGCTAGACAACCACATCAATGTAAGAGAAGCAATGCAGAGTCCAGTGGGGAGACCTCCTAAGGGGATGAATTGAAAAGGCTACCAGGCTTTGCTAGAAGTAAGTGTTTGTGCAAAGGGCAGGACAGCTGCTCTGGCTGTGGAAGACTGCCTGACAGAGGCACTCAACCAAGTGTGGAAGCAATGTGGGGGGATACAGTGGTGTCCTGGTTTCAGCTGGGATGGAGTTAACTTTCTTCTTGGTATCTAGTCCAGTGCTGTGTTTCAGCTCTGATGTGAGAACAATGTTGGTAACACACTGATATTTTTAGTTGTTCCTGGGTAATGTTCATACTAAGTCAAGGACTTTTCAATTTCTCAGGCCTTGCCAGCAGGAGAGCTGGAGGGGCACAAGAGACTGGGAAGGGACACAGCCAGGTCAGCTGACCCGAACCAGCCAAAGAGGTATTCCATACCATGGGA
>JAVJGJ010000014.1:22947535-22960231 GCA_035590215.1 Microhierax caerulescens | reverse complement strand
TCCAGTGCTCTGTCACACTCAAAGCAAAGAAGTTCTTCCTCATATTCAGATGGAACTTCCCGTGTTGGAGTTTGTGCTCGTTGCCCCTTGTGCTGTCACTGGGCACCACTGAAAAGAGCCTGCCCCCATCCTCCTGACACTCGTCCTCAAGGTATTGGCAGACATTGATAAGGTCCATTCTCAGTCTTCTCCAACCTAAAACAGGCCCAGCTCTCTCAGCCTGTCCTCATAAGGGAGATGCTCCTATCATAGTTCCCAGTAGTTCCTTACTTTCAGGCTAGATACATTTACTATCCCTAATGCTTCACCTTTCCCATCCAACAGAAGACCTTAACTCCTCAGTCCACTAGATCACAGTGCAGAGAAAATGGGAAAAAGGTCTCCTAAACATGTTTAGCAAAAGTAATCCCCTCATTCTCCACCAGTTAATAGGAAGCTTTCTTGGAGGCAGACCTTGTTTAATTTTGCACTATAAATTATGATGTCCTACATATAAAGTTTAAAGGAAAAAAGTTTATAGGGGGGCTAAAACAAAGACACTATACACTGCTGTTTCATCTTTTTCAAATTTACTATTATTCATTATCCATTAAGTCAGAAATACTACTCCACTTGTCCTATCTTTTGCAGCAGAAGGCCACACAAATCCCTTTTTCAGACAAAATATGATAGGATACTTCTTGTGATTTTCCAGTTCTCTCTTCTTGCAATAAACCTCACAACATACTGCAGGCTTTAAAAACCCTTCCACGATTCCCTTTTTCAGGCATGAGTTGTAAGAATTACATGAAGAGAAGTCAAAGACATGCCTGTGTGTTAGGGCCACCTCATCTGCGTGCAGCAGACAAAAATGCCACCAGTTTGTACTTAAATGTCAGTCTTAATACACTGTTATCACAGTCAGATAGCCAAGGTGTTTTATCTTAATCATGAAGGCAAAAAAGTACTGTTTCATGGGTAAAATAGCACATTTTGACCTGCTTCTTTTGTAATAGCTGAAACTATAAATATATGTGTATTTTCAGCTGTTCTTTCATTTCAGCAAGTTACGTATTGCTGCTAGGGACACCGGCACTTTGAAAAAAAGTTCTTTGCATACAGTCTTCTAGGAAAGCAGAATTTTTAAAAGAGCAATTACGTGTTTACTGTGAATTAGGAAATGCCTATAAATGGTTCATAAAGTCTTTTTGAAATTGAGGGTTGTAAATTATGCTTATGGTCAGTGATAAACACTACTTCTGCATCTCAAGTTTTCACTGCAGAGAGCACCAAGCAAATCCATAGGTTTAATTTGCTTATTCTACCATGTCCCCATAAATAATTTCCTTATCAAAATGTGAAGTCAGTGGAAAGAAATCTCAATGTCCCCTGTACTGACCCCTTTCATGGAGCCAAGAGGTATCGAAGCACACCTCATGAAAATGTACCTCCAGCTATTAGCCAATGCCATCAAACCCCAAAGAATTATAATAAAACCCACAAAGGAATAAAAAAAATAAGCCCCTCTATTGCTTACTGAAGTTTAGAACAATAATGAAAGTAAGGAAAAAACTCTTGCAATTAAAGTTTGAATAACATTCTCTACTTTCACAGGAGCTGTAGATACAGTATTCAGCAATACATATGTCCAAAAGCCCAAGATGAGTTTTAAAGAAAGAGATCATAAAGGGCTTCAAACCTTCAAAAGCACAGCTCCGAGCAGGAAGGAAAATTTCTCCACCTGAAGACAGTTTGGTTGAATCGACTGAACAACTGTTGTGTCCTCACACAAGCTTACTGATGATGGAAAAGGCAACAAGCACTTCTTGCCTCTCACTGCTGTGACCTTCCTCTGTCCACTTGCTTTCTTAGAGCTAAAATTGTCTGGTTTGAGTCAAAGCAAATGACAAAGATTCCAGTCATTTTATTCTTGTGGAGCATAAGCAGTGCTGCTTCATTGTAACTAGAAAGGCTATGGTCACTACCCAGACTTCGGAATAGGTCTTGGTACATCAAGTGCATCACTCACACCTTTATTTACCTTCATGAAAACAGCTCAACTGGGAGCAAAGGCAATTCTTCTGGATCCAGTTTATAAGCTGGCCCCTTTGCCATTCCCTGTTGCTGAGCAGTCACTGTGCTTTTTACTTGAGATCTTACAAAAAAGCATTTGCACAAAATTTTTCATACTTAAACAGTAGTTCAGCCATTTAAATCCATGGTAAAAGAAATCAGTGTTCCAGACTCCCAAAGGCCACCATGATTCACATGCAAAGTATGTCTGCCTATTTCTCTAGTATTTCCTAAGAATAGTTACTATCTGCCAATTTACACACAAATTCATCACCAACAGGGGGTTCACAGGCCAACAGTGTATTTCTCCACTGTCTTTAATTTAGATTTATAATAGAATTTTTGCAGATAAACACAAGTTAGAAAAATACTGGTCATACTGCAAGTAGTTTCATTTTCCTTAGGGGGAAGTAGATGCCAAATTGTGATAGAACCCCAGGAGGCCACAAAGACTAAATTGTAAGTCCCCAGATATTCTATGGTAAGTCTAGCAAATAATTTTTTCCCTGCCAGGGGGATTACAGCTGAATTGCTGCATCTGCAAAATCCAAAGTCCGTTGCTGCTACAAAATTATTTTCTATTTGGGTCCAAGCTTTATGGTGGTTGGCTTCCCACTCATGGAAAGCCATAAATTATTTACAAATCTTTGAGTATAAGTCTGTTATGAATACATTAACTGCTCTCTTACCTTTAGAACTCATTAGCAACAGGAACAAGTCTTCTGATGCTATTTTCCACTATATACCCACTGCACATGCTGAACCCACTGTGCCACTCAAAAGTGTTCTATTTCCAACATTAACCTTATTTTAAAGAGTGAACTGGAAAAAAAAGAATTTGAATATAGAGGAAAAAATCTTCAGAAGAAAAAAACAAACCACGTTGACCCAGTAAGCAGATGGTCTAACAGGTCTTTATGAACTCTGCCTAGATGCAGGGATTTATTGTCAACACAGTGCAGACTTGTTTTTTAGCCTGGCTTCCAAGGAAATTGAAGCTTACATGATCACACTGTATAAGCATTTATCAATCCTTCCTTAGTAACCTTTGAACCTGTTTGGCCAGTTTTAAGCAAATCTGACAGCAGGGGACAGGGAAGACAGAGGTCCCAAAGCTGGAAGTCCTGATAGGTTTTGTGAAAATCAGAGGCTCGGTACAGAAGATGGGGAGGTGTATTTTGCCAGTCCTGGGAGGCAACAGCCTGCTGGTGGTCCCTGCACACTTAACTCACGTCAGCCACAGACTGGGCTGACGTTTGCCCACCAGGCTGGGAATGCAGATCAAATACAGCATGCTGAGGGAACCGAGATAGATTAGGGGACGGAAGACACAAATCCAAGTTCTCCTACTGTGGCTGCTTAGTTTTTCATAACTCTTTTCACAGACAACATCAGTGAAAAAACTCAGTGTTTTAATTTGAAATGCAAACACATATATATTTATGAAATAGTCTATACCCTGCCAGGCTGGTTATAAGAAATAGGCAGAGTCTGGTCATATGGGGCTAAATGGTATAAACCAAAGTCATTGCACTGAATTCAGTAGAAATATGGCAGGCTGATGCCACAGCTTTCCTGTAGCTCTTCTGTTTTGTTCTTTAAAGGGTGGCTCTTGGGTCTGCCCTGGAAAAGATCATGGTTCTCAGCTCTACAGAAATGGCAGTGGGGAGCTGAGGGGCAGACACCCTTCCTCTCCAACCCCTGGGTGCTACCTGCCAGAATTTGGGGACTTCTGTGGGGCTCACAAACATCCCCCTGTGCGCTGCCAAAACTCTCCCTGTTTGCTGTGCATCTTATCAGGTGCTTATTCATGGTGAAGCTCAGAAAAATGGCTCCTGCAAAAGGCAGGTTGGCCTCTGGGGAGGTTAATGGGTAGTCCCAGGGTAGCCAAGTGCAGGTGGGCAGTGAAGCCAAGATGGGATAGGTGACTGCCTTCCCTGCAGATCCCAACCACACCACCACATGGCTTGCTGCAAGCAAGCAGGACACCCTCCCTTCCTTGGCTCAGCAGTAACACATGAAAATCCCTCAAGAGAGAGAAAGGCCATCACTGTATTAAATGGGAACATTTTAGATGAGGACTATATGGGTATTCTGAATTGCTGTACTTTGGTTCTGCCTTTGCGTTTTGCCAAGGATTGAACAGATAGGCAAGTTTCTATATTTACAAATAAGTAAATTATATATATGTATACACACACACATATATGCATCTATTCTCCTGAATGATAAACCCAGCCTTATGTACTGAGAAAGCAGACTGCAGTGATTTGTTTTTAGCTAGTTCAACAATCTGAAGTGATCCAAGAAAGAGAAATCAAGGAGTATAGAAATTATTTCACTCTCCAATCAGTGTGCTTAGTTACAAGACTCTCGCCAAACACAAATGTAATACCTCTGCTAAAATTAGGACATTAGTTCTAATTACTGGGCACAGAAAAACCTTTGCATTCTGGAGCCGAACTGATAATGTTGCTATGGAAATAAGCTTAATTACTACAAACCAGCTAACAAACTTCTCAATGCTGCTATCTTTACAAGCTACCTCTGCTCCTGGAAGTTTCTGGGGTTTTCCTCCCTCAAATAGAAGTAAACATCTCTAGTGTTAACAGTAATTACATTTAGACATTCCAAGTCCAAGGCTATTCCAAGAACAGCTTGACAGAGGCTAATGCAAGGGAAACACAAAGAGTGGTGCTTCAGTATAAACATTCCAAACAATTAAACCCACATTTTTATCAACATATTACTTCAAACACACCGGGCAATACTAATTCCCTAAGTATATACTGATGATCACATGCTCTTCCCACACTTTTTCTCCACTTCTACACAGGAGGAAAATTTATGAGGAAAGCCATGCAGCAAAGGCTTTTCCTCCCCAGATTTTGGTTACTGATTACTCCTTATGAATACATAGGTGTGCATGTGAATATATACACGTGCATATTGAACACATGCACTCAAGAAAAAGACCATTCACAAGGAGACTCTTCCATTTTACTTTCTCACAGTGGAAACCCCCATGCACAAGCTCAGGCACTGAGGAATGGGCAGGTTGCAGGGCAGAGGACAGGCAGCAAGACTCATGCTCCAGTGTAACCATGACTCACATGCTGGATACTGTGGGATAAGGGCTCCAGAGGGGACAAAATGGCTTCACTGGGGATGGAGATGACAGAGGACAGTCAGGAGGCCCTGGCCCACCCCAGGAACCATCCAACTGCAGGGGCTGAGACAGAGCTGGCCCTACAGGTCTTGCATGCACCCACATGGAGGACCCTACTCCCCATCGCTTCCTGAAGGGACTTCCATTCACTGTGTATATATATCCATCCTGCTTGAAATACGTCAGTGCCTTAGCCAAGCTGGGACAGTAACACAATGAACATGACCCACTGGCTACCAGCCCACAGGTAGCAAAATGCAGATAGCCAAAATGAACCCCATAAACACCCAGCAGCTGAGAATACTTCATTTCCAGCATTCAGAGGCAGTCTGCAAATTTTTCACCAACAGAAAAAAAAAGATTCAACTTTACCACATAATTTACACACCATGAATAATTCAAGCAGTGTTAATAAACAGCTGAAAGCAGAAAACCCACAAGGAGTACATTTTACAAGATTCCTTGTTGGTGAACTGCAATATAAACTTGCTTAAATCCAATCTGACAAATGTCACTCTGTTGCCTTCAATTTAATTACTCCTAATTTATACCAGTCTGAAGCAAAATAATTTGCTTAATTTCCCAAAGGATAAAAATACTGTTCAGTTCACAAAAATTAGGTTTTTAATGGATTCTTCATCACTATTATTTCCCAAAGATTTTCTTAAATCTATTTAAAATCACACATAGTTGCCAAATTGCATGCAGTAATAATTCAGAGATAACTGATCTCAGAAAAACTTTATAAAAAATAAAAGTGAAGTAAAAATGCCTCTGAACTTCTAACACTCTGAAATGTACTTTCGAATTAGTTCAGAGTTGAGGAACTGTGTCTGCTAGTTACGATGTATTTTTTGCTTTATGAAACTGCAGAAGGTACATCAGTTCTTGGATTCACAGAACTTAAGCCCAGAGGAATGAACCAATTATCTGGTGTGACCTCTGTCTATCACAAGTTATTAAATTTCATTCATTAGCCCCTTTATTGAGCCATAGAAGTGGTGACTTACTTCCAGTTGGAATTTCAATGGTATCAGCTTTCAACTATTAGTCCTTGACAATTCTTTCTTAGCTAGTTCTTTACTGCCACTATCCCTTCATGGCCACGTTTATATATGACATCACGTCACCCCTCAGCCTTTCTTTGAGGAGTTTGATGCCTGTCACTGTATTTCTTCCCTTATTTCCATGGTTGCTTCCTGCACCTTCTTCAGGTTTTGATGTTATTTTTAAAACAAAGATATAAATTCTTTAAAGAAAGGCAAAAAACATTTATTATTGCTACCCTGTGGTTTACACACCCAGAGACTGCAGTCAGCTTTCGGTTACAGCCTCACTAGATGCTTCAGCTTTACATCAAATATTTGGAGGAAGAAAAAGTAGCATTGTGCAGAACTTGTTTCTGCAGCCAGGTGGATTGCTTCAGGCTAACTGGCCTCATTAAAATTAATGCTTCCTTCCTCTACCTAGGGCTTCCTAAAGGAAACTCCGTGTCTATCTGATGCAGAAGATAAGTTCCACTTGAGCCGGTATTCAGTATCCCATACAGGCATGGGATCTGTATGATATGAAGCAGCTTCTTAAAAGATGTCTGCAGAATTTAACGTTCTATTGTTTTTAGCAGTGTAATAGTTGGCATCAGCGCAAAAAGCAGGCTCTGTTTAAAGAGTTCAACAATGTTAGCAGCCACCTGCACCAGGGTGCTTACCTGTAGCAAATCCCCTCACTTGGCCCAGAAAAGCAGCATGTACACCATGTGAAGGGTAGAAACAAAGCTGATGTGACCTTCGTTGTTCTAGCTGCTGCTCCTAGAGCAAGTCCTTGGGGCACACATGGCTCCCTGCAGTTTGCTGCCTAATGATAAATGGTCAGGAGAAAGACATCTGGTGAACTGCTGCACCAAGTGTCGGGAGAGACAGGAGGCAGGTTTAAAACATACCAAGTATGATGCACAGATCTTCAGGTTAACTGTTTGTAAGCTACTTCTAGAATCTCCTGAGGGTCTTAGTAGCTTATTAACTTATTAGCTTATGCGTTATTAGTATGGTGCCCCACTAACTTAGCTCCACTACCTGTGGGACTTGTGGTGGTGACACGCCAGCATATCTTAGCAGCAGCTAAGGAAAGGCCCAGCCCTCTCCTAAGTCTCATGAGAAACAAGTACTCCAGGTACGTAAGTGGCAGGAAAACTCATCCCTGAAGGATGCAAATACCACCGAACCACCTGGCCAGCCCAGCGTAAGTCTGCACTGAGCTCTCCAAAGGTTTCTACCCATACGGCTGCAAGAAAAAGAAAAGCCAGACACTTGTCTCAGCAGTCACTAATACACTGAGCCCAACAGTGAGTCCTCTGTGCCAGCTTCTGAGACAGAGGTAAAGTCATCTTTATGGTCTGCAGAATAATCATATTGCACACAGATACATCTCTTGGACCAGGTACAGGACACGCACACCAGCTCTGGGGACAGGTCAGAGGTGACAAGACTGCATCTGGTCAGGAAGAGATACGCTGGCCATGCTCCAACCACACTGGCCCCCATCCTGCCCCGCAGCTGCTTCTCCTAAGATTTTCACAAACTAGACTCTCCTGGCAGAGGTAAGGGCACCTCCAACCCACATCACCGATTTATTTTGAGTAACCTCCCCCAGCAAAGCAGCATATGCTGTGCCTTCCCAGCAATAAAACTTTTTGGGTTGAGCCCTGCCACTACATGCCTGCCTTGGTTTTGTTTCTGGTAATGCTGCCAGCCCTTGACTGTCCACGCAGACCTCCTCTCGGCCTCTGTTTCCACAAGAGCAGCAGCCACCCAGGGTCTGCTCTCATGCTGGCAGTCCTTGCCCTCTCTGGGAGGTGCAGCGGCTCCACCTGCTCCCTCCTCCTTAAAACCAACCAGGAGCGCTCAGCTCCATGCCACTCAGTAAGATGGAACCACTCCACATCCACCCCAAGGGCGGTCCCCAGGGACAGTACAGCTTCTTGTACAGCGCCTGCTCACACAAGCAGCATCCCTGCTTCCCCTGGGCACTCTCTTTGTCCAACCTAATTGTGCTTTCCCAGATTAAAAAAAAAAAAGCACTGCAGTGAGGCAACTGCAAAGTAACAGAATGAATACAAGGTGGGAAAGGAATGGAGGAGTAAAACTGTGTCTCTTTAACCTTATTCTTGACACATATTTGGCTTTGAGTGCTCCACTATGCAACTTTAATAGAGTTTCCCTGCAGTGGGGTTACACGGATCCGTGCAAGCGCCTGTAGTGTCAGCAGTCTCGGGGGGGTGGGGGCGCACAGGCATAGCTCGCCTGCTTGGAGACTTTTCTACAGAAAGTATCTGGGGCTCTGACATCCCTACTGAGATGATGGGGCACCAGTCTTCAAAGGCTCCTTCGAACTCTCTGCATGTAGCTGGATTTATTTACTTTGAGGACATCGATCCCCTCCAGCCCAGAGGGCACAGAAGGGCTCGTGCTGCTACAAGAAGAAGGTCTGTTTGCCATGACCTTGCATTCTCCAAGGCCTTGAAAGCCTTCTGAGACAGGTCAGAGCAGTGCACTGGATCAGATGGCTAATTATAAAACTGACAAGACTTTGCATGCATACCTGATTCATATGGAGATTGACAGCAGGGCTCTTGGGGTTTGCGCTGTGTACAAACAAAAGCTGGTTTTCAAACAATCATTAATGTAACTTCCCCAAAATCTGCAGCACACTGAATTCCCTGCTGTACAAGCACTATCAGTCCATCAGGTTTAAAGTTTCTTACAATCCCCACCTTCCCAAGGAAGTATTTAAAAAATTACTTTAAATACAAACATTTCCTTTTCCACTTTCCTCTCTCTCAAAAATATTGTTAAATGGATCTGTAAAACTTCTAAAATCAGGTTGTTATCTTTGGACATAAGCCATGTTTGGGATATATCGCCCAGAAAGGCAGATGTTTCACTAAGTTCTGGCCATCTAAATCCAGGAAACTGTGTAATGAAAACTATTTTGCAATCTTATCTATGGTTGTTGCCTCCTATATCCTTTATAATAGACATTTATAATGCATGGAATGTATAATATATTAACCTAGATAGTAGTCAGTCAGATGAAAAAGAACTAGCACGGCATAAATCCACAGCAGATTTTAGCTTCTGCCTTTTCCAGAGAACAATAGCTGGCTGACTGGCTCTGCAAGTGATGGATTATGCACACACACAAAACACACCCGACACCTGTGCAAAATGAGTTGTCTGATCCTTTAAGGAAATGAGGGCATCACCTCATGCTATTTTTTCCCTCTATCAGCTTGTTAAAGGGAGTATGAAACAGTATATATGGTATTGGAAACTATTACATTTGAACGAATGATATGAATGCTTTTGAACCTTACCATGATCTCTACACATCCCCAAATCCAAGGCCAATTTCACTGAATGTGCAGTTAGTCTATTCCCCTGCAAAGATGCTTCCCAGATGAATCTGCAGGGCCTTTAACACGAGCATCATTTGACAATTCCCTGTCTGCTGCTCAGTTCAGACTCATTGCAGCACTTCCATTACTGACCAAACAGCAGACAGTGTTTGTAAATGCTATTAATGGTGCTACAACACCCTGCATGAAGAAGAGACAAATATGATATGCCATAACTCATCCAAGCCCAACAAATAATACCAGCTAACTATAGCAAAACTTACATGTCATCTAAGTGCAAAGGACTTTTTAAAATTGATTTTCATATTAAGGCACACAGTGCGGTGGCTCAGAAGTAGCAATCAGTAGTAGGATCCTTACCAGCTCAAGCAGCTGGGTGACTCTGATAAGTAAGTGGGCAGCTAAGGATTTGCCTGAGGAGCCTGCAATTGCAGCACAGAGCACCGCTGCTCTGAGATGTAGGAGCTGCCATGAAAAGGGAAGGCACAGAGCTGAGATGGAGACAGAAGCATGCCCTTCCTGGCCAGGGCTGACAGCCCCGGGAGGCAGAGGAGTTGGAGCAGGGAGAACAGGCCTTTGATCACTTTGGACTAATGGCAATACTCACGGGATCTGAACTGATGTTTATGGGGTGAAATTAAGGCTTCCCCACAGCCACCCAAAACCACAGGATGAACATACAGGCACATGGACCCTGCAACGTGGGTGCAGCTGCTCCCGAGAGCTGGGCTGACAACAGCCTTTTGGAAACTGAGGCCACGTGAGACCGGCTGTGAGCATTCCAGGTGCCCGGAATGCCAGAGCAGTAGACAACATACCTGGGGAAATTAAGACCCACGAAAGTACTACATGAAATCTAGTACTTAGATCTTTTCGCTTCTTTATAACATACAGAGAGGGCCTCAGAGTAGGCTGCCACATTTTATTTAAATTCAGTCCTTGTCTATCTTTATTTACTTGAAAGACCCTCTTGATGAGTGGGGAACAAGGAGAACTAGGGCAACCAGAACAGTGACCTCTGCTTGAAGAAAAGAAATAATTTTGATCAAATGGGTTAAAACTGTCTTTCCACATGTTAACATCTATTTTGTATGGATACAATACAAATAGCTGGAAGAACAGATATGCTTATTAAGGATCAAAACTTTCAAGGTTTTCAATTAAGGGAGGAAAAGGACCCTAGCTATTCACATCTAAGTCATCTATGAGATTCCAAAGAAGGCAGAAAAGACAGGACATTTCCAATATTTTTTTTATAAAGAAATGGAGCAAAAGAAAATCAAAATTCTTTCAAGTGATCCTGAATAATGATGATGAAGCAAAAGCAAGTGAAATTGTTATCTTTCAGTTCCCCTAGTGACCACCTTGTTGTACTAGCCAGCTTTCACAGGTTCGTAATGAATTTGCAGAGCCTCCAGCTCTTCCCAGGGCTGTCACACACAAGCAACATGGTCCCTCTTCATGCACATCTTCAGGTGCCTCCTCCTGCTCTCCTCCACCCCTTCCCTGCTCCCTCATGCAGCAGGAGAGGAAACACTTGACCACGAGGTCTGACTGTCACTGATGCCTGAGGTTGCCCCTCTGGCAGAGAAGCTGCTGTGTCAGGGCCCTTCAGATCAAAGTGCAGCTCCTGTAGGAGGGCAACGCCACCACAGCACGCTCATCTCAGCCAAGCTGCACATCCAGGCCCATGTTTGCTGCTGCTTCCCATCAAACAGCAGCCAGCACACTCCTGGAAAGCAAAAGCATTTATTTTATTTTAAAATTTTTATTTAGAATTATTTTTAAAAAGCATTTGGTTTACCCAAGTGAAGCTAGAATGATTTCTATGTATGCACCTTACACTTTCTATTTTGCTGCTAGGGCTGCCTCAAAGAACTTATTTTCTATGCAGAGATCAGAAATGCAAATAGAGGAAGAAATTAAGAAGAAATCTAGAAAATGTTGTAGAAAGTCTTGTCAAAACCAGACTGCAAACTGCATTGCTGCTTTCATTACAAATGCTAAATGCTTAATTCCAGGAGTTCATAACTTTCACTTACTCAAATCAGCGCTAAGTTGCTAAGAAGAGGAGTGATGTCCAAAGCATGTTCTATTTTCTTTACAAATTATTTTTCAAGAAACTCTTCTAATACACCAGATGCCAGACACCAGCGTTGTATGGGCAGAGATGTGTCTCTGTTCCCCCTCTCTGCCTTGCAGGTCTCCTGACCCTCAGGGAAGGGGCTGGACCCAGCTTTACACAGACACCTCCTTCACGACCCCTAGGTTCCACCACTGCACCTTAGCAGAACAACTGCTGTCACCCCTTCTATTACTCTGGACCTTTTACCTTCAGGATTTTTTACCCTTCCAGGATGCAAACTACCAGTGGGCATAATGACATCCAGCTCTACATTACAAAAAAGCACTACAGAAATGTTCATCAATTCTAATCAAAACCAGATGCTGCATCTGAAATGAGCTGCTGGTGGCAAAACTGCCACAGCAGAGCTGAGGTCCTCCAGCAAACCGCTGGCCCCAAAATATCCCTTGCATTTAAAAGCAGGCTGGCAGGGCTGATACTAAGGAGCTCTGGCATCAGGCGGTACCAACGTGAACCAGCTGGCAAAGAGAAAGGGGTTTGGTTTCAAATAGTATCCACAAAATCATTTTCATTAAACTGGATTCCATGTCTAGTTTTCCAACCTGCACTCTCAAGCCTGCTCACAACCACCATGTCAGGACAGCTCTGCCTGTGCTCCCCTTGTACCAATGGGACCCACACAAAATGTCCCAGGACAGCATCTCCTCAAGCTCATTGCACTTTCTGGAGAAATACAGAAAACACGTGGTACCTAGGTGGGTTTGAACCCTTGGAAAACAGTAATGGTTGTTTCATTTCAAGGAAGGGAAAAAAAGGCTGAGAAGCAAGGTTCATTATTCAGCAGAGGAAATGGGACATGGCCTAAAAACCGCATGACAGAAATGCATAGCCAGTAAAATAGGCATTTTAAAAATGAGTTAGCTGGAAAAAACACAATTTTTTACATATTAAGATAACTTAAGAACACACAAATTC
>JAVJGJ010000014.1:22916737-22947435 GCA_035590215.1 Microhierax caerulescens | reverse complement strand
TCCAAGAATAATTCAGGGAAGGAACACACAGCAACCAGACGCTCGCAATACACTCCACGCAGTACAATGATAGACAATGAGCCTATCTTAACCAATGTAACAAATTGGATGTGGCTCCCTGCATCTTTCACAGACAACCAGCTACCATCTGTATGTCTCCATATTCATCTATCATTATCTCATACTTACAGTAATTGTCACAAGCTTCACGAGGCCATCCCCTCACAGTGGTCCCAGTCTGTCTTCCATGGAAAAATCAATAGTAAATCTGGAGTCCCAATGGACTGAGTCTTTGTTATTTCTAATTCTGTTTCTAAGGGGTTATTTCTATAGGTTAAGCAGCAAATTAATATGACTTCAGAATGTTCAGAAAAGAACAGTAATATCTGTAGTGTTTGGGAGAATAAAGTATTTTTAACAGCATCAAAGTACTGCTTGATTTTGCCTTTTGTTTTTGGTATAATGATTACATTATTTTCAACCTCCAAAAATTAGAAACAATACCAGATTCTTTTATTTTGAAAACGCAGGGGCATCATGTTCCATTTTCAAAACATTTTTGAACAGTCTATAAAATGAAAAATTCAGCTAAACTTAACAGCTTTGAGTTTGAGCCATCAGCATTTTCTAAGAAAAAAGGAAAAAAAAACCAAAACACCAAAAAACCTACGCCAAAAAAAATCTTGGTCAGCTCTTGTAAAGATTTGCTTTTAAAAATTCCCAGCTGGGCTGGGAGGAGGCATGAAATATTAAATGCTTTAAAAAGGAAAAAAAAGCCTAACTACTTTTCTGTGCATTAAAATAAAAAGACTCCAATTTTTTTTGCCTTTTTTGACCTCAAAAGATAGAGATATATAGACTGATAAATTAGAATTACTTACAAGATAACACTGACATTCCAGTTTGTCACTATGAAATGTGGTTGAATACTCTAAAATCACTAATCTTTAAAAGTATTAGCTGTGAAGTGCATTGATTCTGAATTCCTTGTGGTTTGCCACTGTAGGCTAGGTACTGGATGAGATTAGATGAGGGTTGGTTTGGGTTTTTTCCCCCTCGCTGTTTGCTCATTCTTGTGCATGTATGAAAGCAACTTTCTAGATCTCTAAAAGGTCCCGGGTAAAATACTGTAGAAGTTGAACACAAAAAATATTACAGTAAACAACAAAGAGACACAGCGTTATGTCTTCTGATGAACAGTGCTCTTATTTATTTGTGCATCCCAAAATGAATGAATGCAAATCAGTTTTCTTCTATAAGATAATTTCATCCACTCCAGTGACCTGAACTGCAGAAAAGATCATCAGTATTTTACCCTGACACCCAGACATCCATTACAGGGTCCTGTCCCACCACCTTTCTCCCAAGCAAGCAGCTCAGTTTCCCTGAAACAACTAATCTGCATTTACTTATATGCTTCCCCATCTGTAACAGCACCGATTTAGTAAAACCCTTTGGAAATTAAATCTCAATATTAAACGCAGAACTTTAACATGTGAGTTGGCTCAATTCATCTGGGACATGTGGATATTCCCCAACTACAGGAAATGGGAATTTATTCACCTCGGGTTTATTGCTGGAAGTGTTTCCCTAGCATACAAGCTGCTTAGCCCTGCTGAAGGATGTGGTGTGCACAGTATGTCTCAATAATAAAATGTACTCCTACAAACCAAAGTGTTTCGGTTCCTGGCTCTGGCCAGGAGCTGGGCACCTCACACAGCTCGGTGGAGCTGGTCCACTGTCTTCTGAAAGAAACATTTGCAGCTGACTGGAGCGAAAAGCTCAAGACATGCTCATTCAGCAACAAGCTTTCCACCCTGTAGTTTGAGTATAGAAAATAGTGAACTAATGAGAAGTGGTATAACACAGAAATCAGACTACTTTTGTGGGCCTATAACAGGGCAAAGGTAGGTATAGCTCAAAAGTGCCCTGCTGACCTGAGGTAGGAGCTGGGGGCTCAGTAAATCCCACTGATTTGCTGTAACAAGTGCAGCTCACTAATTTTGACTAAGCACAAAGAGGATGGGCATGAGCAATTATTTTGCCAAAAAAAAAAAAAAAAAAAAAAAATCCCAGAGTAGCAGCAATAAATTGCTGGATTTTATGTTAGTGTTTTTCCTAAAGGACTTGGCTCCAGGAAGCATGATATTAAATAAAACTGAAAGCTTTAACTTAAAAGAGGTGAGTTGCTAGCCTCCATGGCTGCAGAGGAAAGCTCCCCAGAGCTCTGAAACCCTCTTGTTTCACAGCATGTCACCATCCTATCAATAAAAATTGCTAATATCACAGCCCACCTTAAAAATGAGATTTTACTAATTTTTAATACCACACTCTGGGTAGATGGGTTTTTTTTAAACCACTCTCTCTTTGGGTTTCTTTCTTTGCCACAAGGACTAGACTTCTGGTTTCTGTCTTCAGTGAAAGCTGAGGCAATGGTACCTATATCGGGCAGCAGGACCAACCCCACCAAACCCTGCAGGACTTGTAGAAAACTACAAGATCTGCTCAAGTTAACCCCTGCCACTGTGAAAGAAGGTGGCAGTTCATAGCTATGGACCTACACAAGTGAGCTCTCAGCTGTCTATTCTCAATTATTTATTTTAAGAAAGGATTAGGTCAAAATTTGTGAAGGGCAAGAAATTGGGGACTGTTTCTTTAGCTCACCCAACATGTACACCCATCCGACATCTGAAAGCAAATACTAAAATCTCCCTGCACTTAGAGCCAGGTTTCCCTTTAGCTGGAATGTGTATCATCCTGTCCAAATTCACACACAGCACCTTGATTTGATGCTACCCAGTTATGATCCCAACTTCACACTAAAATAACCCATCAGTAGTACTTTAGAAAGTCAAATATATTGAGGCACTTCGATTTTTTTTAATAAAATATTTGCATTTTATTTTGGCAAGAAAGTAATTTTTGTTCAATTTTTCCACTCTGGCAAAAGAATCTGAAATACTGCAAGACATCAACAAGCTCTCTGTAATTTTGTGGAGAAAGAAGTGACATTTTTAGAGCAGCTCACTTTGTTTAGAAATCCACAGTAAGTTCTGGAGGAGCATGTACAGGCAGCCAAGTCCTGTCTAAGTGGAATTAGCACCAGTATTCAAGAGGACAGTGACCCAAGAAGCCCTGACCAACCCAGGCACGGGGAACAGCACCCCATGCAACACTTAGCCTTCTGCTAAACATTTTCTTGAGTGCTCATAATCCCGTCTTCTTCAGCACCAAGAAAACGGGCTGTATATACCTACCTCCCACGTAAGGCCAGTGGGGACACACGAACCTGGCAGCTCTGTAAGTCCTTTGGAGTCTCATTTAAGTCTCAAGGGCTTGATTTGTTACATCCACCCAGACTGTAACTTCCCTAACTGTGCTCAAGGCGCAGCTTTAGGATGTGCTATGGTTTTAGGGATCTCTGCTGTGAACAATCCCAGCCCTAGACTCTAGCCCTCAGGTTAAACCTCTGTCTTCCAAACTGAAAATCTCTTAATTACAGCAGCTCTAAAACCCCTAGGTACTCCATGGAAAGGCATGTACACCCTAATGTTTTCATGGGATCAGCTCTACAGTCTGTCTGTCACAAAGCACATGGAGGGAAGTTGCCCAGCATGCTGCCTCTTGTCAAAGCATCATCATGGAGCTCATCCATCCCAGCCAGGTCACAGCTGATGATCTCCTCCTCGCTTCCCTGAGACATGGGACATGTCAACAGCCTCCTGGAAAGTCACATGTACACCCCATGCCTCACAGGCACCGAGGCTATCAGGAGTTTCCATGGGCACAGGACCAACCCCTGCTCTGGCTGGGGAAACAAGGGCATGGGAGCAACCAGCTACGCACCCTGGAAAGCAAGTTCTGTGCCCAGTTGCTGGCACCCCTCCTCTGAAACAGCAATTTCCTACAGAGGAATGCACCGGAGCAGCCCAGGCAGGTCAGGTCTGAGCCCTGTGGCAGACCCTTCTGTCTGGTGTTAAAGGGTACAGGCCACATAACATTCAACTTTTCCTTCTGCTTTATAATAGGGGAAGCTTTGTTGTGTTAACATATTTCAGCTACCTCTCCAGCTCAAACAGACACACAAAAAATCGTAATTGGATATTTCTAATGCCTCCATTAACATTTCTTCGTTAATGCTCTACTCTGCGTGCAGTGGACTAATAAAAGCCCTGCTGCTGAAAATCCTCCTGGCAAACAATACCGGATCAAAGAGAAGAACAGAATTCTGTGTGACTTGTTAAAAAATGAATGGTGAGGCTAAACAATAGCTTAGGAAATTACACAAAGAGAAAGTATCTGTTAAAAATACATTCAAAACAACCCCCCATAATCAATGCCCAGAAGACTCCATATATACATTCAAAACAACCCCCCATAATCAATGCCCAGAAGACTCCATATAACAGCCTTTAAGTAGGATACAGTAACTGCTGTGCTATCCAATTGCCTTGATAGAAGCCCACCAAAAAAAGTAAGATAAACCTTCCCATTCTTTTCAACTCAACAGAAAAAAAGAAAATAAATCTTAAGCGGCAATAATTTTATATACCAAAACTAAAAGAAAAAACCCAACATAACGAAATTTTAAACACATCACAGAAGTTCTGACATGTTTTTTATTGTAGCTTTATAGCCAGTTGCAACTAATATTATAAGGGCCAAACTCCTCATCACTAAAAAGCACACGAAAGAACCAACTCCAGGCTGCCTTTTGTTCACAGCACTCCTCTCTAGGATGTGATGCTTACCAGCTTCCAAGCAGGACTACATGTCTCCTTCAACAGCCTCCAGACCAAACAAGACTTTCTTTTGCAGCTGTGTGGGCTGGGAGAGAAAACTGAGCAGTGTTTTCCTCAAGCAGCAATTGGAGTCGAAGGCTGCTCGGTGCAGCCAGCAGTAACCACCACCAACCCCACTCAGCTCAGCTGTTTAACAGAACCAAAATGCGGAGTGCACATGTGTCCTGCAAAGGCAGAAAACATTTCTTTGCTAATTAGCATTGGAGCCTCCTACCTGGGGAGGCACTAAACTGCACACTGATCATGAAAAATTAAACATCACCATTTGAAACAGAAGCATTTGCTGTCAGTTTCAGGCTTTGGCACTGTAACAGGAGACGAAAGACTCGGTATCAAATAGTGGTTGGAAGAAATGATGAAGGCAAACTAGTTGCAAACCCCAGCTTAGCATGCAGAGTACTACACTGGTGACAAGTCAAGGATTTTGTGCTCAGATCTGTTTGTTAGAAGCAGTTTTGTGCGTTCAGCAAAGAAATCAGAAGGGAATAGCAATTATAGAGAGCTGCCACAGCTGAGCTTTTCAGACCATCACATCAGCGCAGCCCAGTTCCCAGAAGGATGCTCCTATTGGGAAAACCTGATATCTGGTTGACATTACTGTTCTTCCCACAACAGTTCAAGCAGTAGGATGTTTCTGAGCAAAACTGTAACGATTCGATAGAGAAACGTTCCACCCATAGGGGGACAAGACGTTACCTCACCAGAGCCGGCAGCTTCAGCGGATTTATTGCATATTATCCCACAGTGGTTATTTCTCCTCCCAGTTTTAATTTTGTAGCACATAGTGGTTCCTTAATACAAAAATAATTTGCATAACCAAGCAGAGACTCATTCTGAGACACACTTACAATAGCATCCAAATGCCATGCTGTAAAGCTCAGCGGGCTGAGAATGGCACATCAGGTTTCAGTCTTGCTATTAAATCTTAATATTTCCTGAGGGCTGCATAGTCTTAATTTTGCCCACTGCACATAGTGTTGTTTCAGTACCAATCAGATGAAAAGCTGCACAGATTTATCTGATCTGTTCCTCTATCCAGGTTTCTGAATCCTGTTTTCTCTGGAAATCTAGGAGGAGAAGATAAGGCGCAGTACAGAGAAGCAAAATTTTAAAACCCATTGCTGTGGTTTTGTAGTGTTACAAAAAGTGAAATCCCAAGCAAGAAGACAGTTTGAAATGCTTGCTGTTCTCCCAAAGACACAGAATGATAGCTTTTGGCATCTAACCCACAAATTTCAGTTTGTTTCCTCACAACTCCTCAAAATGCACAGCCTTTTTTTCCTTTTCCTTTGTTATGATTTAATTTCCCAGTGGAAATATGGTAGGACATCACTGCATGCTTTATCTGCATAGATGTAATTTTAAAAAAATAATTTAAGAGAACGCTGTCACATTTATCCCATCTTACAGTAGAAAGCAAGCTAATGATACTGCTTTGCTATGTCAGCCTGTAACTCCACACCAAGTTCTGTAGTAAAAAGTACTAAACAAGCACTCGATGAGGGTATTGCAGCACTGATTTAAAAAAAATTTGCACATGCATAACTAGGGATACAGCTTCTGGATTATGTTGGCTTTTATATAGCTCTTCATTTATGTCTGCAATTTGCCAGCCCTATAGTCTGCACGCTTTCTTGTATATACTCTGTGATGGTCTTCAATGGCAACATTTTCCTTGTGCTTTTTTTTCTTTGTAATTATTCAGTGTTGGAATTAATAAACAGCTTAGAAAATGAAAATGTCACAGCTTAGTGCAGAATGCATCAGTTAGTAAAATCGGATGCAGGACAATTTAAAGGCGTATTTCCCAGTGGCAGGAGACCTGATCCTCTTCCAGCTGGAATCTAAAGCAGAAGTATCCCATTGACTGCAACAAGAGCCAGCAGGCTTAAAAGATTGTTGTGATTTTACAAATGAAGACAACCTATTTTTCATAAAGAGACAGAACTTGGAGCTTAAGAATCACTTAAGAGCTATAAAGTGCACAATATGCTCAAAGGGATTAGATTTACTTCTGAAAAGCAGTTTGTAGGTCTCACAAAAAATGTAAGTTTGATCCAAATATGCATCTGATCAAAACTACAAAAACTTGCTAATCTCCCCCCTGCATTTAACCTGTCCTACAATTAATATCTTGGGAAAGGAAACAGGCCAGAGGAATTAATGTATGGATTTTTTTAACCCTTTCAAATTCTTGGTCTGGGCATGATCAGAGAAGTAGATGGGTGCTTCGGAGATCTCAGGGTAGTAGTTTGGGCTTTGCTTTATCAACTGGATTTGTGGAAATCACTGAGATGTGATTGAAGCAAAATATTCCTACCCACTCTTACCAACTATCAGTATACCATAGTTTCTCCCCACATGCAAGAATGCAGTAATAATGCTTACAGAAACATCCACAGGGCTCTCAAAAAAGCTAGCACAATCCAACAAAACATGATATGCCCTTTCCAGAGGCAGAGAGAAACCAAAGAAGGTAAAAATTGTCACCGTGGTCCTCCACAGCCTCTCCAATCTGGATGCAGAGTGGCCCTGTTTCCTTCTTGCAGTCCTCAAACGTCTTTTCTCTGTATCTGCTTTCAGCCACACAGCTGAGAGGGATGGGGGGAGATTTCCAGAAGAGGTGTCCCAGTCCCAGCTTGGGGACATGGACCTGCCATAGGGGGCAAACCCCAGACAGTGCAGGTCCAAAACTACATTTTCTTCCTGGGGACATCTAAAGCAACACACAGGAAATCATGGATTACATTAAAATGAAGAATCACAGCTCAGCAAAACAGGTATTTCTTAACAACTGCATCCCTCTTCAGCTGAACTCCTGTGGACTATGCCCTAGGTACTCCTGCTACTAGAAGTGAAAGTTTCCTTCTAGAAATAGGCCAAGCATTTAAGGCCCAACTGAAAAAAGTTTTATTTTCTCATCTCAACTACTTAATATGTTTAACCCCTTGAGACACGTATCTTCTACTTTTTTGTCATCCCCAAATATGCCCTCATTTTCAGTTGCTCACAGACAGACAGTCAAGTGCTGTAGGCTTTATACAAACACACAGAAGTGGACACCATCTCAAAGAGTTTACAAGAGGATGAGATAAAACAAAGTTTGGGGAAAATCTAAAGCCACGTGGAAGAAGCATAGCAGTGAAATGCTTTGTCCCAGGTCACCAAACATATAACATGGTAAGTACCAAGGACCTCCTGATGCTCCGTTTACTAGAAACTCTTCCTTTCTTTTAAGCACCCCATCCTTCTAATACACACACATACGCAGATATATACATATATATATAAAAAGTATCTTTGTGGTTGAAGAGAGCCGTATGTTCACTTTAAGAAATTAGGAATTTCAAACACAATGATGCCTTAAAATGTAATTCCCCAGGACATTTGTGAAAACAAATGTTCTTTGTGGCTGGGAAAGGAAGGGGAGAATTCACACAAGCACCCGCATTAGGTATGTGCAAAAGCATTTTTTAAGACAATGTAACATATGTCATGTTTTAACTGAGAAAGTGCAGAGTTGAAGTTAAAATGGAAATTATTATAATCTACCCTGACTCTGATCCTAATCAGGGACAGGTAAATTAAATACAGAAGTGTCAGTCCTTGAAGACATACAGATATTTGATTAGGCAAAGTGTATTGATCAATAAAAATTAATTCTGACATCAAAACCTATATTGACTGCTGTCCCTCTGCTTACCCAGTTTAACTAACATGACCTAAGAGATTCCTGTTTCAGTGAGGGTTTGCACTGTCTGGGGGACTATTCCCTTTCCTTTTCCTCTGTTTCCCCTCCATCTATCACAACAGCACTCCGTGGCAGTACCCTTCTGCTCACACTTCTGCTACACACAGGCCTTCCTTTACACTGCAACATCATGCAAAGAAAAAGATTGTTCCACAAAAAAAAAAAAAAAAGAGGAGGGAGGGGGCACATTCTGAAAAACAAGGAATGCAGTCATCCATATCTTCAAACACACCAGAAATAAGTCACACTTGGCGTGCTATTTTAAAAAAAAATTCAGACCCTGCAAATTGGCCACCAGGATCCAAGAGTCCCAGGCCATGTGACAAATAGGCAGCTTCTTCCCTCTTCCCTATGGCATGTCCGTATTACAGTCAGATTTAACCATCTAAAAGTTAAACACTCGGTTTTATCCAGTGATTTTAATTCTATAGCAGTATCAGGTCTATGATCAGTGCAGAACTGCAGGCATACGCAGAAAGCAACTCAACCCACTGCCCCGATACCTAATGATAGACAGGTCAGGACCTGTTTTGCAGAGGTGTACATCTCTCTTCAGCTTCAGTTCCCACCTGCCATGGTTGCCCACCCACTCTGCTTTGATCCACTTTTAGTTCCACTTTTCTCTCTGTTGACCACCAGCAGGAGCCAAAACCAAACACAGGGATGGACGTAGGGTGCAGAACAGGTGCATCACTGCAGATGGAGGCACGCATGGCAGCACGGCAGCTCACCTGCCGACAGGCCGGCCACTGCCCTTCACCGAGCCCTCAGTGCCAGCAGGGCTCCTGGGGCACTCGTGCCAGGAGGGAAGCAAGGTTTTGGCTGCTCCCTTCACAAGTGGCACTGTCTGCTCAAGACGTTTGCCAGTCTCTGGCCGTCTGGCACAGTCAAGCTGTTAATCCGTTTCCAGTATTAAGAGACCCCACACTACAGGCTGACTACCTGAACCTGCTCTCTTTTCTAGCACTACTGTTTACATATTTTCAGCTCATTCTCCACGTATCTGTCTGTTTATATTTGTCTTATTCAAGCTTTACAGATGGGAAATCTGTATTTCTAGTTACCCAGATATAAACTTCTCTCTGTCCTCAGCAGAGCTTGCAATAACTCCCAGTCCAGTACTACCTTCAAATTAAACTGATTTTTGTATTCACAGATCATTAGTTATGACCAGATAATGCAAATTCCTGTGGGAACCCAACGGACACTACGTCTCAATTTGAGGTATGACCATCTATCATTACCATTCACACCACATTTGATATGTCTGACAAGACTGGGGCCCAAGAAAATTTATTTGGTGTGGTAGGCAAGACCTGGAGGCTATGAAATATATCAATACAAGGACAAAACTAATAATACTGTACATGTGCAAATGTCACTTTAAAAAACACTTATATTCCATGATTTTCCTTTATTGAACCACACATATATTCCTTAAGAGTCCATTACCTTCAAGGTAACTTACAATTTTTCTCTTAAGAGAGTTTTACTTGACTAGGGTCAGGATTTAATATTATCTAATGGCATAAGCCAGAATAATTCTTTGAAATCACTGCAATATTGCCCTTTTCAAATTGAAGATATTTCCAGAATTTCCACGACTGCTAAACAAGTTTGCAATGATTTAGTAAAGGTGTAAATGATTTCCTCTTTCAGAGTACCCGTCCCTCATCCTTGCAGGTATATGCATCTCCAGCTGCCCCTTACTCTCTTGTCAGTGTAGCTGTTTATTTAACATTTTCATTTACCAGTTATCTATGCATATCAGGTGACATCTTGTTGATTTTTTTTCAGCATAAAATGCGTAGATAAACAAGAAGGAGGAGAGAGAAATCTGCTACAACAAAAGGGTTGGAAGGCAACATATTTTAAGTCTTACAGCATTCATTTCTGGGCCACTCAGGATAAATGTGAGTGACCTACATACAGTGCATATGGGTTAGAAAGGGGTTAAGGTGAGAATTGGGTTAGAAAGGTTACATCCACAGTGGCCCTGCTCCAAAGCAGTTAAAGAGCAGCCCTCACAATCAAAATCTCAGCATTTCATTTCCACGTTAAAATGGGGCAATTTCTCGCTATAATCTGTTACCGCTCCAGAGTTCATCACTCCCATCTCTCTTAGTATTTGCTTCAGTGCTGGAGCCAACACTGGTTATTCAAGTAAGGAAGGATCTTCACAGATATAAAATGTAAATGCCAAGCTTTACAATACTTTTTTTTTTTGGATGAGCATTTACATTTTAATTTGTCTGGTTGGTTAATGAGCAATTTAACTCTGCTATGATAGCAAACCTGTAAGCAGTGTATAAAGCTTTTTTCTGTCCATATGATTAAATCCCTATTTCTTTACTGGCCTTTGGTATTACACCAAAACGAAACAGATCTGGTGTTGCCACTACACTTGCCAGAAGCACGTAAAATGTCATGCAAAGACTACACATGTAGCAAGGTAAAGCAGGGTGCACAACTACACAGCAAGCTGCTCACGAGCTCTGCAGATGTAACCCCACGAGCAGAATTTGGCCTGATGATTTGGAATAAGATTCAAACAGATGCTTACATTTCTCAAATGGCTGAGACATGTTTTAATGTTAATGCATAACGTCAGTTAGATCCATACAATCATGACTCTTCGTAATATGTTTTGTCTAGGATGTACAGTCATGAAAAATACTGCTCTAGTGTTGACTCCCATTTTAAACCTGCTTTGGTTGTTACCTCCACTGCTGGGATGCAGCAGGGCTATACAGAAACAGCAGGTGTGTAGATCCCCAGACCAGAAGACACTTGGGGAGTGCAGACACCAAGGGAAATATGTAACCAGTACAAAGGAGTGTCACAGATTTTGGCACTGCCCAAAACGTCCTGGATCACAGAATAGTCAGGCTTAGAAGAGATCTCTGGAGATCATCTGGTCCAACCCCCTGCTAAAGCAGGTTCTCCTACAGCACCTGGCACAGAGTCACATCAAGACAGGATTTGAATGTCTCCAGAGATGGAGACAAGGAGACTCCTCTCTGGGCAGCCTCTTCCAGTGCTCTGTCACACTCAAAGCAAAGAAGTTCTTCCTCATATTCAGATGGAACTTCCCGTGTTGGAGTTTGTGCCCATTGCCCCTTGTGCTGTCACTGGGCACCACTGAAAAGAGCCTGGCCCCATCCTCCTTACATTCACTCTCAAGGTATTAGTAGACATTTATAAGGTCCCCTCTCAGCCTTCTCTTCTCCAGGCTGAACAGGCCCAGCTCTCTCAGCCTTTCCTCATCAGGGAGGTGCTCCAGTCCCCTCATCATCTTTGTAGCCCTCTGCTGGATCCCCTCCTGTAGTTCCCTGTCACTCTTAAACTGGGGAGCCCAGAACTGGACACAGCGCTCCAGATGTGGCCTCACCAGGGCAGAGCAGAGGGGCAGGAGAACCTCCACCTGCTGGCCACACTCCTCCTGATGCACCCCAGGACCCCACTGGCCTTCCTGGCCACATGGGCACAGTGCTGGCTCATGGGCAACTTGCTGTCCTCCAGAACTGCCAGGTCCTTCTCTGCAGAGCTGCCTTCCAGCAAGCCAACCCCTCACCTGTACTGGTGCCTGGTGATTTTCTGGATTGAAGTAAATGCTTCCCCCTTAAATGCCAGAGATGCTTCTCCAGCTCTTCTCTTGGTACCTAACATTGTGAAGTATGGTACTGCAAGAGGTCAGAAGCCTAAGAATGAGCAAAAAAATGAGCACCTAGTTTTAAATAAGGCTTTTAGCCCTTTACTGGATTGAGCCCTAGTTCTCCTAAACCTTTCCCATCAGAAAGGGCTTTTGAAAATGGGATGTGGCTACAGGTCAGGGAGACTGCTCTAACAGAGACAGTAACTTTACAAAGAAACCACAGGAGCACTGGGGAAAAGCATTTTTAATGACACAGCCCTGTTTCCAGTTACCAGCATGAGCATCCTTTTGGGGAGAGCAAGTAATTTCCTTTGCAAGAACTGTCCCACACAGCCCATGGCCTGCTCCAGCACCGACCCTCCCATGGAGCAGATGCAAGATGTCTCCATCTGGCTCACAACCATCTCTTGCACTGGTAATGAAAAGGGCTCTGCTTCCACGAGTAGATGAACTAGGTCACCTCCAGCAGTTCCTCCCAGCCAACACTATGCCATGATCCTAAAAGTAGCTGGGAATAACCTTGTGCCTTTACCTGTTGTGGCAAACAACACTGTCTTACTCAGTACAGGGGGAAGAAAAGCAGCTTGAGCCAAGCTTCCTTCAGTGTGTGTACATGCGCACACACGTACGTATATATGTATAGATGTTCAATACTTACACCCACAACCTGCCACCCCATTGAGCGGGGAGGATGGGGGAAGGGAGCACTGATATCCATATCAGATTCTGGGTCCATCAGATCCCAGGATGGAGAAATCTCGGTAAGTTGGGTAGCACACTATTTTAATGTATCAAAAATTTAGCCAGAAAGGTAATAAAAGGGATTGGGGGGGAAGGAAAGATTAAAATAATAATAGTTTCAAAGCACTGTACTTATTTTAGACATTCTTACAGCATGTTTCCATAGGAACTGAAATGCAAAGGAGCATAGTGCAGCAGTGTTCACAAATGTTGTGTGGTTTAGTGGCTTGTAAAGGATTGGTTGAGGCCACCACGACCCCTCTGACAGTGCCAGGTACCTGCTGCCTTTGCTGTACAACAGGGTCCTAGCTATAATGTTTTGCAAAATCTAGGAAAAGAACCATTTCCCCCTTGTTTTTTCCCTTTCATCCTGCAGGCGTGGCTGGTTTCACATCCTCTCGCAGCCATGGCACTAAGCCCTGCCTACCCGGACCCACTGTGGGGCATGAAGCCACCAGAGTTTCACCCAGGCATTTCACAAACCACATGAGAATGAGGGAAGTGTAAACAAAGCGGGGCTGTTTGGGTGCTGGGGAGGTGGCGTGTCCCAGGAGTAACACATGGGCCTGGCTTTTGCATCCAGCTTTGGCACTCACCGGCTGAGTGACCTTGTGCAAGCGATGCCAGGTGAGGTCTGCTCCATCTGTCACCTCCCTGAAATGCATCTAGTCCAGCTCAGTAGGTAATCACTTCCCTGGCCAACAGAGGCAGTGCCTACCCTGCCAAAGACTCCCACCCCACGGACAGGTCTCCTGTCCTCAAAGCACCCACACAGCCACCCCTATCTATATCCACCTAGCCACAACCATACATTAAGTGCTTTGCCCACACCTCAAGGTGTCAATTGATAATTTTCTCCATTCAGAATTGTCTGATATAATGTGAGGTCTTTGCTGCAGCTCACCACACTAGCATTTAACTGCACGAAGGGTGAATTGCTTGCCTTGGAGCAAGGCATGGGCATGTGGGTGCTTTTGGTAACCCTCCTGCTGGGACAGCACTGGAGGACCATATATGATGTGGGGAGCCAGACCTGGTGTGGTGTCACCCTTAACTCCTCCAGCATCAGCCCCCTCAGTAGGCTGTCCTCAAACCTAATGTGAGTTTTGTCTCAGAAGGAAATAATCAGTCATCTCTGAAAGACAAGCATTTGAAGCAAAGAAACTCAGCCTGTCTCATCCAGGGGACCAAGACCTGGGACTGAGCAAGAGAATTAAGTTATTTAACGTCACAGACATCACACACTCAAAAAGAACAAAGCTCCTCCAGAGTGTGAAGAACTGCACGCCTGTCCCTTTGATGTAGTGTGTGCCTGAATGACCAGTTCAACTTTTAGATGGTAAAAATGAGACTAAATTACTCCCACCGCCTGTGCTGTCATTCCTGAATGTGTGTGATGGTGCAGTGGCAGCGACCCCATCTGTAAAGGACTTCCTCATCAACCCATGGCAAGGGCTGTGTAAGAACTAGTTACCTGTACTTATGGATTGAGGGAAAAGTAGAATTTTATTACTTATGGTTTTAAAAATCCGTATTACACATATATACTGAAACCTGACTGATTCATCCCAAGTAAAGGTGGATAATTCCCAATAATCAGGGTAAAACACACTCTTCCTTGGACCTGTGGGTTTAACTTTATAGTCCAGTAGGAATCCAAGCCAAAAAAATGGCGAAATGCTTCTGGCTAGAAGCATCATCCAGACCACAGCCGGCAGGACAAAGCAATCTTAGACTAAAAGCTCCATATGTGGGCAGAAGCCAACTACAAATATCTTTATACTGTTGTGGAAGTGTTAAAAACTAATTTTTTTAAAATTATATTTTATATATCAATGGTTTCCTACAGCACAGAGGTATTTTACAAACACTGAAAGAAACATTATATTTAGATACTCCACACATACTGCAATGTTTCTTGCTTATCAAAACAACTTCCACTGTACATACTGCCATACAAATCCATATGCAAATTACAGATTTAACAAGGAAATATCGATACAGGATATCTGAATCCTAGTCTTATTTCAAATGTTACAATGACCGTTTCAGTCAGTGAAAGGATAGAAGAAAATATCTGGGGAGCCCTGACACTGAAGTATAGTTTAGTTATTAAAAAACAAAACAAAACAGAAAAATCTGTCTTTAGAACCTGACTATTTAAAGAAAGAAAATTCTGATTATTCAATCTCTTTTCCCACCTCTCCAATAAAGTAACTGTGGGGAAGGTGCTTTGAAACTGTACGCCATTATGTCTACACCTGGTATTTTAAGGATCAGAAGCAGTATGTTACAAATAATCTATGCTTTGCGTGCCCCTGAAGTCATACGCTGAAGTGGCAGAAGGCATGTTTTAATTCCAGTTTTCCAATCTGAGTGAAATTTACTGGCTCAAACCAGTGCTGTAACAGAGACTCAAAATCAGGATGCAAGTTCTGCGCGCCTGCCTGTGTTTGCACGACTCCAGATGCAAACACTGAGATTCCCAGCTGGGAATAAAGTCACAGACCATGGTGAGATGTTCTAAATGCAGAAAGCGGTCTACTTCAGAGCCCAAACAAAACAAAACAACGCATATAGAATACAGACAGCATATTATATAGATAGGATATAGATGTTAGGAATTTTGATGCTGTTATTTTTTTACACTGAATAACTCAGTCTATGATAAAGAAGAGTACATTGGACAAGCCGACTGCTGTGAACTCACCCAAGCACTCAGCTTTCTGTTCTGGGTCCCCTTGCAAGCAAGTCAGATCCAGGTCTTCTCTCTCGCATCCAGGCTTTGGCTGTTGCTACCCAAGACCACATCTCACTCGGAAAAAACATCACTTTCAAAGAGAGTGCCAACACACGGGGCAGGGAGTGAGCCCACCAAGAGCCAGGCTGCAGGACCTCCCTAGGGGCTAAGAACAAGCAAGGAGCTGCCAACCTGGCCACCCACTCCTGAAGGCATTTCTCCAGCTTAGCTTTCCCACTGGAAATTCTCGATGCAGAGAAACAATTAAAAAAAAGCAATCCAGTCATTTATCTTCCAGGCTGGAGAGAAAGAAGGAGGCTGCCACAGCAGTGCCTGTTTGGAATGCTTGGCAGGTACACAGGCGCAAGGGGGATGATGCTATAGATAAGCATGGACAGAAATAGCTAGAAGGATGAGCTGACTCGGGGAAGTGGTGGTGAAAGGCAGCAATCTCCCTTCTCCCATGATTGCACCAAAAGCAGCAGCTGACCCACAGACTCACCAAGCGTGCTGGCAGGAGAAGATCCCCCAGAGCTCTGAACCTCACGCTGGAAATATCCTTCTCACACAGATCCCCTTCCCCATCTCTGGCAGGTGCTTTGAGGACTGCATCTTCTCAGCCTACTTCTGACTCAGAGCACAAAATCTGCTAGCTGCCTGTCATGGGTTTTGGTGCTGTTCCCAGAATCCTGACAGGAAGCCACTGCTCACAGATCCCCCTGCACCAGCTGGGAAATCTGGCAATTATGGCTCAGAAAATACTGCCAGGGCACTGCCACAAAGCACCTGGGCAGCCACCTTGCCTCTCCCCCACGAGCAGCCTCACACAGTTCTCCCTGCTGCTCTCACCAGCCCACGAGGAGACAAGCACAGAGCTGTCCTGCCACTTACGCAATTTTGCTGCAAAAATACAAACTAGCTAAATGTAAGAATTTTGCTCAGCTGCCACCACTTAATAAGCCTTTGTTTCCCTCTCCCTCTCTGCATGGCAACAAGGTCTAATTTTCTCCTAAAACTGGAAAACAAGTCTCACCTGACTGTACCAGCACTGGGAAACAAGAAGGATTAGAAATTCTGCTTTTATAGCTGTTGCAGCAGGAGTGATTAACTCACGCCTCCTCTACTCTGTGCAGCATCAGTCCCCAGGAACCAAGGTCTGTGGCTGTCAGTGCCATGGGACAACCCTGAGAAACCCCATGGCTTGGACAGAGTTAAAATGAGGAAGGACCCTCAGCTCAGCTAGAGGTGGCATCTGGGAAGGGGGCAATCCTACACAAATCTAAGAAAAAAACGTGGGGAAAAGAGATGGAGGGAAATAAAGGGGAGAGGCACAAGCATCACTACTGTGGTTTCATAACAGGGGAGCAAGGGTGACGAGGGGATGACAAGGTGTGCACTGCAGAAGAGACATACCACAGAAGATCAGGAATGGGGCACAGACAAGTGAAATTAAACAATAAAGCAGAATTCATGATGAGAGGGGCAGGCAGCCAGGAATATAGAAACACAACAGGAGGAGGGAACCGGCATGGGAAGAAAGAGCCGTCATGAGAAAAGAACGGAGAAGAATGATGACACAAATGGAATACTCGGTGCTCAGAAAAACACTGCAAAAAAATGAAAAGTAAATCAAAACCCAACCCCATTTTATGTAATTTTATTAATTGATCCTGAAAATGTCATGTTCTGACATATGTCCAATTCCCTCATCATTTGCTCCGTTGCAACTGCTGCAGAGCTGCTCCTGCGGTACATTACTTGATCTGCTGAGCCACGCTCACATGCCCAGCATAACGTGGGGGATACTCCTGAGAGCAAGGAGACAAGAGGCCACTAGCACAGTGGCAGTGGCAAGGCAGAAAGGAGCCAGGCCACCACATCACTCTTCACCTCCCACATCACCAGCCACTACACTGACCTGGGGGAGGGGCACCTACAGACTTCGGATCACATACTGCTATTGAAGGAAAGCTGCTGTCTTGACCACCAGCTGCCAGCACTGCTGGCTCAGGTTGCTGGAGGAAACCTCATAGGCTACATACATCCCATTAAATTAAACCTGCCCAGGTAGCTTTCCAGGGATGAGGCCACCTTCCAAGTTAGGACTGAAATGGGTGACTGCATGCAGACTGCCTAATGGGAACACCTCCCAAACCTCTAAGTCCCAAAACAGGCCTGGGAAGCCATCAGGAGAAAGCTGGCTGGCAGGGGACAAATTTGGACGAGGGATCACTTCAGCAGTTCCCCCGTGAGGCAGACAGCCTCTCCTCAGTGCTCCTCGCTAAGAGATAGACCTGTACCTTACTGTAATGCTGTGGTTATTCAGACAAAACCTACTATTTTTTCATCCCCTTGTCTCGTCTACTCTGAAGAAAATCAGTGAAAATAGTATGTTTGTCATGGTAGGAAAACTCAAAAAGCTAAAATAAATGGCTTTTGAGATAGGGCTGAAAGAGAAAAACCTTAGGTTCAAAGACAAAACGTACTGAGTGGCAGCGTACAGAGATAAAGGGAAAGTTAAATTTGATGCAAACGACTGCAACAGAAATGGCTAGCTTTAAACAATTTGTGCCCAGGAACAGTCTTCACGCAAATTTATTTGCTGTTTTCCAGAAAAGAAAAGATTTCTAAAAATTACTGCACATTTTTCTGACTATGTTGTCTTGTTAGACAAGAACTAATGCTGCATGACTGCTTGGGGGGTCATACTGGGAGCAACCCACTGTTGTTTAAAGCTTTTCAAACCTGTTAAACAGAAGGTACATGTGGATCATTAAAATATGTGTTTGAAAAATTTACGGGGTATAAACTGTCCCCTTTGTAAATATCCATATCAGCTAGGCTTACCTCCTTTCAAATCAATGGAGAAGTAAGCTTGAAAAGCAGGTCAAAGTGACTAGAAGCCAGGTGGGGAATTTTTTGGCTGTTCATTGAAGATAAATATTTTGCATAAAGCAGCTGATGATTTCAGACCTCTGTGTGTGTCCTTTACACTGCTTTCACAGTAAGGTGAACAGCACATTTTCTTTGTCAAAGGGAGGAACACAGCTGAAGTATTTACAGTTTGACATTTACCATTTAAATGATGGGTAAGAAAACAAGAACAGTAACAGATGGGCTTCTTTTAATTGAATTTAAGTTATTGTGAGCTATTTATGATTAAAAAACACCAAAAAGCTACACAGTATGCCTCCCTGCTACATACTGCACCTAAAATTTAAGATCTGAATTTGTTGAAATAAAAGTGAACTGGAGTCCCATTTTTAAGGTATACATTTAATACAATTTACTGTCCTGTTTTGGCTTTGAAAAATTGTTCAATTAATTATTTTTATTTGCAAACAATCCTCAAATATCTGTTTTATCCTTTTACTAGGATTTGGTTGCCAATCAACAGCTAAAAACCTGCCTTGGACATCTGTGATCTTCCTCACCACCACCCCAAGTTAAAAAAATGTCTAAGCTCTTTATTCTACCAGGAATAAACACTTTTGATAACTAACTGGGGATCTCCTTGTAGGCAATAATACACATACAGCTTATTTGCCAGCATATAGTTTTGATGCAAGGGATGCTTTGCCACCTGAACTATCATGAACTTCAGTCTTACACAAAAACCACTGGGTCAGCAACAGATACAACATCCAGTTTTCCTCTAGGAAATAAACTGATAACATATACCACCAGCATTCCTCATCAGTCAAGCCAGCAACAACCCCTGCCCCCCCCCCCGCCCCCCCAAAAAAATACAAACCCTATTTACGTACAAATCTTGGTTTAACCAAACCAAAAAGGGATGGATATTCCCAAGAACCATTTAAGTATGAAATCAGACACAAGAGGAACACCATAAACCCAAGCAGCTCAAAAGAACAGGTGCAACAGCACTAGAAAAAAAAAATCTAAGATGCTTCCTTTATCCAGCAAGAACTTGTATGTCAATCAAGTAACAGTCTACATTTTAAAGTTTCGGGGTTTTTTAGTCACAGCTTCTGAAAAAACATCACTGATTTGCTTCAAAAATAACCATATCATCTAAACAGACTTGCATATTTAACCATATTTAACCAACTCTTGTCTAATATGAAAAAACCATATATATATATATATAAAACCATTATTGTGTACCACAGGCTACACATGCAACAAGTTAAGACCACCAGAATCAGTTTTCCTCTAGTATCAATTCCCAATACGGAACAACAACTGTCTGGAAAATCCCAATTGTCCGTAAAGTACTTTAGCATGCAATCATAGAACAGTTTTTGGGGAGGTTGGATATATATTTTTTTAAAATCTATGTTATTTTGGTGTTTGCAGGGTCTACTGCATTGAATCCCTAGAGATGAAAGTCCTCCTTGAGCTCAAAGATTGTCACAGAAGACTGCTTCAGCCACTGCGAGGTCCAGAAGAGCTCCTTGCTTGGTCCATACATGTTGATTTCTGGCTTTTCTAAGCAAGCTGCCAACTAGATTTAGCACTACCTGCCATTTACGGTATTCAGATGCTCATCACTGTGGTGTTTTATGTTTTGGTCATCTTCCTATAAAGGAATTTGAAGGTATTTTACAGCAGTTGCCCTTGGATCAGAGATGAAGCCCATCTGGCCTCTTTGTCCTATCTCCAATAGAAGTATGAATCAAATACTTCAGAGGATGATGTAAGAGTAATGCAGAGAGTATACAAGTAATAAACACTCCCTCATCTATGATTCTATGATATCATATCCCACCATTAAAGACTGATTGAACTCTTCTGTGTGAGGTTTTACTTTATATAGCTCTAAGTACAACCTTAACAACTACAGCTTGTATGCATGACCTACCTTCTTTTTAACTTCCTGGACAGTTTCAAGCAACTCCGATGGAAGACACAAGTTCACAGAAATTTTGTGAAAGTTGGTGACCACAAACAGAGAAAGAGTTCTGTCAAGAAAGGCTGAGAAAAGGCTTTAAAGTAAGTTTTAACTTCATATTATAGTCTTCATGGGAAAGTTTTTCTTTAATGATGGGAAAGTTGCAACTGAAATAAGGGTGTGGTTTTTTACAAGACACCAAGGACTTCACCTCTTCATCAAGGTTTCTCTCCCATGGTGACTGTCTGTTGCCTAATAAGGTGCCACTGTGACTGATGCTTCCCCAGCAATGACAGCATCACTAAGGACTCTCCTGCATACGGCTTCTCTGCTGCATAAGGGTTAGGTATAACTCAGCTAAAAAGTGAACTGATGAGACAAACGCAAGGCAACCAAGCTTCATTAGTTCTTCTGCTACTTTTGTGATCATGACCATAACTCTGAAGTCCTGAAACCCATAAAATTATCGCTTTTTAAAATTCCACTAATTTTGGGTGTACGTCACTTTGCGTGCATGTTGCAGTTGATGAATACTACAGTTCTATCTGTTATGTGAAAGGTATTTACTTTTTTTCTGAATCAATTTGGATTTGTCAGCTTTGACTTTCAGGGAACGTCCCATCTTTTTGCCTTAGCAAGCAGGGAGAAGCGGAGCTCCCAGTCCTCAAACAAGTTCTCTAAAATCGACTGAATGCAGTGGAAGCATTCCAGTCAGTTCAGAAACAGCTTATTCTTCCTACCCTTATTTTTGCTGGTATTCTTATTTGGACGTGATAGCACATGCTGTATACAAGAAAAGTTTTATTAATACTGGTAACTCTGCGTAAAAGCTCTTATATTTACAGGCACAGGAGGTTTTTTTCTAGCTCCAGCTTCAAGGACCAACAATTCAAATATGGGTCAAGTAGGGAAAGAGAAGCATAGGGATTTTCATCAACCAGGCAAAAGGTCATGAATCACACCAGTAAAAGATCTTTGGTGAGAACTAAAACTTCCAAACACTAAGAGAGAGACTCTAATTACTGATGTCCTTCTCTCCAGCTACCTTCCATTGCCAATTCTGTGGATGCTAAAAACCAAGATGTCCTTCAACACAAACAACTTCAGTTCATCTATATTGCTGCTGATAACATCGTTCCCAGCAGCACAGAGAGATTCTCTCCTGAAGAACTGTTTTTCCCATTCCAATACTGGTATGCGATGTACATAGATGGCTACTGACCAAGTTACTTGTATTGAGGGGACTATTCTAGTACCTGGATTCAACCTCCAGTCGTGCTTGGTATCAATTAAATATTTCCAGATGCCTGAGCAGAGCCAGTCTAAAAGAGTACCCGTGCAATTAATGAGTGCCATGCATTCTCTACAGTGCACAGGAAAATGGGTCAGCAACATTTTAAAGTGTACACATGATCCTGCCCTGGGGAAGTATAAAAGATGATGACTTAAGATACCTTCCAGCTCTCCTCTTCTGAGTGTACAACACACACCACTGAGATAAAGCCTGTGTTGAGCAGTATCAGTTCCTAACATACTGCAGATCATTTCACCTTCCTCTTTGAAAGCTTTTGTTGGGTCCCTGGATTTTACTTGCTCCCCATCCCTCCAAGTTTTATTTCTGCCTACCTATCCTTTAGTCTCCTTCCAATTTTCTCACCTAATTATTCTCCTCCAGTCTGTTTCCTCTAACCTCAGTTTCATGCCTTCCCTTCTGTATTTCCACTTAACTTTAAACCATGCTTGTAGCCATACTGTACTGATTGTTCCATTAAATTATGTATGAAAACAAGTGATAAGTACCATCCTAAGACACAGTTGAAGCTGCCAAGGATTCTCTTGCACAATTATGTTAAATAAGCTATGATAGACCTGCAACTTTGCTAATAGATTTTATTTTGCTCACTATACCTACTGTGGCTTAACATCAGGCCCAAAGACACTCTGCCACTAATAGTTAACCAGCACAAGTGGTTCAGTTCTGTGTTTTTCAGCTTTAGTGAGCCAGATATTTTTGATGTTATTTCTACACAATTCCCAGCACCCAGGGCCAAAGCCTGTGTAATTACATGTGTCATTCAGAGCACTCTCCTACAATCTGCAGGGCCCAGCCATGCCAGCAGCCACTCTGCTAAATGAGCAAGTTAGAAGCATGAATAAAGAGTTGGAGCTGTGTAAACAAGAAGTATTCATGTAGTTGAAGGGAGGTGTTAGTCACTGCGCTAACAGAGTATCTTGACTAAAAAAGGTCCATAGGTATACACTGTTCAAGACTCGGCTTATCACTGGTATCAACAACATAAGGTTGCATAAACTCTTCCACCTTACTTCGATGAAGTGCATACGCTTAATTGCTCTCACAAAGGAACGCTGGGCTGTTCCATTATTGACTATGGGGCTGGATAAAGGAAATGCTGTCTGGAAAAGGGTTTGCAGACTAATCAGCAAGGCCCAACTTTTGCACTAGGAATGGAGACTGAACACCTTCTCTAGTGAAGAGCAGCTATTTATAGCTTTAGGCAATTAAAGGCAAGAGGAACCTCTGCCTTGCTCTGTCCTTTCATATGGTTGTAGTCACTCTCCTGCAGTAAAGGTGACATGTCCGCTCAGAAGGATGACTCTAGTGCACTTCAGGAGAAACTCAGAAATGGATCTTCCTTGTAACGTCCTCAGTCATGTATAAGTGACCACAAACATTCCACAAAGGGCAGCTCTGCCTCTGGCAGACCTTTACACCTAACAGACCAGACTCCTGGAGTATCAATTCCACTATGTACTGCATAATTTTCTTCAGGCTGTCATCCTACCAATGATTTTTACAGGTGCATTTTTTCCAGAATTAGTGCAATTAATTCTCCCCTTGGATCAAGGGGCAATGGCAGTTCTTGTAATTCCAGCAGCTCAAAAAACTCCAAGAACATGGCATAAATCAGCTGGATTGTTACTGCAGCACCACCCTTTATTTCAGTGAAGTCTGCGGTGCTATAAGCTAGCAACTTAAGGCACAATCAAAACTCCTTTAACAACCTTTACAAAAAAGAAATAAAATTTGGTGTGTTACAAAGTACAATCTTGACATTTTTATAATCTTGATGATGCAGATTGTGTTCTCAATGCAATAAACTAAGGAAGACCCAATAGTCTCAACCCACTGAAACAAACTTTTAATGGAACTTGTAAATACATGAAACTGGATTCCCAATCAATTCATGCTGCCTTTTGAAGCCACAAAGAAAAAGCAAAATACGGGGTGGGGGAGTTGAGTATCTTCTGAAGCAGTGACTGTAAAACCTGAGAAGCATTTTTGTTCCCACTGATAAAGACAGGATGACTTGATGGAGAGAAGATACCCATGACAACACCTTTCAGAGGATCTAAACAAAAAGTCTAGTTGTTGCAGGATGTCCTACAACCAACTCTAAACATGCAACATAGATGGCAAGAGCCAGCAAACCCTGGCAGAACCAGAAGTGTGGTCAGATTCTTCCAAATGGTCAGTGCAGCCACAACAAGCCTCTTGACAAGCCCCAGTTCTCAGAGATGAATGTCATTATGCATCATTAATTTGCACTTTAAAACACCTTTCCAGCTATTTCACATTAAAACAAACCATTTCAAAGTGTCAAATAAAAGTCTCTGTCCCAGTAAATGAGGTGTCCGTTACTGAACGCTATAATTCAGGTGTAACGTTGTGGTAGAATTGCTGGAGTAGCCTCAGTGCAAAGTGAGAGAAAACATACAGGCCCCAAGTAGCTTTCTTGCTTATTCATGACCAATATTCCATTCTGATATACTTAATCATGGAAATCCAAAATGCTGAAGTCAATCTATAGAGTTAATAAATTGTTCATCTTTGAGAGAAAATGGTTATTACAAAGAAAAAGGCTTGTGTCAAAGGGCAGAAAACTGAAATTTTTCTAACTTCCTTGCTAATGATTTTCTGCAGAATTAGAAAAAACATGATTAGAACTGACCCATCACTATTGATCAAGCACAAAACTTACTACACAGTAAAACTATTTTTACCAGCATCCCCACCCATCTTCACCAATCGAAAATCTCTGGAGATGAAAGCAGCATAGGGTACCACAAACACAATCATGCTGTGAAAGACACAAAAAAAGTAGCTGGTGAGCAAGGCATCAAACTGGCCAAGGATGGGGTGAAGATATGAAGGGCATTCAAGGCTGAGGACAACAAGCACCTTCCACGGAGGAGAGGCTGCAGAGGAGGCTGGCGCACAAGGTGGTGCAGAGGGAAGACCAGCCAGGAGAGTGGTGTACACAGCTGTGACAGGAAAGCAGTTGTACCAGAAGTGAGGCACTGAATACCTACAGGATGTTACAGGAACATGACAGGATTTGAAGCAGGGTAATGTGCAGGTAACTCCCTGTTGTGGGCAGCAAGTAATCAACTGTGCCCTCTGCACAGAAAAACGTGCGCAGAAAAGGAGAAGAACATCTATTTTAGCTAAATACCTGCAATACTGATGAGCCATTCACAGAGAGGAACCACAGATGGGCTAAGATGCAGGAATGGCACTGCAGGGGAGCACACAGGTAGCCTTGGAAAGAGCTGACCCAGCAGTGGTAACTGCAGCTGTGAAAGGTGGTAAAACCAGGTCAGTCCCAGCCAGGAACTAAAGAAACTAAAAAGAAAATCCCCAGCCAAGGATGGGGAAGAGAAAATGGATTTATAAGCTATGGCTGGGCAAAAACATCAATGTTTCCAAATAAAATGTTTTTCACATGAAGTGCAGTTTCAACAGCAGGAACGTAAATCCAGGAACATTTAATTTTTTTCAAGCAAAAAAGCTGAAAAAGTTGAGGAAGAAAACATGGCAAGTATCACAAAGTTTGAAGAGACCCCTCAATAGTGGTAAAAAACCAGCAGAGTCGTTTTTCTGAAAGCTATTTCCTTCTTTATTTCTCCTTTCTTTACCAACAGATAAGCTTTCCCTCTCCCTCTTGCCTGCATCCAGACTTGAACAGCTGTGATACCACCTAAACATGGTTTCAGGTCAGTTGAGCACAAAAATTGTTTTCAAAGCATCTTAGTATGAATCTATACGTGGTCCAGTATCACTTGTGATCTGTTCTGTTCGGATTAGGAGATAAGCCTTTTGGCAATATGGTATTTCCTAACCTTCACCATAGTCTCCCCTTTTTCCCAGGTGAAGGAAAGCGGGGAATCAAAACACCAACATAAAAGATTTTTACTGATAGTAAAATAACCGAGAACAGTAAGGGAGTCAAGCCAGGAATTTACAGGTAGAGAGGGTGAAGGAATGGGTAAATTGAGGGATACCAGGAGAGAGAGAGACTTATGAGGGGAAAAAAACCCTGGTTGTTGACTTTTGGGGTGCAGAAGGCAGTGACAATCAACACATTCTCACAGCAAGTTTATTCTCAATCATTTATATCATACAGGTAAGAAAAAAAATATTTTGTGCAAGGAAATTCTTCTCATTTGGGGTCAGGGTTGGTATGGGAAAAGAGCTTATTCTTCATCTACTCCCCCAAACTCTCCTCTACCTCTCCATCACCACTTGCAGTATAAACAAAGCCATCCCTTTAATATCCTTCAAAGTTTCATCTTCACTGAACATTATCAGTAGTCCCCAGAGTTCTAATTTATATCCTGTTACAGTACTACATGGGAATTAAATTAGCAGATGCCAAGCCAATTGCCCAGGAAATTTTAGCAAAGTAGTCTTTGAAATAGAGTGAGAGTGGAACATGTATTGACAGCAAAAATAGAATAATGTTGGGTTTTTTCAAAAATTGTGGTAGTTTGTTTCAAATATTCTAATCTAGAAGTAGCATAGACCCCTAAATATATGAAGTATTTATATTACTCTTAAAAGTGAAAGCTGAGAAAAATACACATTCTAAAGCCAGCTATACACTTGTACTAAGGCTTCCTCTGTTAAGAAGACCCTAAGTGACATATCTAACAAATACATTCTTCAGGAGAATTTAGGAAAAAGACTATTTTTTTCTTCACTTGTAAAGAAAGTCTTTCGGTATATACTTTATCTTCTCATATTCAGAAATTGAACAAGTATTTACTTTTCTTCTACTTTTTATGGAACCAGCATGCAAAGCACACTTTTGACTCCATAGAAACAGCATTTTAATGTGAATCAAATTAATAAACCCGTGAAATTTGCAGGAACAAATTTTTAAGCAGCATCAGGGGCCAACAGAAGAAGAATGCTCTTGCAAATCAGAATATGGAGGACAGGCTCCAAGCTTCCTACATTTATTTTTTTTTAATGGTTTATTATGTCAGTGAAGACCTCTTCCTGCCTTAAGGGTTAAATTCACTTAAGCAAGAAGCGGCCTGAATCTCTCCTTCAGAGGCACCTTTACATGTGGTAACTGTTCAGACCTGGAGTAATATTTGGGTGGACAAGAGGCTTGCAATAAAGTTCTGGCCTGTTTCTCTTTCTCAGAAAGTCAAAATTAATATGAAGGGTTGTATCCCAGTATTCCATGCTGTAATAAGAATGAAGACATTGCAGTAAAAAATTAAAACCTTTTCCTTAATAGAGAAAAAGGAGGATCACTGCTGATGTTTCTGGGGAAACGTCCTAGCTATTGTAGTGACAGATCCCAACAGGGGAACACAGACAAATCTGTAAACGCAGCTCAAACAAACAGATGAAATCTGACAGGAATTATGTGAATGCTAGAAAAATACAAATGCCAGACTACAATCCTGTTTACTTCCAACAGGAAAAGTAACTGAGCCTACATTTATTTACCTGTAGGAGTCATTAAAACAAATATGAGTAGAACAAATATACCAACGAAAAACTGTGCAATTAAAAAATTGTGTCATTCCTTCAAAACCTCATTGTTAAAACTAAACTATAACACATGTTTTAAAAAAATCATGAAATATCAGGAGACCCACAATAAAAACTAGTACGGCTGCAATGAATATCATTGAAATCTGCTAGGAAAACAAGGTGAGGAAGATTGTTTCAAACTTGGGCTTTATGGCATGCACAAACCATAGCAAGCTCTCCCATGAACACAGACTAGATGAAAATGTGCAATTGCAATTTTGGGAAGACACAAATCCCCAGGCCTGGGAGCACACTCCCACTACATCCCAACCTCAGCGGAGGAACACACCTCCATGCTGCCCTGTCCCCATCTGATAGCAAAACCCAGATGCAATGTCAGCAAAGGACCCCAGTGGATCCCGAAGTCCTAGAACTAGACCAGGAAGGGTCACCCTCCATCCCATGCCATGTGCCCAAACGAGCAGCCTCAGGCACAGTAAGCAGAGAACAGGGGTACATGCAGAGACCGCCTGCGGAGCCCTACAGACTACAATGCTGGATTTTGAATAGCTGAAGTGCTACCAACATTCAGACAGGCCAACAGTAAGGGTGCTCGTGTTTCAGTGTTAGCAACTCACTTGTTGAGACTACAGATCTGCATGAGATACAGCACTGCCTCAAAAATGCACACCCTAGCACGTACTGCTCAATTTATGCATTCTCCAGATTCTCCAGAACTATCATATGCATTTCCACATAGGGCTTTGAACTTCTGTCAGCAAGATCAATAGTGCTGCCTTTTATGTATCAGAACTCATCAGCTCCATGGTTACTACTTCAGCATATACACAAGATTAGCAGGCTATAAAGGGATCAGGTTCAGCTCAAAGTGTTAAGACACCAGAAAAATCAAACAGGCAGGTCTTTGACTCCAAACTACTTCAGAGGTTAAGGGGAAACTGAACAAGTTACCTGCCATAACATTTTCTGAGCAGTACTAATATTTAACACATTAAAACATCCACCTCGTTTCCTAACAGTCTTAATGCCAAACAAACACAGCCTGCAACAGAATTAACACTATCACTGGTAGCAGTCACCTAGCAGAGAGCTGCAAGGTCTTCAGACTTTCTAGAGTGTCCTTGTCAAGTTACTCATCAGCTAGAGATTTTTCCTCAAATGACGTTAAATTGGGATTTATACTTACCAAAATATGTAGGCTTCAAAGGGGCAAGATACTCCTTTGGTAGGCACTTGTTACTCCAGCCTACCTCTCAGCTCTCTGGCTGCCAGAGCCTCTTCACAAAGTGGTGGTTACTAGCTCTCCATCTGAAGAGAATCTTTAGGATTGGAGAAAAGGAGGTTTACTTCCAGCTAGAAAATCTGACATTAATTTGCAGCCAGCTTCTACCTTGCACTAGGACTGTAAGTGGAATAATTCAGAAGTCAGATCCCACTGAGAAATCATTTTCACTCCTAAAAAAAAAAAAACATTTTCTCCTCAATATGCTTAACCTTATTAAAAGTGTAATTCCCACTCCAGTCTTCCAGGGACACACACCCTAGCTGTACTAGACAAAGAACAGACAGTCATTTAATTAAGGTAAGTCTTTTTTAAACAGCCTGGCAATATCCTAGTGTGATCTGGGGGACCACTGACACCAGGGACCACCCTCAGTAGCAGCATGCTTAGGACCAAAGCAGGGCTGGCTCCCACACACCCACCAACACAGTTTCCCACCACTAGCCCAGCAAGTGTTAGCACTGCCAACATGCCTTCTTGCTGACCCCGTACGCCCACTGCACATACCCTCAGTTTCACACCACAAAAAGTGCTCTGGTGCTCCCATATTTTGCAAGCGTTGAATGGGAAAACCGCACAGAGTAATAATTCCATGTTGCACAGGCACTGCATGGGGCCCAGAAGGGACCCTGCACTGGGTGCCGGGTAGTACAGAACAACCCTTGGCACAGAGCAGGGTGTACCAAGCAGTGAAAGCAAGTCACTCCCCACCGCATTCCCGGCTCTCGTTCAGCCCTGTAAACACAGTCTGATGAGCCTCCCAACATTTGCAGGTGGCAACATAATTCTGAGACTTCACAAGATTTCCCTGCACTTCAGAATCCCCTGGGAGTCCATAGACATGAGGGTAAAAGAACAGAACTAAGATGTTTAAAGTTAAACAGAGTAAATGCACCATCACAGCTTATATTGGACAAGAACAGAAACCAGAATATAGTTAAGGCACAGAGGCACCAGTGTGAATGCCACCTATTTCTCCTTGCCACATTTTAGTCGCAATTCCATTAAAACCAGAAAGTCATTTTTCCTGCTAGCAAGAACTCAGGAATTCTTCTCAAAAACTAATGGGACTCTCAAATACATTTCTCCGTGGCTCAACATGTGATCATAAGAAATTCAGAACAGTCATCTTCTAGATAGTCAAGAATCAACAGAAAATTAGTGTTTCATTTTTACAGTAGCTGCCTTTGGACTCCTTTGGGGCTGCACATGGCCCCAGCTGAGAGTTTCTGCTCAAGTGTGTAATTTTGTCTGGTACACACCCAATCTTAGAAGACCTGAAATATTGTGAATGTTCTAGTATCTATAAGTGTGCAACAGACATTGTATGGATGCTGCCCTGGAGTACATAACTTTTTCTGTGTATTTTTTTTTCCTCCGAGACAGTAAGTTATATAAGCAGCAGTTTTGATGAGGCAGGCAGGCAGCTCGAAAGAACAGACCTCAATTGCTTTCTTTCTAAAATATGTACTTGTAAATTAAGCAGCATTTCAAGATTAGGCATCTGTCCAATTCTTTTTATCATTTAGTGTATTATGCTAATGAGGGTGCTGTTTCTTTAATTATAATGCAATTTTTTCCCCTCAAATTCAGTCCCTTGATCTTCCTTAAAACCATCCTCATGCTTGATTCCCCCATAGGCTTTTAATCACACTGCTTCAGTGTGAAACTCTGCATTTGAGAAAAAGTCTTCTCAAAACTGGTTCACTGAGAAAGTTTAAATTGTTTTCTCTCAGTGCTATATCCTCTACCACTTGGCAGCTTAGGAGGAAGGGTTATAAGACAAACTATTAACTAGCTTATGCACTGCAGCCTAATGGCAAAAACATATATGCCTTGTATTGCATACGTAACAGATACTAAATGCCAGGACTAGTTAAGCTAGAGGTAGAGACAACTGAAATCTGCTCTAAAATAATACTGTCATGTGACAGTTTACAGTGGAATTCAATAAATCCTATTCAAAAAGCATTTAATACACATACTGGCTGCTAACTTCATTATGCAAAGTTACCCATATGTGATGTTCATGGGCATTTGTTATTAATCAAATGGCTC
>JAVJGJ010000014.1:22901139-22916708 GCA_035590215.1 Microhierax caerulescens | reverse complement strand
GTTGTCCTGACGAAGGTTCTTGTAACAGCAGCCCTGGCTGAGTGGGAGCCCGAGCCCCAGCCCCTCTGGATGTGAAAACGCACCCCCGTGCTGGTACCTCTCCTGCATCTCCGAGCGCATCCCACAGCATCCCCACAGCCTTGGGCTGCCTGCACAGGCACTGCAAAGCCCAAGGTCAAGGGCCCTGTGCCACCATCCATCCACCCACCCTGGCAACAGCCCCATGGAGGGTGCAGGACTTGCCATGGCACCTCCCTCACCTCTCCCTGGGGTGAGGATGGAGGCTGCCCTGCCCCCAAGCCTAACCCACCTCACCTAACTGTGGTGCCAAACAAGGGCCACCATCAATGCATGTACTCCCCTTTGGAGATGCAAACACAGTTGTCTAAGCTTGTCTTCTCTTCTGAAGGAAAAGCCCATCTTCTGAGTCACCTCCGGAAAAGCACTGGCCTCAGCCTCCAAGGCAGACTCAGGACCCCCATGACATTCAGGGGAGAGGTTACTGGTATTTCTTGGTTTGAGCATCAGACACCAAACTGAACAAGGCTTTTTGGTATTTTCTTCACTGCAGCCCTGGAACTTTTGATGCTTACTAAGTTGGTGTCTCATGCAAGCTGAGCTGCGCACACGTGGCTGATAGGGATGCTGGGAACGAGTGCACTCCCCATGGCCACTACAGAAAGGAGGAAGATTCTTCTTCTGTTTTAGCAGGCACTACAACAACAGAACAAATATTCCGTGTATATTTCAGTTATGGTGTATCCATGTAGACCTTAACTGCAGTATGTATTGCATGCTGTGCTTTCATCCTACAGTGAAACTGAAAGAAATACTGGATTTCCTTAAAGCTAAGACCCAAATTGTGCTACCATCTTGAAGCAAAGTATTTACAAACAAATATTCTGACATCTCATTTATCTGTTTTGCCATAAAATTGGCTTATGAATGATTAATTATGAAAAATAAGCACAGCATGCTTTCATGCACTTTTACTTTGAAATCAAGGTCACACTTTGTTTTGAAATTCAGAAAAATTGTATGAATAATATATTTAACATATCAGAAGATTCTTTACAAGTAACTTTATTTAAGCAGGCTAAAACAGGAGCTTATAAAGTTGTTGCTACCCTGTCATTGCAGACAAATCATTTCTTAGCCCTTGTTTATAGCCTTCATTTTATTTGATTAATACTTTGTACTGAAAGGATGCCTGGAGTAGCATCCCCTATACTAAGCCACACAATGCTGAATTAAAACAGTGTCCCAAAGCATTTACAAGCTGATTCCTGCTCTGTGGACTCAATTCCGGCTGGGATGCTGCTTCTTAGAAACAAATCAATAATGATGTGGTTATAGATTGGAAACCAGTAGCTTAGAGTCATAGAATAACAGAGTCATTTAGGTTGGAAAAGATTTTGAAGATCAAGTCCAATGGCAAACCCAGCACTGCCAAGTCCACTGCTAAACCATGTCCCTAAGCACACCAAGACTTTTGAATACCTCCAGGGAGGATGATTCCAACACCTCCTCAGGCAGCCTGTTCCAGTGCTTGACCACACTTTCAGTGAAGAAATTTTTCCTAATATCCAATCTAAACCACCCCGGCAAAACTTGAGGCTCTTGTCCTATCGCTTGTTATCTGGGAAAAGAGCCAGACTCCCACCTCACTACAACCTCTTTTTGGGTAGTTGTAGAGAGCAATAAGGTCTCCCCCGAGCCTTCTTTTCTCCAGGATAAACCACGCCAGTTCCCTCAGCTGCTCCTCACAGGACTTGTGCCCCAGACCCTTCCCCAGCCCCGCTGCCCTTCCCTGGACACGCTCCAGCCCCTTGATGTTCCTCTTGCAGCACTGAGCACAGCATTCAAGGGGCAGCCTCACCAGTGCCCAGTAAGGCTTCCTTAATGCATCTGAATATATCCAGTAAATCATTCTGCAGGTTCTCTGCTTAAGATTTAAGATGCTTAGCTGCCAAAATGCTTTGTGCTAAGCACAGTGTAATACTGAAAGATGCGGGTCTCAGGCACTTGGATGTATCCACTTCATGCAAACCATCTTCTGCCTATACAGCTCCTTACAAACCCTCACCAAGACAAGATGTGCAAGTCAGTCCTGGTGACAGAGCAAGCCCATCTGTTGACAAGTCACTTGCTTCAAGTAGCAAGAAGTTGATTTCTAGGTGCATGCTGTTTTCACTAACAAAAATTTACCTGGTTATCTCAGTAACAGCCATTTCTTAAGGCTAAACTTCTAAGACTTTCACACAGCAAAAGAGAAGAAAAAGCGCATCAGCTTTTGACCTCAGCTACTGCCCTTTCCTTCTGCCTCTGCTGCTTTCCAGAGCCAGCCCCAGAGCCACCTGCAGCATGAACTCCATCTTGTGATATTTACCTTGCCTGCACAGCAGCCTTACAAAAGGCCACATGGCCTGGGAGCTGCCAACTGGAGAGGTCTGACCAAAAAACAAGAGCCTCCCCATGTCAACATGAATTGTCAAAAACCCCCTTGTGATACATGTATTGCAGAGCTAGAAATAGAAAGCAATGCTTTCACCATACTGCTGATATTTGAATAACTTCTTTTTGAAAAAGGGCAAACAATTTGTTCCCCTGAAAGCTTGCTTGCAATGGCAAGGAATGGGCTCAATTTCAATAGAAAATACAATCGCCTTTTTCAAAAGGAAGCTCAATTCTATTAAAGGTTAAGAAGGTAATAGACAAAAAACACATGATAAAAAAATCAAGACTAAAAAGCACTGCTCTTATTTATGAGAAACAGGGTAGGCAGAAGATAAAACCACAGACACTGCACATGCAAAGAGAAAAGCAGAATGGGAAATGACAAGCTGAGACAGAGGATGAGGTCTGCTAGAAATCCATCAAATGGTGCAAGGGAACAGAATGAAGCAATCAAGCATATATCCTTGAATTCATGAAAAATATTGTCACATTGAGCTTTACTCTAGCAGAGAGACCTCAGAAAGTCTTCAAGTTCTAGACATGGCTTACTACAAGAGAGTAGCGACATTAACTCTAGCTGATGCTATATTGGACTCCTACTGGATACAGGTGAACCACTTAATTAGAAAATTATGATTCACCACAGGCACAGGCTCCAATTCCTTTTACAACTGGAAAACAATATGTAATCTTAACCAATACCTAACTTACTTGTTCAGATATTTTAGAATGACAATTTCTCAAACCTATAAACAAATCATTTGCAAAACTGAGCAGGAGGAAATAGCCACACACAAAAATATAAAAAGGACCTGCTAAGGAATGCTTTATTGCATGCTAAAAAATCTAAAAAAAATTGCTGTGCTACAGCCATGAAAGGAAGCTTTTTTTGTGGAAGAACCCTGGTTAAGGAGAACGACAGCAGCAGCAGAGAAACCTGTAAAACAAACCCACAGCACATAACAGATGAGGGAAAAAATAGACACTGATAGCAATGAATACAAATTAACATTGTAGAAACACAAGCATGTGATGGGAGGAAAAAAAAAAAACCACATTTAAAAAGCTATGGTGAGGTTATGACAATAGGAGCTCCTCCCTAAATGGAACAGGAATAACTGAATGCCAAGCAATGACTTCAGTAACTGGTCAGTTCAGACAAAAATTATCAAACAATTCAGAAATAGACAAACTTTTTTTTATTTGACATTTGACAACTGCTTCTACTCTACATTCAGAAAGATGCAAGATGCTACATTCACATCCTAAAGTGATAATGACATACCTCCAATGCCACCAATAACTGGAGAGAGCTTTAAATAGCCCCTCAGTTAAAACCCTGCTTTCAAGAGTAAAAGGCAGATGAACCAATAAATTTTGATTCAGAGACTGCTTTTAACAAAAGGAACACTAGAAGTTCCTGGTGACTGGAAAGACTTAATACCAAAGCAGTATTTTAAAGGGTTAAGTGGGATAACCTAAGCATCTATCGAACAGTTAGACTGACATCATAAGCAACAGCAGGGAAAGGTTATCACAGGACACAATCAATAAGGCATTGAAAGACAGTAGCACAATTAACACCAATCACAGCTGTATGGAAAATAGGCCTGATCATGTAAATCTGATCATTTGTATGTAGTTACATCATCATTTGATAATGGCAGTGTGCTGACAGGCCATATTTCTAGTCCTAATTTCACACTGTGTAGCAATTTAAAGTCATGCAATACACAGAATCCTGAATTAAAAGTTTAACCATACTACATCAACACTGCTCATAGTAAATGAATTTCAAAGTGGCTAACTAAATGGAGAACCAGCATTCAGCCAACAGATTCCTTGTCAGTCCAGCAAGAAAAAAAAAATGGAGGTACAACATTTGGAAGTTTGAAAAAAGCCACAAATGGCCTCAAAAGACAAGGCTCATTATTTACTGGAACAATTCACCTGCCACATGATAGATTAATTGCTGCTGGTACCATTTAAAACACCACCTTGGTCTCTTTCAGGAAGATATGCTAAATAAAGAAAAAATAAAGGACTACTAGCAATATATCCTGCATTTCTCTGACCTGCACTGAGCAGGCAGTAAGAATAGATATTCATGTGGTCCCCTCTGGTCTTTAAATTTATAAGCCTAGGAAACAATGACCTAGACATTATTAATCCCTCTGCAATTTAACACAGTAAGTGAATCATGCTTAATCCATCTGATACAGTACAAAGTGTCTTCAGTATTTCTATGGGATTTCAACCATAATCCAGTGTTAAATTACTGGATGACTTAAAATATTATCAAGTCTCTTCCCTGAATTTCTGATTTTTAGCTGAAAGCAGCAGAAATCTATCCCTCTTTGAAGCATCTCACTAGCTGTCTGCATAAATACAGAGCCATGGTATCAAACTCTTGATCCACAACTTTCCACGTAGTCCACTTCGACCTGTTCCTTAGGAAATGTTTTTTAAGTGATGCTATCAGAACAGTATTTGTGGTGTGCCAGAAAGCCTCTCATCAGCTACAGCTGTGACTAACACACTAACTTCATGCAAATCTCTCAAACAGGGTTACGCTCTCATATACCCATCACCTTCCCACACACTGCTGTAAGATCAGCAGAAGAGAGGTGAAAGTCCCATTACCTCTGCCAAACACGTTATTTAGTCCTGCCTATTTGAAACAAAACACAGGGGTTTGAAAACACCATTCTTGTAGATAACCCTGGACTGGGCCGGGAAACTACTCTCCCAGGTTCGCAGCAAGTGCTCAAATTGCAAAATAGCCTCCTACATTTCTTGCTCTATTTGACGTCTACTTCTGGTGCAATTTTCTCTTTCAGAAGCTGAACATCTCCAACACTCATCACAGGGAAAGTTAATTTCAAAAATTTCCAGGGCTCTTTTCCAGCTGATGGCCTTTGATTTCCAATCCTTCTAGCCACTAGGAATCAAAACCTTCAAGCTGCTTCTCACAGGCCTTACTGTGAAGTCCAGTGACACGCCAGCTCAAAAAGGAAGAGGACACGTTAACAGGTATTGACTACTTGTTTCGCCAACAATGAAACAACGTATCTTATGGAAGGGAATGCTTTAATGTGACCTTTTGGAGAAAGCTATACAAAATTACTTGGGATATTTATTTAGTTCTTTCCATAACCATCATCCAAGCACTATAGAGTCCTCAACCAAACTGGGAAATCCACAGGCATTAAGAATTTTAATTATGAATTAAGAAAAGAATACTCAGAAGGATTAATCTGTATTTCTCACTGCTACTTGTGCTCTTCCAGCTCTGCAGCCAAGTTCCAAATCCAATATCCAACCTTCAACCTTGACCAGTGAATGGCAGTGAGAGCTGTACACAGGAACATTCTTTGAGAGGGTCCGAACAGCAACACCCACCCACCCCCCAGCAGCCTCACATACAGCTTTAGCCTCACTGGCTGAGTTACAAGACTTACAGCCCCAGTAACAGGAGGGCACAAAACAGTTTAACTGCTCTTAAACCAGAAGTTGTTTGTATATGGGAAATGCATAAAAGGCATTTTTGTACATCCTTCACACCACCCAGGACAGCGTTCTGCCAACACTGTCCTCAAACAGATGTGCATCGATTGCCCTCCCTTCTTTCCCATGGGGCAACAGAGTGCCAGAGCATCACATGTCACTTGCAGGCCCATAAACAGAGGATTTCCCTCGGTTAGTGTTTAGCTGCCTGACTGCTGCGGGATTATAACCAGGAGGCACATGCCACCCAGAAGACAGTAACACACCAGTTCAATCATCCATTTCACATCCAAGCCCACATCATCTATGACTGAATGTGACTGTTGTCAGAGAAACAGCTTTTGACTTGGGTAAATGATAAGAGATTCCTTCCCAAGCTCCTGTGACCATTCAGTTCCTATCACACAGCACTGTCCCCAGAGGCATCTGCGTGTATGAAGAGTCCCTTGAAAGCCAGGGATCATGCCATGATGATGCCTGCTTCACCCTTCTGAGCCCCACCAACCTCTATTGGCCACACAGCCTAGTTTGGAGAGGGAAACAGGCATGGTGTATAGGATTTCCTACACTGAGGATTGGGACTGTGTTAATATCCTTGCCAATGACCTGAGTTTGCTTTCTCTTTGCTCTCACCTGCTTTCTGCTCTCAGTCTGATTACCACAGAAACACCACCCTTTGGGTGCCCCCTCACCATGTATAGTGTTGCATGCTAGAGCCATGCCTCCAGGCTTTGCTGGGGTCCTGACCCCCTCCCAGTGCTGGCTGCTCTTGCCAGAGCTTTGAGACTCCAGGTCAGACCAGGCCCAAGTCCCCCCAAAGAGCAATGACTACACCATGTTGTCATCAGAACTTCTCCAGACAGGCTGCGTTTTGTTACTTGAGGACCAGGGTCATACCTGGCGCCAGGAGTTGCCTGCGCTAGGCTATGTGGACAGTTTTTCTTGTTCCTCCCCATGGTCAGCCAGCAGGACACAGCAGGCTGGCACACGCTATTGATGCACAGGGAAAATCAATCATGAGCCTGCCAGAAAACTGGAGGTAGTGTAAGACCACAAAAGAAGATTTTGACCATCATCACCTGGTCATCACAGAAAAAGCAACCTCAGAACTCTGGTTTTATTTCGTCCATCTGAGGTTACCCCTTGCTAGGCAAAAGCCAGGCATGCACCCAGCCAGCCTGCTTGGGAGTTTGCTGGGAAGAGGCAGCCTGTGGCCCCTCTCACCCCCTCCAAGGTTTGGCAGTACCCCATACAGTAAGCCTCCCTCTGGAACCTACACTGTCCCATCTCCATCTTCTAGAGTCATTTGAGGCTTTGGGACCACTGTCAGCCTGTTACTGGTGGGCAATCAAAGAGCCAATGCCCCCAGCCAGGTAGAAAATACTGCCCCACAACTTGCCAGCACCTCTGTCTTTTTTTCCCCAGGTAAAAAAAAAAATCATTGCTGACCTTCCAGAGGCTTCAGCATGCACTGTTACTGCTCATAAGAGAACACATCCTCATGCCACTACAACACAATTTACCAGGATCCATGTCATCTACCAGCCAACAAAGTTATGCCTTCCCAAGCATGAAAGACTACCTTCAAATATTGTCATCTCAAAAAGTAACCAGATTTAGTTTAGATACACAGTACATTGGATTAGTTGTACTTTCTATGTATACTACACCTACCAGACAAAAATAAAAAAATATTAGAAAAGCAAAGGTCTATTTTTGCTTGATAATTCCCCCCAGTAAAAGTGTCTCACGGTCTGCTTTGAAGTCATCTTTATCTCCATTGTTTATACAATTGTTAGAGGGAGTTTTCATTCAATAGACTAGATAAAAATCAAAGACGTCTTGCAAAAGAGTTCTTTGGTGGCAAAGACATTCAAAAGAGCAAATCAGACATTAATAATAGAGAAGACAAGCTAAGCTTACCCCAAATGCTAGAAAAACAAATTTTACTTCCATTGGTGATAGTTCACCCTATAAGACAGTCCCAGGGTGGAAACCTTTAAAAAAAACAAATAAAAGACTCATTAGAATTAGAGTAGGTAACAAGGGCATACACCATCAAATCTTTTGTAAACACACTGCTCAAGATTAAACATCCTGATCTTCTGATTACGATACTGTCCAAATTTCCTGGCATTAGCTCACAGATAAGCTGGTCTGTGTGAGGAGTGAGTGAAACTAAGCAATGCACCTACTCTCAAAAGGGGAAAAGGATACAAAAAGTTTGTGAAACAAACTCCACATTTTCTGTTCCTCTTCCTCTGGAATATCTTTAGAGCAAGTCAATGCTCTCAAGTCCAATTTAGGTACACAAACTAAAGGGGAAGCACAGATTACACTCGGTCAGGTTTTAAGGCATTTACAGAGATCATTGTTATTAAGAGACACTGTGCTATTTGATGCCTTGTCCCTATGCCACATTTTGATGGGATACAGGTGATGTATTGCGATTCAGGGAGATTTAGCTGAATTTGCTTGTGATTGCAATCACAAGAAAAAAAAAAAAAACATTGTGAATCAGAGAATGTGGGTTATATCAAAAGGCTACAGGTCAGGCCAGAGAATGAAAGCAAGCCAGCTCTGAGATTTGGTAAGAGGTCATAAGATGTAGTTTTACCAGTGGTAAAAGGGGCCAAAGTCATACTGCTGCTAAAAGATGAAACTAGAAGAGCATCTCACAAGTAAGGCTGACCAGATCATAAGATGACAAAAAAGGTAGAAAAGGTTTTGGGCTTTTTTTTTTTCCACATTATGTCAGTGATGCATATTTATTTGTATTACAACAGGAAAGAGACAGAAGATATTAGAACAAAGAGTTAAGAGGTATAAGGAAGACCAAGAGGAGGGATGTGGCTGTGGGACAAGCAGAGCAAGTAGAGATCACAACAGACTTGAGAATATGGCAGAGGAAAAGGCAGAAAGAACGGGGAAACACAGCTTAGGGAAAAGGAGGAAGTCACACAACACATTTTTTTTCCTTGTGGAAAGAAGTTAGATAAAAAGCTCAGAACATATTAGAAGATGGAAGATATAGATGGGATTTTAGGTAAGAGATTTAATCAAGTAGTCTTCTTAAAATGTTTTATTCACAGTTTATGATAAATTTCACATAAAATGTGGTAAAAATCCCAAATCCAAAGTAATGTGCAGCAAAACATGCACTAATTACAAGGAAATTTGTATTTTAATAATAAATTCCAGGAACATTCTATTCACACACACCTTCCATTTGCCAGCAAGGCAGGTTGCTTCTTTCCAAATAACTCAGTTAAATTAAGTTGTATGTTCAGCCTCATTAGCCACCATCTCCATTCCCCTGTGGTTTTAATTAGATAGGTTTCTGTGCACAGCTGCCTCAGTCCATCCCCCACTCACCCCTCAAACAATACCACAACATTGCTTTTTTATGTTATCATTCTTCAAATGCTCCTAATTACACTGGAGGCAGCCAGGGTGATCAGGCCAGAGCAATGTTCTCCTGTGGAGAAGGCAAGGCAGGAGCTGCAGCCAGCAGGGCACACACCCCCCCTTGGGCAGCGCTAAGATGTTCTTCCACACCACTTTACCCGCTGTAATCAGGACAACCCATGAGTACAATGGGCTCAAGTGCAGGGTCAGACCCTCCGCACCAACACCAAGCCCCAAGCACACAGCGCTGACTCTTCCAGGCAGCCTCTTCCCTGCACCATGAGCATCCAGGCTGGTCCACCACTTTCAACCAGCACATGAAACCACAGGGCAGGAACAGGGCCCCAGCACCCCACACCAAAGCTGGGGGACACAGGAGACCCCTGAGTTCAGGATAATTCCTAGCTGCAGCTCTTCCCCCAAAGCACCCACCCTGGCAAGCCCAGTGCATCCCCCTGGACACTAGGCCGTGGCACTGTCCCACAAGACAGAAGAAAGGCTCAGGAGGACCTGTTCCAAAGGTCCATCCTGGCCTTCACTCCAGATTTTAAACAAGCACAGGAGGAACCAGATAATGAGATGACCTGTTTCCAGCTGGAAATGGGGGTAAAGGCTGATTTTTCAGGAAAATAAAGGAAGTGGGGGAGGATCAGCTCTGCCCATAAGGAGCAAGACGAGACTTTTTAAAGGCGGGATTTCCACTTCAGGCCCTAATTGCACTTTATTACCAGTAACAGACTGCAAATCCAGCAAGCACGGTTGGCAGAAAACCCCTTGCAGCAAAGGGCCTCTGCTGCACAGCTACCCTGCAGCACCCAAGGAGAGCCTGGGGAGCTCAGCACCATCCTGGGCTATTCCTGGCTGCCCAGGGTCAGCAGCGATGCAACAGGGATTAGAGCAACTTGGATTTGTTATGTAAGAGACATGCTGCTTGTAGCTTCTCTCAAATCCCAGACACTGCTATTACGCAATAGGAACAATCAAACAGGGCAGCTTTTCTCCGATTTGGTTTTTTAAAAGTGCTGAGCAGCTAAAAATGAACATAGCGGGTCTGTCAGACTCAGTGTTACATTTTCCACTCTGATCAGTTTAACTTTAAAGCTGCTGCACCTTATAGAGAGAGTGACTCAGCTCTCACTTCACCTGAGGCCTCATAGTACATTAAGGTGAAAAAAAAGCAACCTCTGTCCACCTGCCCATTGGGTCCTGGGTGGAAAGCAAAGGATCTTATATACATAAAGGATACTATGTAATATATATATAAAGATAAACTTGTATCTTATGAGCCAAGCCTAGGTGCTTCCATTTCTTCAACATCAGTAACTCGCTGGCTTTATGGACATTACAGGATTCCTTACATGAGTAAAGGCTGTGGAGCTAGCCCTGAACTTTGCTGCACAGGTTGGATGGTAGCTGTGAGCCACTCTGCCAAATGAGCTTTCATCAATTAAAAAAAAATGCAAGCTCATTTGGCAGAGTTTCCACAGTCCTTTGTTTTCTTGAATTATTACTATAAATAATTCTGATGGTAATGCACACAATTTTACATTATACATCTATGTACACATGTGTTACTCAAGAAAATATGCATATTAGCAAGACCCATTGTTTCCATAATCCACTTTACTCATATTTGGGTCATGCTCCAGCAATATCAAGGATCAGCAGATGCAGATGTTTCAGGAAGTTCTGGTTGATAATTTAATCAAGTTGTTGTCATCAAGATTAGCACTTTGGCCAGTTTAACTTTGATTTAGAAACTTATTTCTTTCCAGCTTACAAACTATGTTCAAAGACAGTTTTCCATTCATTTCAAATGGTCATTTAGTTTTCCAAGATCTGAAAAAGGAGACACCCTTTTCATGTAGAACTGATTTGCTACCTATTCTCCTAGCCTTCCAACCTTTTAACAAATTGAAGAAACAGCCCAATTTTAGCACCTATGCTGAATACCTGTTTTGATCCTCATAGCATTAAACCCCAAACAACATATCCAGATTGTGACCATGATTTAGCAAACCTGTCCTAAGCACTTGCTCCTGATCTCTGTAACAGTTCTAGTCTTATATGTGCAGCCATTTGATTTCACCAAGACTCACACAGATTGTTTCCAGAGATTATTTAACTGTTTTTTCCTCATTTCAAAGCCTCGCTATTATATCACAACAATAGCTAAGCAACTTTTTATCAAAACGGCAAGAGAACCTAAAATCCCAGTGGTCTGGTAGGCCAGAAGGAACGCATTCATCCTGAGAGCACAACTCTGCTGAGCACACTCAAGTGCAATTTACTTCTGAATGCCTTGTCTGTGCCCAGTATCCTGCCAGCTCTCCCTGTGCATAGCACATGATTCTTCCTGGTATTCTGGCATGAAAAAATTGCATCAACCTTGGAAATGCTTAATACAAAGCTTTTTTCCTCCCCCGTCACAATCAGTAACACCAATGTACCCTGTCATGCAGAAATACATTACTGGGAGTCATCTGGTCCCTCTGACATTTTCTAGCAGTATAAACTTGAGAATTATTATGAGGACTGCCTTGGACTGAAAAAAAACCTCAGGTGGCTTGAAGGGGTTGTGATTTCACATGCCCCATGCAAAAACTTGGCAGAGACAACACATGCCAGAGGGTGAAAGCACTATTGGAGCATCTCTGCTCTTCAAGCCATCCCTGTCTGCCAGACTGGCTCTTTGGCAGCCTTAGCATTCCGCCGTAACTTAGAGCACCCTGTGGGGATAATAAACACAGAAGGCAACTCGTTTAGGTTAAGCTATCAAATAGTTAAAATTCAAAAAGTAAAACTTGGAGAAACTAATTAGTCCAGCATGTGTTTAAGATGCTTGTTTTCTTTTCAGCTATGATTTCAAAGGGAAGTCATTCTCCTGTTAAGTGTTTGGTGATTATGCCCATGAAGTGAAATTCACAGCTGTGCAAAGAAGAACAAATTATGCTTTTCTTCCAGCTCTGCATCCCATGCGCTAGCTGTTTCAAAGTTTATCTCCAGGCAGAATAGCCCTCAGGCTCATGTAAAGAGCAGCAACCTGTATTACGCCATCATCTAAATTAAGATTACAGGCTGGAAGGGGAATTCAAGGAATTTTTTCAACTGATGCTTTTGCTAGTTTTGTGGATTGGATGAAATCACTGATCTGCAGGTGATGTCACTAACAGCAAAAGCCTGGGAACTGCTGCCACCCCAGATGCTTCTGAGGATTAAATCACTTGCAGAGACTTTTGATGTGGATGCCTCTGCTGGAACGAAATGGACTTCTCCATCTACAGTCCCCAAACACCTTGCAAGACTGGGCCGGCATACCCCTCCCAGTTTTTGGAGAGGAAGCTAAGGCACAGTCTTAAAGCAACTTTGCCACAATTATACGGGAAGATAAGATAACTCCGATCTCCTTACCTTCCAGCTAGTGCGCTGCTGACACCACTTTCTGTGCAGCACTACATGCTGTGCCATGCTACGCCACAAAGGTGGCAATAACTTTTCTTTGAGCAGAAAACAGTTCCTGCCCTGAAATGTGAAGATTCACTGTCCCAGGAGCTTTGAAACTGTTGGCCTAACTGCCAGCCCTGTAGCCACTTAATTGAAAAAGAAAATAGAATTCCTTAAAGAAATTACTAAGGTGACTGCTTAAATAGTCTTTTAAAGAGCCCTTTCATATTGAAGACCTATTTTTCAGGTGTTTTGAATGTTTTACAGATATGCCTTTTGGCAGCAAAACACTAACCCTGTTCTGTATCATAAAAGTAACATAGGACAGGGCTTTAATTGCTGTAAAACACTTGGTTGTGAAGTTACTGCAATTTATAACAGCTCATCATTTCCCTTTTCGTTTCTCACCCTACAAACCCTAAGCAGGTCTTCCTCATGAAACCAATGACAGGGGACGGCGAGGCAGTTACAGCATCTGGCTGTACTCTGTACATCTTTCTGGTGACCTTGGATGAAGTGTTGGACCTTATCTTCCCAGTTTCCCACTGGAAAATCCAGAATATCAAGATGATACCATGTAATGGCAATTGACAGAATAAACAAAACACGTTTTCAGAGAGCGAAGCATCAAATGCATATCCAGCACAGAAAGTGACAGTGTTCCCAGGCTCATGAGGGTGCTATTTATATTAGGACAGTGCCAGAATAAGTTACACAAAAATCCATCAGAATCATTTTCCTAAAGAAAGACTGTTTCAACAGGCTTGAGTGTGCAATAGCAAGCTCAGGTACAAGATAAACCCTCATGCACCCAAGTTTTGCTGCTCTTTGCTACTTCCTTTCCACTTTCAGCTACTTATGATTTAACAAAACTGACTGCACAGTGTTCAGTGGAACTTGCATTTAAGCAAGGCCAGTATAATTATAAATAGCTTTTGTTAAAATGCAATGGTTGCATAGGGAAAGCATGTGCTAAATCAGCTGTGCCTCAGTAGTCATTTCACCAAACATCAGCATCCAGCCAGAGGTGGAGAAGAGATCCTCTCACACTGCTTGTTGCTAGCATTTCAGCAAATACCTACATTGAGATGTCCATTATTATGCCTAGATCTTTTCTCCTCCAGAGCGTTCAATCAAACACTAAACCAACCACTCTGCATGAGTCTCTACCGTGTTGTGCTTCACATCATCTACCATCGTATGACTCCCTGGAGAGAGCGTATTTCATGGGAGCCCAAAATTCTGGCTGCAATTCTCTTTCCTATGCTCATTTCTGGTGCTTCCACCTTAGAAAACTTCACTACAGAAGCAGCTTTGCTGTAAAATGAAAAACTACTTATCTGACACAAACCTACACTAGGCATTTGTTAGATCAGTAGCCAAATACCTACCTCTGTCCTTAAAGAGATGAACATAAGGAAATACATGCTACCATATCACAGGCTATTTCAAATAAACCACAGGGGCACAGCCTTGTAAAGATTTTCTCAAACCCCACCCCACCTCATCTCAGGTAGGGATTTCCAAACTCCCAGCACATGTTACAGACCTCCCCCCCGCCCTTTTGTACCTTAATTTCCACAGAATAAAGTTCTGTTTTAAGGTGATAAATAAAATAGAATGAGAAGTTAATCCTCATTTGCATACATGTAGCTCACAGCTACCACTCTCCTGCAGCACAGGCTTTACTGCTCTCCACAGCAGATTGCAGAGGTAGGAGACAAGTAGCTGGGTATATTTAATTGCATTGGAAAAGGGCAGACCGATAAAGAGTTTATGTAGCAGGGGATATAGAAAGGCCACATCCCTGCTGAAACTGGGGATAAGAAACAGTAAAGCTGACAAACACTACACAGAATGCAGAGAGCATGAAACAATTCCTGTACAAAAATCACAAAACCAAAACATGACATTTCTGCATCACATTATATCCAGCTCAACTGCTTCCAAGTGCCTCCTTAATGCAGTCATCCATTGCAAAGTTAACCTGTATGCAAGCACTCGACATTTAATTATTTTGTTACTGATGCCTTAATATCAGCAAACATTTCTAATGCCTGACCCACTGAGAAGTATTTATTGGGGTTTTGATCGTTGCATTTTTTTTCATGCAATGATAAACATCAAGGCTCCTGCTAGCTTGCTCTGTTCATGTTTAGAGTGTGCAGGGATCACTGGCTCCCTAACAGAAGTGCCCGTGGGGAGCAGGGGCTGGTGCGAAGGCACACAAGCCCCCTCTGCATGGCTCTTCCCTTCGGGAGGCAGCGGCAGGGGCCAGGGGAAAGCAGCAGGAGCAAAGGCAGCAAGGGAGACTAAGGGAGGAGGAGGAAAAAGGTACCCAGCCTCACCTAAATAGAGTTGAAAACAGCCGACCTAAACGTACAGCCCTTCAAGCAGAAACATTTTATTTGAGTAGGGAGACCTGGAGCTGCTGCCCTATCTCCCATGGCTTTATTTTTCCCTTCCTAGCAAAACACTACCCCACAATTCACAGTAGCTGTTTCATCTTTCATCATACTTAAGTAATGAGATGCTGTTTCACCCACGGAAGGGTCAGAGAGCAGCCACAGTTTTAGCGCCGTGGCCCGGGGTGCTGGCACAAAGGCAGCAATCCCGACCTTCGCCCAGATGCTGCACAGACAGCAATGCCCGCTTGAACCAGACCCTTTAAGAGCATCCTCAAAACTTCTGGCGATGCGCGTTCGGCGATGCGCAGCACCCGCGTTAGCGGGCCGGGCGTCGGCGTCGGGGGG
>JAVJGJ010000014.1:22878841-22894410 GCA_035590215.1 Microhierax caerulescens | reverse complement strand
AGGAAGGAAGGAAGGAAGGAAGGAAGGAAGGAAGGAAGGAAGGAAGGAAGGAAGGAAGGAAGGAAGGAAGGAAGAGAAAGAGAGAAAAAGACAAAGACAAAGACAAAGACAAAGACAAAGACAAAGACAAAGACAAAGACAAAGACAAAGACAAAGACAGAGAGAAAGAGAGGAAGAGAGAAAGAGAGAAAGAAAGAAAGAAAGAAAGAGAGAAGGAAAGAAAGAGAGAGAGAAAGAAGGAAAGAAAAGAATAGAAAGAAAAAGGAAGAAAGAAGAATATAGAGCAAAGAGGAGGGCTCCAAGTTTTGTCAGAGCTGTTTAGATTTGTTCAGCTGTGTCATGCAGCTCTGCTTGCTAAAAGGCAGCTGGTCACCCAGAAAACCTTCCCTAGCCGATGGCTGGGCCGGCTTCCCTGCCCCTCTACTTGCAGGGCTGGAGGGCTGCACCAGGAATGGGGAGACAGGGAGTGGGCTGGGGGAAGGACGGCCAGCAGGAGCCCCTGCTCTGCCTAACATGGGTTGTGAAACCACAGCCTGAGTATTAAAACTCACAGCCCACGCTGCAGGCTGCCTTAGGGAACTGAGATGCAGTTTTTAAGATTTCAGGGAAATGGTTTTAAGAAAACCAGTCCCTGTGCAATGTAACAAACGGTTGCACTTCCACAAATACGGGAGCAGAAGCAACAGAAGGGGCTGCAGACTGTGGCATGCAGTGGCCCTGGTGTAAGGTAGCATGGCACACCAGCCACATTGCCTCTCCAGCTGCTCAGGAATACACAGAAACGGAGGGCAGAAAGGAAGGACATGTGCAGCAGAGTTGTCCTGTAAGATCAGCAGAGGGAGAAGAGAACTACCTGTGCAGACAGAGATAAGTCCCTGTTCAGAAACCAGAGGTAGGACCAAGGACCTGGACCTAAATTTAACAGCATGTTAAAGTTAGGGGTATGCATGCAGCCAGCTCACCTCTGGCAGCCCAGCAGCACCCCTTTGCACGTTACATCCCTGTCCATCACTTTGGGGATCCACCACTGATCCTTCAAGCCCCTGCACCATCAACAATCCTCACTACTGTGTTCTCCATCCTTCACCTTAATTGACTCTTGAGTCATCTGAGGAGGAGAGAGAGGAGGAGGAAGATGTGACTATTAAAAAGCAGCAGCAAGAATGCTTTTGGAAATTTTACGTCAAGCATTCAGCCTTGTTGGTGAAGTGACTGAACTCACTGGTTAGTGAAGCGGTTTTTCCCTTAGAATTAATGAAACAGGAGGATGTGTCAGGGACTTAAGAAACACCACTTACATACACAAGAACAGTGCAAAATGGTGTAGAGCATGAAGAGGCACGGGCAGAATTACCCAGATCATCACCCAGGCGGACACAGGCAGTCCACTGCCTTGGCTGTTTTATCCATGGAAATAAACACCCAGCACCCAGCTGCTATTGTGAGCATTTTCAATGCCTGTTTCTGAACAGCCATGTTTCAGCATCATCTTCCTCAGATGAATCAAGATCAGTCAAGTCAATCCAGCATAAAGGACAGAAATGGAGGATAATGCTTGGATGCTCGGTCTCTCAGCCATAGCAGCCAAGATCATTCTGGACAGTGATCTGCTTATTAATTCTGATGGGAAAAATTGCTTTGCTAGCCCTTGTGTAGCTAACACTCACACTTTTCAGGAATGTATCCTTGGTGGGAAGGGGAGTATGGCTGTGTATGTTTTCTTCACACTAGCCAAAGGGCTGAAGGTGCTTCACAGCTCTTCCGAGGTCCATTGTTTCACTTCCTGAGACACTGAATATCGCTGCATGGTGAACAGCAAAACCCAAGCACACCCAAAACTGGAGCTTTGCATTTGGAAGTGTTTATGCTGTTGGGGAGCCAGGTCTGTTCTGGGGACTTGGGCAGGCTGGCTATGAGATAGCATTTGCAGTGAGGTGTTTTTACAGAGGGTTGTGGACCTTGCTGGACCTGCTGGACATTCCCATTGTACAGGTTGCTAGCAAAGCAATGGTCAGAGTAGTCTATTGTAAAATCATACCCAAAGACTCTTCAGCTGCCTGCTCACCTGATTTTCACCAAGGCTTTGCAAATCAGCAGTAGGAAACCACACCACATTCCCTCCAGTTATCGCTGTTTGGACCTGTGATAAACCAGACAAAGAACTACTGAGTAGGTTTTTAACAGAAAGTTAGTTTCTGTTCGGATTGTTTGTTTTGAAGTCTTACAGCGTAGGATGCATTGTAAACAGTGACCAGGGAATACACAGGGTGGTCAGGTCCCAGCTGAGTCAAGCCAGCATTGCTGGAGCAATGGTAGATGTACAGGCACACCTTTCTCTGCAGCTTCTGGAAGAGACACGAACTGTCAAAATCAAGAATAAATTGACATCAGGACTGGCTCGGTTTTATCATGTTATCAGCTGGATTTCCTCAGAGTACCTTTACATAACAGCACTTAAAGAAAATAGCAGCTGGTTTACAGCAGAGCTGCTGTTACCTGTGGCATTCTACTACTGGAAGGGCTGCGGCGGGTCATTTTCAGGGAAAACTCACTGCATCTTAAGTATGTGAGGGGAGAAAACAGCCACAAATGAGGACCGGGAGGAAAACAACAGCTGTACAGCCACAGCCAGGAAAGCAAAAGGAACTGACACTCATATGGATGCAGAATAATGAGGTTTGTGGAGCTATGATTGACAGTGGGGCTTAGCAGCAGCCCTGAATGGCAGGGACTCTCCTCCAGAAAACGATATTGCAAATGAAGTGGAAGAAGGGAAAATTGTAACAGTGACTCTGACAAGCTCCAAGGCAGGAGAATGCTTCAGCAAGCGCTTCAGGCCAGCGAGCAGCAGTGACACACTGGCTGCAGCTTCTCTCCTGAGGGCAGCTCAGACCAGCAGCCACAGAGGGAAAGAGCGGTGAGAACAGAGATTCCTGCACACTACAGACAGCTGAAAATCTTAGAAGAAGGACTATTATTTACATAGTGCTCATAATAAAGCCTGTGCCATCTTATGTGCCATACTCCTGTCTTCTTACCTGTCAAGATTCTCTGGCTTTGCGGTACCATCCAGTAACATCCTAGCATTTTACTGTCAAACTTTGGACTCCCGCAGTTCCTTCTATACCAGGGTGCAGCAGCTGGGACCACAGCCTGCAGCCGGCTTCCCTGTGGGCTTTGGGGAGCGTTTGAGGACCTTTCCCCTTTTGCTTTCCATGGGGGTGAGGTTTCACTGGGCGGCCCTGAACCTGAGCTCAGCTGCAGAGACATCACAGGGTTTGAGATTTCCCTGCAGCTGCTGAGGGTAACTCCTTGCCAACAGGGACTTCAGTTTAAAAAGGGGGTGGCTGCAGGAGGCTGAGGCTAGCTGAGTCCCCAGCCCATCTGCCCGTGAAAAGCTGATGCTTTTTAGGCATTATCACAGCCCTCGCATCATTAGCTTCCATAGAGTTTGTACACAATTGAGAAGAGAGACAGCCAAGAAACAAGGAGCCTCTTCTGGTTTCCCCAGGAGTAAAGGCAGAAGGATGCTCTGGAGCTCCCTGCAAGCATCTGTTACACAGCCTTCCCCAAGGCAGACCACCTGGCCGCCTCCTTCCCCATGGACATTTCCCTTCAGATACTGCCCTTTGTGTTTGACTTTGCTTTGTAATGAGGCTATGGGGATGCCAAAGCAACTGGAAAAAAAAAGTCCCCATTTAAAAAAAACATGATGCATTTGCTCTTCTGTGAAGAACATGTTCATAACTAATTCAGAGGTCTGAAATGGGATTTTCTCCCCCTTCTGTTTCTTTACCTTCTTTCCTCCTCAGCACGTACTTTTTTTCACAAAACTTCCCCACACTGACCTCAGAGATGGACATGTTTTCACTTTGGGTACTAGACCTGGGCATTGTATTTACCCAAACTAGACTCTAAGCCTCTCAGAATAAGGGGATTACTCTCCCTCTACAAATTTTGTAAAAATGCTGTATGAAAGAATGGTCAGCTTCAGTTTCCAGGGTTTGTGTTTAAAGAAAAAGGATTACTGTGCCAGGCAGGGAATTGCCAGCTCCTGACCCCTGCAAATGCTGGGGCAGATGCAGATCCTTATCAAATATCTGAGAAAATCTGGGACCAAATCAGTCCAAACACTGCCCCGTTTGCTCTGATGTCCTCTGCCCCCTGTCCCAGTGGAGGCTGTGCCCACGCAGTCACCCTCACTCAGGGCTCGTCCTTGTGGCTGAGCCCTGGCTATAGCTGGGGGGTACCCAGGGGTGCTCCCCTCAGTGGAGGTGACCTCCCTCAAAGGAAGGCAATGACATGACTGTCATCCAGCTGGAATAACTCTCAGCCTGCATACAGAGAAACCCCCTTGTTTTAAACCTTCAGTGCACCACGGTAAGACTTCAAATGAACAATGCGAGCCTCCAGCTGCAGCAGAGCTGCTGGAGCCTGTTTTGCCCAGGCTTGGCATCACCTCTTTGCATTACTGCTGGTAAGGTGAGGCAGATGATGAAAGCTTCTCTTGCAATTAAGGCAGCTTTGCAATTAAGCAGTAAGAGTGACTCCTGTGTGGGCTGCATGAGGTTGAGCCAGGCTGCTGTGAACACCCTGAACCTGTGTAGCTTCTCTGATGTCTAATAATGCAAGTCAGCTCACCTATTTGTGCTTCTGATGGGGCACATGGAGTACTTGGCTGCTGCCTTCATGACAGAAGTAGGTACTTGAGATATTTGAGATATTTCCTTACCAAACCTGGCTGAAACTGGCCAAAAAGAATTAGGAATCCAAGAGATTCGAAAGGCAAATAATATTTTATCAGCTTCTATCTGAAAATGTAAGCAAGCCTTAGCCCAAGTTTCCTGTGTTTCCTTCACTCCATCTCACCTGCTGAGCCTGACCCCTTGCAGCACTGAGTCCTGCCTCATCATTTACACCCAAAAGTGTGGGCAGAAGTGTTACCACAGCTACTCACAAGCACTCTCCCCACTAACGACAGCTCTGTTTCAGGCTGCTGCCCGCCCCACTGACCATGTCCAGGTACCTGAAAAGGGTGGTGGCATCTGGTGGAGCTCCTGGCATCTCTTCCTGGGGAGAAAGAAGGTGGAGAAGAAGGATACCAGGGGAATGTGCTGGTATAGGAGCAGCATGGGAGAATATAGTATGTATGGGAGAGAAAAGGGGGGGGGGGGGAGAATGAGTGAATCTGAGAAGAACCAAAAATCATGAAAAAAATAAAGAAATTATAAGGAAAGCGTAGGATGAGGTAAAACAAATTCATTATTGATTTCATGTAGATTTACTTGCAATTCCTTGCATTATTCACTTAGAACCCACAGTGCATATACTTAATAAAAAGGCTGTATGTGTTGTTCAGGAATTCCTTCCCAAGGATTAACCACTTGCTGAGAGGAATATTGTTCATTTCATTTCCAATAAGGAAAGCATTCATATTTATTTAAAACATCTCAGGTTCAGGAAATGAGAGGACACCTGGCCACAGTTCTCATCCCATAAGTGGTCTCCAAGCTGGAAATCAGATTTGAAGCAAACAAACAACCTGAGCAAACTCATCTTGCTGCTCTTAAAAACAAGCAGTATGTATAGCTCCTAATTACAGTGACATCTGCTTTGTCCTTAATGAGTGACAACTGCTAATGTCTCTTTCCCAAAACACTATTGACATTATCCACATGATCAGAAGTCCTTCCAACATGCGCAGGCAATTAGCAATAACCACATTTCAAATAAGAAGCAAATCTACCACAAGAGTTAATATTCCTCTGGAGAGTGCAAATCTTTGTGTCGTATTTAAATGAGTTGCCTTAATTAAACTGACACTGAGGTTAGTTCATATTTATGGAAGTACACCTCTTCCTCTATCATTGCAGGTTAAAGCAGATCCCTGAAGCTCTCTCTCCTTTCTTCATTAAAACCTGTAGAATAGAACCAAGTTTGATTTTTTTGCAGGCTTGCAGGTAGCATTATTATGTGGGTTCACCCACATATTTTGGAAGCTCACAGAGAAAGAACTCACGCTTTAAAAAGCCGCAGCACTGCTGAGCCTGATGTAAGCAGGGACAGGTAGAAGTCTTGTGCTGCGTCGCTCAGCTGTGACCTGTCACAGTATGATATAACATTCGGCATCGCATGCAGCCATACCAATCTACATTTGGCCTTGTTTCTCCATTTCAGAACCAGATATAAAATTACATATGAAAAGATGAATATTGAAAATTAAGATGGGACTTTATAGCATATATTAAAAGGGGCAACTCTGGTATCGAATGGCTATGCAGCTGCACTTGCCTTTAGTTTTCGAGATCTGGTGCTTATTACCAAGAAACTGTCTCGTAACCAGAGAGCAAACCCAACTGCTGGAATCTGTAAATGCAGGACTTCCCTGCACAGCTTTATTAAATTGAAAAGAGTGAATAGCATGATCTGAGCTAATAATTGTTTCTGCAGGGATTTGGGGGGGTTTTAGTGTGTCCGAGACGTTAGCTCTCTAGCTAAACTGGTCTTACATACTCAGCTCAGCCTGTCCTGAGCCGGGATGATTTAAAAAGGACTGTAATCCAGGATGAAATTGCAAGTCAGATCTAGGGCATCTGTGCCTGCAGTATTGTTACTGACTGTTGTGTTGTCTACCAGAATTGTTCAGTCTCACTTTGCTTTCTGCATTCACTCCTCATAGACAGAGTAAATACTGCCTCCAGCTCAGGCTCTGCTTTTTCAATTGCAGGTCTCAAAGCTGAGAACAAATAGGCGGTAAGCATTATTAACTGGAGTCTGCTGAAATCCTGGTAGAGCCAGTCAAAGCAATTTTTATGCGAGAGACTCTGTTGAAGATAGGAACCTGCCACGTCAAAAAGCAAGCTTATCTTTCTGCATCTGACACAAATCTCTCCATTAACATTTTAATAAATGTCACTTCTCGAGTCACCTCCTGGGAAAAAGGCTCAGGATCCAGGACAACTGCTTTTTTAGGAAGTGCTGGGGAAAGCACATTTTTACCAAGTAATAGAGTTTTCTTTCAGTTCTGAAGATGAGTCTGGGGTGGTTCATGCCCTGAGTACATAATCATCGCTGGCTTCACATTTCCTGCTGGATTTCTGTCTTTGCACAGACTTGCATCTGTTGTCAAATAATTGCCATTTTCTTTTCCTGTCCTTGAAAACTAGCTCTTGTGTGAACTAATGTCAAATTCTATCCTCCCTCCATACAGTGTCATATTGTGCTTTTCCTAAACCAGCTGATGAGAGGCATTAGGCACTGTTCACAGGGGACAAAGAGCCTGTTTCACAGCCTCATCAATTTTACTTGCCTGTTAGAATCAAAACTTTAATAAAATGCCAGCTAAGCTGAAAACATTAATGCAGGGGGATATTCTTCTATTTGTTGAATTATTGGGGAATTCATAACTATGGCTACACAGCTAACTATAGATAGAAGAGCACAGTTGACATCCCAGGTCAAAAATACATCCCTGTATGATCTGTGAGATGCCTGCAGGCACCTGAGCTGCAGGGACCTTTAGGATCTTCCAAACAGTCACCAGTCCGCAGAGGGCAACACAGGCACAAAAACACAGAAAAGCTTCACACACCCTTCACAAATGTGTAGCCTAAACCCACACCTCCCTCTGCTAATGTGAGCAGGATCAGCTTCAACCTACTGCAGACAAGGATGAGACGTCTTGTATAATTAAACCCTCTTTTCTACAAATGCAGCTGATAAGCAAATGAAAGAACACAAAATAAGTAAACAAAACACAGTTTTCAAGGTCCCAGTAGAATAAATCAGAATTTCTATGCAATAACTGTGTAGCAACTGACTATGGGAAAAAACTGTGAGCGGGCTACATACATTTTAAATGTGAGTTTAGTACAGGAAAACGGGGCAAACTCTAAGCTGGGGAACTAAACAAATGAGAATCCTGGCGTGGCCTTGAAAAGAAAGTTGTAAGAAAGCAATTCTCTCTCTTGATAGCAATGGTACAAATACTGGACCAGATCCTGAGGGTGCATAATTCAGTGCAGTATGCCTGACATCTGCATGGTACCCTGGCATCCAAGGGGCAAGCAGTGTGGAGGGGCTTACTTCCACTCTGCACCTGGGTTTTCCCCTGTGGAGGGTGGGCTTTGTGTCAGTCTGGGATTCAGGTGAGAGCAGACACGTACACAGTGAGGATGCTCAAGCAGAGCTGTTTTCCAGGAGGAAACAACAGGTAAGAAAAGTGGCAGGACAGAGGCAGCCACTGGAGGTTCGTGGCCTTTTTTTAAAACTAGTCACTGCCTGTATGCCAGGTCTCTGAGAATATGAAAACCCTATCAGCTTGGACCAAATGCCATTTATGCTCTTCTGACAATGACCAGAAGTAGATACCTAGAGAAATGTTTAAGGCAAGGAAATGCCTGTGGAGATACTGCCCAGAACTTCCCCGCAGCCAGTAACAACCTGCAGGGCAGGGACTGCCTGCGCCACATGCCACACCGCTGTGTTTGCATTCACCAGCCCTTAACCGACCTCTCTGATGACTTTTTAAACTCAAGGAGACCTTTATCACCCTCCGCCTCTTGTGGCAAGGAGTTCCACAGAGCCCATACATGGTGTTTGAAGATCCACCTTGGGTTTTGCCCTGAAACCTTTTACCCACTGTTCATTCATGTGTTTGCTGGAAGAGATGGTGAAACTCGCCCCCTGTTCTCCATTGCCCAGGCAGCAGGAGGTTGCCTTCCTCTCTCCTCCATCACCTCTTCTCCTGCTAGAAGAACCGGACTTTTTATTTCTTGTAGGGAAGCAACTCCATTCCTTTGACAGCTTTTGAGATCCTGCTCTGAAGCTTTTCTCATTCTAATCTAGCTCTTTTGAGAAGGAGTTCAACTTTCCACTTGTGTATTGCAGGGAATGACTGTGAACTGTACTAAAATAACAACCACAATTGAAGATGACTAAGTTAAAACACTACTGCAGCTCCCTGTCTGCCTTATCACAACGCAGCAGGGATGTACAATAATTATTATACTCCTACAACTTTAATGACAATCAATAGTCAAATGAAACTAATGAACATCAGAGGATGACAAAAATCATTCCTTCTTCTTTATTCCCCATCCTAGAGAGGCAAAACCTCACAAATTAGTGTCTCCCTCCCAACTCTGACACAGCATCCTGCTTCTTATTCTATTGGCATCTGCTCTGCTCTCATTCCCAGTCAGAGTGACAGTTTCAGGTTCCCAAGCCACGCACTGCTTTCTTTCCTCACCGTTGAGTTCTGCCTTTCCAGCATATCAGACATAACGTGGTTGCTAAGGAACTGAGGTTGTCTTTTGCTGTTAAAAGATGATGGACTTTCTAATTTTGCAGTGTGCCACTCCACGGTCAGGGCCTGGAAGTACCTCCAGCATCTGGCAGGCCGGGGGTAGCTGCTGTTCCCCCCCTCCCGGTCTTTATAACCCAATTTGCATTTTCCATATGGGTTCTGACCAAACAACCACTTGCTGCTTTCCCCCCCCCCCCTTTCTTTTTATGAAACACAATCAACCATTAAATCAACCATTAAAGATCCTTGAACAGACTTTTCCATTTTTGGAATGGGAAAAAGCACAAATATAAAATCTGTAGCTTTGGTTGTTACCCATCTGCTCACTCTGGCTGCAAGCATTTACGCAAACCCTGTGGCAGCCTCTGCGTTTGCTACGTCCCCCTGCATCCCAGGGCACAGCAGCCTGCTGCAAAACAATGACAACTTTTTGCAACAGAGTAAGAGTGCATGTTGTTTCAGGTGGATAGATATTCCACAGGTTGCTTTCTTAGATCAATATTACTAGCTGGCATTATTTGGTGCCCAGGAATAACGCCTCCCTGTGTATGAATGCATTGCCAATACACGGAGCACGCAGAGACATGTGGGCTCTGACGTGGTTTGCCACAGCAAGTGCCGTGCCGTGGAACACAGACACAAGGGTCCAGCCCCAGCATTCATGCCTGGAGGAAATGAAAGCCTCTCCACGTACAGAAGGTTTCTATTCTTGCAGATAAGGAGCTGCCTGCACAGGACCTGTGGCGCAGCAGGGATGCCTGCACGCCTCCATGCAGAGCAGCATCCATGCTTGCAGGCAGGCACGCTGGCCATGGCGCTCCCCGCGTGGAGCCCAGATGTGCGCTGCTCCACACGTAGGAGAAGACCGGAGGAAGGACTTCCTCTGCTTGCTTCCCCCCAGCACTTGCACGCAGCCCAAGGACAAACCATGAGTCTACAACTGCAAGACACCGAGGAGGTTTTCAGCTTCCTGCATGCAGCCTACCTCAGCCCCAAAAGCACGCACCAGCTTAGAGCTGTGCCTCTCCAAGCTCTCTAAAAAAATACAAATCAGCTGCATGTTTCATTTTGCTGTCCTTTGTGGTGGGAGAACTGAAGGCAGAAAAAGGCAGAAATTCTATTGATGCCTTATGAACAGGCTGAAAAAAAAATGGTACAAGTCACAAATTTATTTTTTCCAACTGTTTGGTTATTGAGCCCTCTCTCTGAAATGACACTGGATAGTTTCAAAACTGATCCATGAGTGTTATGCTGACTGCCAGGGAAAACATATCCCACTGGATCAAAGGAACAGGCAGCCTCATCAAAGAAAGACCAGACACAAGGGATTAGATCTTGTGTGTCGCTGGAAACCCACCTATGAAATCAAAAGAAAACCGGAGGTTGTCAGGGGACATATGCAAACTTTAAGGTCTTCCAGGATCAAAATATCAGATTCCAACACAAACTATGTGAAGCACTGCAATTTCCAGCTAGAAAAGGCTGCCAGCTGATATGCAGCCACTTGACTAGAGAATGCTGATTTTTGCCATAGCGGAGGTAAGAAATAGTTAAAGTAACTCTAGAAGCTTCTTTTTTAAAAAAATTAAATAAACTTTACCTTACGAAACAAGTTAAACCTGTTTGTGATTAAGAAGTAGGAAATCCAGGGTCAGGTTCTGTAATGCCTGTGCTGCTGCCAGCTGTCCACAGGCTGGGAATTGGGAGAGCCAGCAGAAGTGCATCCCTGCTGCCACAGAACCAGGCACCACGACAGTGCAGAAGCTTGATACACGGTGTAATGCAGGCGCTGAAGGCAATCGTACGTTAATAATCTTCAATCAGCGTCTTAAACCCAAGGTATCCTTAGATGTCAAAACCTGAGAGTTTAAGAAACTTAGCAGAACATTTTGAGATTTGCTTCTTGCTGCCTAGGTAGGTCAGAAGAAAGCTGTGAAATGTCAAGTGAGAGGTCTCCCAGTCTGTTCCATCAAACCCATACTGGAGAACAGCAATTCCTGTTCAGGTGGATTTTGGCCAATGCTGGAGTCAAAAGTACGTTCAGTGTCTTCTCATCTCTGGGAAATTCTGCAGGGGAGGAAAAGGCTGTCCTGGGAACTGGAGGCAAGTGGTTACTCATCTGTACTCGCCACAGTGAGTTAGGCAGGCTGCCATGGGGCCAGGAAAGCCCCCAATTTGGAGAAACAAGTAACCCCCAAAGAGCCACTGTGCTGCTAAAGGGCATGGAAAGCCCTTCCAGCCCTTCCTTTCAGCCCCTGGTTTGCTCTCAGCCTCAGGCTTTGGTCAGTGAGATGGTGGCAAAGATATATTTTAAAACATATTTATGCATTCTTATGCATGGAAGTATATAAAATGGGGGCTACTGAAGATGAAAAAAAAAATATCTGTATGGCCTGATAGATTTTTGTTTGTATGTGAAAACTGTCGTCAGCAGTGTGGAGGCCAGTCTTTGCATGTGCTGTCCGAGGAGATGGAGTGGTCCTTCAATTAGAAAGAATTAAGAAAGTACCGCCCTGTACTGTCCCTGGGAGATTTTTAATTTGGGTGTCTTCTCTCCCTGAAATCCCCTCTCTGTGAAGGGAGATGGCAGATTAAGTCCATGCCCTGAAGATTGCCAGCAGTGTTTAGACTTATGCCCAGCATAAGGAACTAGGTATACCTGTGTGAATATGTAGAATCAAGAGTATGGAAAAAAAAATAAGGAAGGTCTCAGCATCCATCTATTGTATCCCATTCCCTTTCCACCGAGGCCCCAGTGGGTTTGTGCTGGCTGAAGGGTGGTGGAGGCATCAGAGGAGAGGAAGGCAGCAGTGGGAGGCAGTGTTGCATCACCCATGTCAAAAGCTGCTCTGGGTTTTCCCTTTGTAAATCAAGGGAAAGCGTTACACTTTAAAGTGATTCAGAGCAAGACTATATTCAGCCATCTTTATTTGACCAGTGGGAGCTTTCAGTTTTCCCACCCTATTTGAAACAATGTGCCTTAATGCTTTAAAGACATTTTTAAAAGGAGAATGTGTGTCTCAAGCTTCATAACTCCTGTAGGATAGAGGGTAGGTTTTCACATAGACATCATCTTATCCAGTTCATGGGGAACTGTTACTGCCAGACAGCTTCAGGGATGGAAAGGTCTTTGCTCTGGATTAGACAGATCTTATTGCTCCTGCTCCTAACCACGTCTGTGTCGATGAATGGAAAGTTTGTTTTACAGCTGAGAAACCAATTGATCTAACTGCAGCCCTTAGAAACAAGACTCTGCTGTAAATCAGTCATCAGTGCTCCCTTGATGATCAGTGGCAAACACCAGGCACTGTCAGAGAGAGTTTCATTCACCATGGTACCAGACCCTGCCCCAAGATGCCCACACAGCCGCTGTGAGCATGGCACTCAAAATCTGGCATTATTCATCTGGGGAGCTGAACTCCACAGACTCCAGGAGCATTTCCTGAAGTTCAACTGATTCCACGAATTTTTCATTTATAGCTGTTGATCACAAATGCTTTAAGTACTTTAGGGTCATGCAGCTCACTATGACACATTTGCTATATTTTGTTTTCCTGGAATTATTCAGCCTTTGTTCCCCTTGCAGTATCTGTCCTGTGTAACAGGACTGGCACGTCAGTTAGAGGAACCCCAGAGCCACAGCTGGGCATGCTGGTGCTCCGTGTTCTTCTTTGGGGTTTCAGAGCAGAGAACAGAGCTATGGAGATGAAAACCCAGCCTTTGATTTATTCAATATGAATAATTCACAAGTTATTGTTTTGTTTCTTGCAGTTTGGTTAAAATCACTCTTGGCAAAAAATAAATCAATTTAGTGACTTAATGCCAGACCACAAAATAGGATATGTAATAATCCATCTAATGCGTTATTCAGCTGGAGGATAAAAAAAATCACAACAAAACAAAAAACCACCACAAAATGCTTTGGGTTTATTCTCCATCCATAGTGCTGTTTGCTGGGGCTCATTTACCTGCAGGCTCTAGAGCTACAGTTCACACTTTCTTGCTTAAACAAGCTTCACTCCTCAGAGGCAGGCAAATGCTGCTCTTCCAACCAGTGAGTGGTCCACAGCGATGCTGAGATAGTTCCTGGGTCCCCAGAACACCTCCTTCCAGGCTCTGGCCACCCGTGTGCACCCCTCCACGCTGTTAGGCTGTAGCTGCCCGACAGGGCAGCCTTGCTTGGAGCCCCAGGCCAGCCAGGGGAGGCAGAAACTAAGTTAGCAAACACAGACCGTGAACAACTGGATGTATCTGCTGGCAACTGGTTTTGCACGCCCAGCTCTGTCACAGCTGTTAGAAGACAGGGGAGTATTGGTCCCAGGATGGGCAGAGAGAGGAGATGGCAGTAGTGTCACCAGCCAGGTATACCTTATCAAAGGATAGGCACTCCGTTTGAAATCCATGGCCAGATTGTTTCTCTAGCTTTCCAAAGAAGTGTTTTGCACAGACATGAAATCCTTGACTCCTAAATTCATCCCTTTCCACTGTCACACAACCACAGTTGCTCTGTAACCTGGAATCCCATCTGAATTTAATAACGGATAATTTTGTCACTTACGAGCATAATGCTTCACGTAAATAGGCTGCTTGAACAGGAATGCAACCATTGCCGTCTCCCTTCACCTTAAGCAGGCATGACGAACGCAGTGGGTCTGCAGCGATCAGCCACCATCTCCCTCAGCCTTTGCAACTCTCTTTTCTTCGAGAAAGAATCCTGCTGTAATTAGCGGTGTACTGGCATACCATGGTGGTTACTCTCCCAAAGAGGCTGCCGTGCCAAAAAGATCTGGCCCATGTTTTTAGACAACAGTTTAGGGTAAATGAACAACCAGGTACTTTTCAAGTACAGATGATGCTGCTTTTTCCCCACTGAAAATGGAAGTCTAAGTCTGAGCAGCGTAAAAAAAGCTGAGATATTTATACTATTCACCTTCACGACTTCTGTGTAAGATCACTGGTAATGCACAGCATGGAAAGTGGGCTTCTCACGCATTACTTCTCCTTCTGCTCCTGAGCATGTATTATTCCAGCTCCAGCCTTCAAATGCACATTTACACAGATTCGTTGTATCAAACGTGCCCATGCACCATTAAATTACCGGCAGTACTGAAACGTGTGCTCCAGAGTGTCTGCCTGACTCCGGTCTCACGTCCTCTCAATATGTATATGAAGGAGGCAACAAGAATAGTGCCAGATGGCAATGGGAATGGAAATTATATGACATACATACATGATGCAATTTTCTTTCTTTTTTTTTTTCTCCTTGTGAATAAAGCATCTTGTGAAAAGAGGAATTAGATTCAGTATTTATAACAGTCCTTCATAAACATCCCCAAATTCCAAGCAGAAGACAAAAGGCATGAATCATATCACAGCAGGCACTATAGCTGGGGAAGTGGCCTTTCTGAAGATTGCTTCCGTAATTTGGGCTCCAGAATGAAAGAGAGCTGCTCTTAGGAGATCTGTAGGAAGTTGATAATGGCTTATTTAATTGTAGTATCACTAATAAAATCTGGGGTTTCATCAAGAACACTTCCTTAGCTAAAAATGCCATGATTCTTCAAGCTGTAGTTTGATCCTGTTCATTTTGTCTATAAATGATATAATGCCAAAAAAGAAGATCGGGACATTATAGTTTCCTTTAAAAGGAAACTTTTAGGCTGCGGCTGCAATCTACATCATACAAGAAGATAAAACCCCCAGTAAGTCACTTGGTAGGCAGAAATAAAACAATTACTCATAAAACAGGTAAAATTATTCTCTACCAGTTATAGAGGAAATGGGACTCTACTTTGCTCTTTATGACTTGACAGCTAAAAATCTCCTGTCAATTGACAAGAATTAGAAGTATTCTCCTCTTGCATGAATCTGGACCAGTTTTGGTGGCAGCTGTATGTTGTTAAACCAGAACAGTATTTGGTCCCATTGAACTTGCATTATATTCTTTGTTCTGGAAGAACAGCACCACATTCATATTATTCATGGGGAAATCCTGAAATAGAAACTATGTAATCTAAAGCAGCTTCTGATGTCTATGCTAAAAATTACAAGACCCTCAAGATTTCCACCACTTATGGACATCAACTATCAAATCAAAGGGATATATACATACCAGTCACTTTCATGTATATCTGACTTCAGACACTCACAATTGAAAATAGCAGATACAAACACAATTTAATATTAAAATTTAAATATAAAGTATTAACCGACCTGTTTTCCCTGCTATTAAACAGTAAAAGTTTGGCAAAAGTAACAGCAG
>JAVJGJ010000014.1:22839510-22863637 GCA_035590215.1 Microhierax caerulescens | reverse complement strand
TCCCCTCGGGAGCGCGGCTCCCCTCGGCGGCCAGCGGGCAGGGGCATGGCCGGGCCGGGCGGGCAGGGTCTGCCGGCAGCCGGGGCGGGGGGCGCGGGTCGGGTGCCTGCCTTCGGCGCAGTGAGTAAATTGCGTTTGATTCTCCGCTCCGCAGGGTTAAACCCGCAGCCCAGACATGAGGAAGGTTTTGTGCGTGGAGCCCGTCATTTTCGTCTACATATTTGCGTCTTCCTTGACGAGCCCGCTGGTGCAGCAGTTCATCTACCGGCGGCTGTGGGAGGACGAGTACAACTCCACCTTTGTAAGCGACAGCAATGCCAGTTACTGCGAACAGAATAAAAGTAGCCCGACTTACCTCAAGGAGAAGGTAAGAGGGGGACCGTAACAACAGCTGCAAGTAAAGGTGCGGGCCAGAGCCACTGTCGCGGGGTGACAGCCTTTCCCCTAACCTTTAAGCTTTTGTACAGGGCACAGCCGCGCTGCAGTGTCCCGCTGTCACCATAGCATGGTGGGTGCTTGGTAGTGCTTGAAGGACAAAGACCTGGCTCCCAGGAGGATGCTGAGATAAATTCCTATTTAAGCGGGAGCTGAAAATCACGCTGGAGGGTTGGGCCCAAATTTGCCTTGACACGACATTACAGCAGGGACATGACAACAGGGACATTACAGCGAGTGGGGCTGAAGGTTTGTGCCTTCGGTTGTGAAGTGAGGTTTGTGCCTGTGGTTGTGAGCCCCTGGTGGGCTTTGCAGCTTCCAGTGTTCATTGTAATGATGTGAAGTTGAGCAAACATCCCATAGGAATAAGATGTGGTTTAGAATACACTTGCTTCAGAGAAGTTACAACAATGAGGAATGGGGAGAACTGAAATAAAAAAATATGTAATTTTAAAACATGAAAAAAAAATGTAACCGAGCTTTGCACAATCAAATGTAACTGATGGTTCACCGTTCAGGGTGCTAGTCAGCCTTGTTGAACTACAAAGGTGTCAAGATGACAGCATCCCATGGTCAATTATGTTTTTAGCACTTTTTTGTTGTTGGGCATGCTGGATAGCTGGGCATTGATTGGAACCTCTTCCTATGCACTTCCAGTGCAGTTTTAATGCTGCGCTTCAGCAGAGCTGACTATGGGCTCCCAGCAGAAGACATGATCATACTCCATTTTCCTTTCTCCACCCATGTGTTGCATCTCACAGTTTTTCAGTTACAGGTTACGGTTTGGATTTGCTCAGGGCACTTGGTTCAATGGAAAGCTCATCTCTTCTTTTGAGTTTGTTGCTTTTTGAGTGGTGGTGTTTTCCTGAGGCAGTGCACTGCTCTGACACACCCTGTGGCCACATGATTGCTGTATCTAACATGGGGATGGTGGAGGGAACACATTTCCAGAAGAGGTGCAAGAGAATCATCCTTGGCAACAACAACTGGCAGTTAGATTGGATTAAGTGGAACATGAAACCGCTGTGGAGTCAGGAAAGTAGATGACTTGGACTGTAAATTACACAGAAGATGGAGTTATGGGAACAGTCAGCTGGTGTTCCACTATGCTACTGAAAAGGTGGCACTTGAAAATTTTTGCTCACATCCCAGATTTGAGTCTCTGATGTGCTGTGTATACACAAGACTGAACACCTGAGCTTACCTGTCTCATTTGTCATATATATTTATATATACATTGTGTATATGTAAAACCAATTTTTTTTACTGGTGTGTGCTTCCATTGAAGATGATCAAAGAAATAATTTGGGAACCTTAGTGTGGAGTAGGTTCTCTGTCATGTGACAGAAGCCGGTCTTAGAAAAAATGTGAAAGTAAAAAGGTCAATAGAATTGTAGTCCAGCATGCCTTCTGGGCTGACCCATCAGCTGAGGAAGGTAACGTATGCCACCCATTGGAATTTATTTGGAACTAATAACCAATTATTGTCTGAGTAATGCTTGTGTGTTACTCCCCCAAAGTGTTTTCTGAAGTATTAGCTCCCTGTTTGGTGCACTGTGTGGGCATTTTGTCGTAAGAAAGGAGCAACTCTTTTAAGAAAACCATACATGGTGCATACAGTTCTAATTGCAGAGTGCATCAAGAAGTTTACATTTCAGAAACATTTCTGCACTTTGCATTTGCTAGAAATGCCCCAGATTCAACCTGATTTTCAAACTGCAATCACCTGTGGTTCAGGACACAAGACTTTATATTTCTTTTTGCAAAACACTTAAGCACAGTGTTTAATTTCAGCTGAAGTTTGGATAGCGTCTCTGATTGATGTGGTGAAATCACTCATGACAGGGCTTTTGGTATAAGGGTTCCAAAGTGTAATTAACCTGATATTTGAGAACATGAATCCTTCAAGACAGTAGTTGAAGTGGCCAACAGAACTTCTTTGTTTCCCTTTCCTGCCAAATTTCCATTCCCTCCATTTCAGTGATTGCCAGCAAGGCGTGAGCGTTTGGACAATTATGCTCTTGTCTGGATGTCTTGCCTGCATTTTGATACCACGCTTGTTACCATAGTACAAGAATGGTAAATGCTCAAAACACACATTTGTTTTAGCAGAACCCAGTCCCTGGGCTGAGTAACAGTCTTGTGTATGGGCCAAAGAGTAGATCCAGTAACTCAGTCGCAAGCCCCTTCTTGATGATATGTGAAATAGGTGTTCTGGATTTTTCAAGACCAGCCTAACTGATGTAGGTTTACACATTCTGTAAATTTTGCTGTCAGGAGTGTTCCCTACAGGCCCTGTTTGGCATTACCTTTTAGAACAACTCCCTTAATGGTTAATTTAGCCTAAGTCCTTCTTTCCTGAGAACGGAGAAGCTTTACACTAATCTCACCTATTTCAAAGGAAAATGTAAAAGGAAACTGATGATAAAAATTACTTGGAGTCTGCAAAAAAGTAGAACATAGTTCAAAATGGATAGTCTTTGCAGCTTTTAGATTAATTTTTTCTTACAATTTGAAGAAAATTATTCATTTTATAATAAAATTAGTCCAAAGGTTATTTGAATACAAGCTGAAGCATTCCAATCACTGACTTGGATAATCCCCCCCTTTTTTTTAAGCTCAGAAAGAGCTGTATTTTTAATCATTAAACATTATTCTTCATCCAGTTTATTTATTTTCCAATCCGTGCATTCTCCTTCACTACTCAGTGATTTTTTTCTAATTTTATGAGCCTGTCAGTTTATCACGTCTTGTACATTGCTCAGCCTCAGGCACTACACTTCTCTCTTAATTTAATCCTTATATATATAAGTGATTTGCTTCTTATTCTTTTAATTTTGAAATATGTAATTTTAAGAACTGTTTCTGTCCACCATGAGCATTTTTTCAAAGTAGAGTGAATTTTCAGATTAAAATCCCTTTCTCTTCAAATTTGTGTAGTTCATTGATTATTTGGTATAGTTAATATGATTTTAAAGCAGCTAAGGGTTTGACTTTATGGTTTTTTTTATAAAGTCAATTTCAGAGGAATACAGAAAAAAATAATTCAAACCCTTAGCTGTCAATTAGGCAGTCAAGTGCCTTACACTCTAGATGAAGTTTTCCTGTACATATGTCTGTCTTCTTGTCAGTAGACAAGAAGTCATTTTTGTCAGCAAGGTTATGATCATTTGTGGTATCTGGATGTGAGCCATGTTCTTTATGTTGCACGACTGCTTCCAAAACAACGAAACCCAGGTCTTTGCTGTTTTATTCCTTCAGATTTACACTTCATTGTGGTTTGGCAATAATATTTGTACTGTATGGTTAATGTGGATTGAGATGGTATATAGTAACGTCTGGTTTTATTTCTAGTGTATTAGCATTTGTTTGATGCTCATGTCTTTGAACATGATCCTAGTAAAGAAGCATTGCCTCCAACTGGATGGAATTCTCTTCGTCAGCAGGGAAGGAGTTAAAGATGAGAATATAATTTTTCATATCAGCTTGTTCCAACTTGTGGTTTTGACCCTTCCAGGGTGACAACAGTGCTGGCCAGTGGATAGGGCATCATAAATCCTAAGGTAGTCAGACACCATAAGGGAAGAGAGTAAAAGTCTCCAGAGTGTTGCTGATCTTGAGGGCCTTCCTTGAAGCCCTCAGGATCAGTTCAGTTTTCCTCTTGCAATAAAACCTGTTATCTTGTAAACAAAGGAAGAGATTGAACTCAAAACTCACCGCCTTTGCCTGTAAATATAAATAAGCATTCAGCAGCTTTTAAAATTGCCCAAAATACATTCCTGGAAATTTTAAGTTTTTTTCATCTTTTGAATACTACTGTATGAGGATTATGTTAGCTACAGAGGAAACACCTGAAGTGTGGAAAATAGATGGCTTGAACACAGGCTGAGAATGGCTCGGGAAGACTTAGACAGCTGTACCTGCTACTGATTGAAGAGTGCAGCCCCTGCCCAAGTCAGTGTGATACCTCAGAAAACTTCAAGAGAACTTTCAGAGTGACTTTACTCTCCGCATCTGAAAGTTTATCTTACAGAATGTAAAGGGTTTGTGTGAATGAAGTTACTGCCTTTCCCCTGCTGCTCTTCTGTCTGATCAGGCAATTGTCTTTGCAAGGGCTATTGCGGCTGCTGTCTGTCCAGCCTGCATCAGTGCATTAAAAGCAAGATCTGAATTAGCTTGCTGAGCATCATTTAGAAGTTGGCTTCATAACAAGATTTTTTTTTATTAACTTTGCTTCAGTTCTTTTTTTCTGCAGCCATTTGTGTTCTGTTATTTGATTGCAGCTACATTTGATTTTTATACTTGCATTAAAAAGAACTCAGAATTTTTCCCCATAATGGGTATTTACAGTTTATTGTCAAAGTGTTAGCTGCTGTTCCTTATGTGAATACCTGCTGTAGCATATCTAGAGAGACATCGCTGATTTGGACAGCTTCTGAACCAGAGCTTTGCAGTGTTTTAAAAATTAGTTAATTTATGTATCTATGACTTGGTATAATTTTTAATGCTGTGTTTCACATTTTGATTGCTGTTGTTATTCTAAGCATCGTATACTGGGATGTCAGAGCAAATGCTGATGCATTTACTTGCACAATGTGCTAGTCAGTGAATTGTTTCTTGTAATCCTCACAGTAGGATTATTTGGAGGAAAAATATCTCCTGTGAGTAGGGAGCATGGGGCGTTTTCCTCAATCAAAGACTTACTGATTTCTGAAAGATTAAAATAGGCCCCCTGTCTTATTGTAGTAGCCTGTACTGAAGGAAATACTTAAGAGTGTAAACACCAGCTCTTGTAAATGCATGTTCAAAGGGATTGTTCTCTTGTCTCCATTGAAAGTTCTCTGTTAAGAGTGCTAGTAAGACTGTATCTTAAGAAATAAGTTCTGGCTAAAAATGTAACAAGGGATGTTTGAGAAATACTGAAGGTAAAATCACAAAAGTGGGAGTCTTTGAACATGCAATTCCTTTGTGTTAGTGATTACTGTAATATAATGCATTTTTATAAACATACAGTAATGTGCTGTATTTTATTACAGCATAATATAATGTCATATAATCTTATAAAATGATAATGTATGTATTATTTTGTATGTATGTTTTATTATATTATCATTTATAGTCTATAAACATGTACTGAGCTATTCATTATACTGCATGCTAATCTTTGCAGGCTAATCCTTGTATGGTATTATAGATATATTTTTTTCAGTGTCTTACAGTGTTTACAATTATTTTTGTTTTCTCTTTGCAGGAAGTTCAAGAAAAAGCCTCTGTTTTTAATATGCAGTTGGACTTAACTGGGGCAGTTCCCAGCCTTATCGTTGCTTTTGTCATTGTAGCTAATGGGGATCGCCAGGGACGCAAGAGGTCTTTAGTTTTACCATCAATGGGAGCTATGATTGCTAATATTTGCCTCACTGTAATATCCTATTTTTCCTTGTCACTTTCTATCCTGTTTGCGGTTGCATTTGTTACTGGACTGTTTGGGAGTATAGCAACTTTCCTTGGGGGAGGCTTTGCTTTTATAGCAGATGTGTGTCATGATGAGAAGCAGAAAACAACGCGAATAGCTGTGGTGGATTTGATTTTTGGAGTTGTATCTGGATTGGCAGGACTGTTATCTGGCTACTTTCTAAGGGGAATAGGCTTTACATGGACATTTGTGACAGCATCTCTACTTCATGTTGTTAATATTATCTATATTATATTTTTCCTGGAAGATACAGTAGGTGTATCTGAATTGCAGCATGAGGCAGCAGCATCCTGTAAAGAACTTTTTAGAGAGATATTTTCAGGAGTGTACATGCTTTTTAAAACTGCCCCTTATAAAAAGCGAATTTTAATAACTGTGTTACTTTTTACATTTATTACATATTTATTTACTATGTTTGGTGGGAGTTCGCTTTTTACACTGTATGAACTGGATGAGCCACTCTGCTGGAATGAAGTGTACATTGGATATGGAGCAGCTGCGTTCACTTCTGTCTCTCTGACCAGTTTTTTAGGAGTTTACTTACTTTCTAAATGTCTCAAAGACATTTATATTGTCTTTATCGGGATATTTTCTTACATTGGAGGAATGGTCATGGCTGCCTTTGCCAAAACTACCCTGCTCATGTTTTTAGGTGAGTTCAGAATCAGTTGTTTCATGGTCAACAATATATATGACAATACTGCTGTGCGCAGTTGGTAGCTGCTGGATGTACTATATCGAAAAGGTCATAGAGAGGTAAAATACAGAAGGTTGGTCAGACTGATTTAGGATTTAATTAAAAGATGAAGTGTGCAGAGAGAGAATGGAATTACTTGTTTATGATATATTTTAGTGCCATACAGATATATTGGATTTATTAATTTCTCTGTGTTCAGATAATTGTGTCTCCATGCACTTATAGTTTGACTTTTCTATTGCCTTTTATTATTTGGGGAACTGAGCATTTGAAAGCATATGACTAATTCATTTGCAGTGTATTTGTAAAATCTTGGATTTTTATTACTTCAGTGTCTCATGACTGATTCATTGCTTTACAGTAAGAGTGCCATCTTTGCTCTGCTTTATGCCTGTTCCTGTTCTCCGATCCATGCTATCAAAAGTGGTTCTCACTGGTGAACAGGGTGAGTAGAATTTGTTCTTAAACAATGCATTAATATCATATTTCAGAACAGAGATGCAGCAAGATTACCTTTAAACAAACAGGTATGTATTGGTATTTTAAGACTGCTTTTCTTTCAAGTTCTGTATAATATGACCCTGTGTCATGATATTAATTGCTTTTGATTCTGAATTTAATATAAACAATATTGTGTTTAAAAACTCTTGCAAGTTTCAACCTTCAAAGGAGATACTGCTCTAAAAATAAAGACCATGGGGAACTTGAAGTAGAGGGATGCTCAAGTTTTATACCAATGTGATTTCACATGTGCTTCTACATTCGCAAGATTTTGACATGGCAGCGAAAGATACATTTTTGTTATTTAGTCAATGTCACACTTAATTTATAAAGGTAAGCGGTAGGTGGTCAACATTCAAAGCACTTGAAAACAATTGGACTTGATCCTGAGCTATGTACCCAGCTTCATAGGTGCCTGCTACTTAAACATGTCTCAAAAGATGTAATATATTACTTCTCCAAGTCCTTTCCTTATGGAACACAGAAAAAGGCATGTCAGGCCTCAAAATGTGGCTCTAGTATTCCATATTTTGCTTTTGGGGAGCATACACTTTCACACCTCTGTTTTTGCAGTTTCTGGGCATTCTTCAGGGTTTTGGCTACTTCAGTAGTTTGATGCAGGAATCAGGTTGGCTCTTGCCATAATTTTCTGCTTACCTGTTGTGATTTTTTTAATGGTACTGTGAATATGAATGCAGCTTTGGAAAATGTGTTCGACATGACACTGATGAGATAGATTGCCACCCCAATGGGTAGTTCAGTGCAAAAAATGTTGTTTCTTTCCTTTCAAAAATGAGATGGTTATGTGCTGAACCAGTAGTCTTTGTTGGATCACAGCCTTTTCTGTATATAAGCATGAAGATTAGTGAAAGAAAAAACAAGAAAAGGAAGAGTGAAAACTTGAGAGCAGAATTGGAATGGTTAGTGAGGATGAACAGTTTGAACTTCATGTGGTATGGTGGCAGAATAGTAGCAAAGAAAAATAGTTCCCATCAGCAAAATGGTTTTGTTGTTTTGGTTTGTTTTTCATTTAAAAACCAAGTCTTTTGTAGGAGTCCCCACAGAATACATTTCCATAGCAAAGATATATGATACTCAGATGCTTGTTACTTGCATACTTGCTGAAGTACTGTAAATCTTTCAAAACAAATATAAAAACTTAAGTACTTTGAAGTGGCTTTGGTTTTATTTTGTTTTGTTTGTAATTCATCCATTTGTTTTTGGCAGGTGCTGTGTTTGCTTGTATTGCCTGTTTAGAAGTTGTGACCGGCACTGTTTCACTTTCAGTTTTTAATATTCTCTACGCAGCTACAGTTGCATGGTTTTCAGGCTTTAGCTTCCTCCTGTCGGCAGGCCTTTGTGTAATTCCGCTGGCTGCCCTATGGTAAGTACGGATCCAAAGGGTGCTTCTGACTGCTTTTGACGGTAATTTCTGTTTTGATGTGAGTTGAAACTGAACAGTTTAGTGCAGTAGTTCTCAAACCTCAGTATTTTCTAGTGTGCTCTAGTAGCTCTGGTCTCACACTTTTGCTCTCTTCAACACCTATCCCCTGCACCTTTGCTGGAGATTTCCCATCATCTGTCCTATTCTGGCCCTATTCCAGCTACCTGCCCTCAGCTCCATGATGTGAACTTGTCACCTAACTCCCCCAACCTGAGATCTGCCATAAATGTGCTACTAGTGGGATACACCATATCCCTGACTGCATGTGTGTGCCTTCCCTTGGTTTGGGACATTTACATGGTCTTTCTTACAGGAGAGCCTTTCACAAAGAACAAAAGTAGCAGATCGCTTGAAAGGCATGACTTTAACTTTGCAGTATCAGAGCTCTTCTAATTGGTAATGAGGGTTATAAACATGACCCAGTGAACTCAGTGGAAAGCTATCTGTTCTGGTCCTTGGTCATGGGTACCTGGTGACCCAGAGCTATTAAAATCTATAAAAGATCTGCACTAACTTTAAGGCCAATATGAATAAACCTCTAGACATGTTTAAAAATATACCTCTATACTATTTGCATCTAATGGTATCTAGTGATCATCTAGTAATACTGACAGTGAAGTATCATTATTCATGAGTATTCACAAAAGCAAAGTTTACCTTATTTCCAGTGGAAATGATGTCTTTTTAGGATGCTGGAACATAGATCTAAATGACAGAAGGATCACTTTTTGTTAGATAGATTTGTATTCAGGAGAGAAAAAGCTGTTTTTCTTAAGAGGGTAGTACTCTTGCTGGAGATTTGTATCTCTTTTCCTAATGCTTAGATTTTACCTCAGTCACCTTTTATCTCTACATCAGCTGCATTTTAAGTTTTAAGTGGGCAGTGATAACGCTGTAGATTTCAAACACTTGACATAATTTCAAGTCTCTGCCTGCCCCACTACAATGTTTGTACACAGTCTATTCAGAGAAGCTGCACTAATAGTAACTTAAGACAAAGGTAGCGGTGGGTCTCAGACCTGAGCAAATTGAAGCAGTGTTGTGTGTGTGGAGAATGCTTTTCAGTAAACTAATAAAAAATGGAGGAATTCAGTTATATTAACAAAGGCCCAGTAAATACTTATGAAGTAGTATTTTTAGTTTAGTTCGGTGCTGTATGGTAGAGAAAAATTGTTAAGAAAGCTCTCTCTTCTGTGCAAAAAGTAACAGATATTTACCATCAGTCCGTCCTGCAATCAGGACTGTAGTCCACCGTCACCATAAATTTTTGTAAGTTATTTTGCTTTTCCTTCTGTCATTAGTGTCTCAGATTTTGCACCCTTTGAGTAACACCTCTTTAAAACTCTTTTTTGAGTGTCCTGCAGTGATACTGTTTGAGAGCAGAAAGGGTAGTTGTTCCAGCCTGTAATAAATCAAGCAAGTAGTTTCATGCTTACCAAATGCAGCAGTTAATATTGCCTAACTTGTACTGTTATTGCTTTTGTTTACTAAGATAGCTCAGCAGCTTTGTGTCAACAGCTCTTGTGTGTCACACAAGATGGCTGTGATGGAGCTGTTGAGTGTGTGCGTTGGTGCTGAACCAGCATGCTATACTGAACTATCTCAGCTAAAGATATCTGTCTTATCTGTGTCTTACAGCTGGCTTCTGTGCACAAGCTGGAATGGGGAGGACTTGGCTCTGCTTGTACCTGAAGAAGTGTCCAGCATAGAGAGCACTGATAGTTGAGCAAAGGATCCACCTAACTGGGTTTTCTCATCGGACATGCAGTGGCAGAGACCATTCATTATGTCATACAGAGACCATAGAGATAACACAACAGTTGCAGATGCAATCTCTAAGCGACCCTGCAGCTGTAAGCACTAAATTGGTAGCACTCTTTTTAGCACCTGAAATAAAGATAGCTCTTAACTATGCAGATAGGCTGGCCATGGAGATTTTAATGCTGCTTTCAGCATGACAAAAAAAATGAGGTAGGATGAGACTCTCCAATTACCCTTTCTCAAGACTGAGAATGTCAGCTGTGGATTGTGATACATCCTGTATCGTTCTAAGTGGGGCACCAGAGATAAGCTTATCATTAACTCAGAGGGTGAAGCCAGTGGAGCTCATGCCAGCTAAGGACGCAGTCCACAGTATACATCTTAAAGGGCCTGTCTTAATGGTGAAGACCCCAAACCTGTCTAAAACTGCTAAATAAAAAGTATCTTTTTCAGAAGGCAACCAAACTGGAGGCAGTACTTGCACCTGCTGTAAGTAGACTTACTGCTCTGCAGTTACCAGAGAGTGTTTAATGTATGATATGTAGACCCTGTCTGTGACTTAGCTCTTAAAATGGATTTTCACACAGAACTGTCATACTTAGAAAATTTCCAGCTTGCCAAGTGTGAATTTAGGCCTGCAGTTTGCAGAGGCCATATTGCACATTTATTTTTATCATATTCCATATATTAGGGACTGGATACAGACACCTCTATTTTTTGTCCCACAGATATTTCTTGTTTTCTAGTTAAGTTGGCTGTACTTAGCTTAAATGTTTCTTCTAGTGAAAGGCTGAAATAGCATTTCTTTTCAGTGGATCTTTCATTATTTTTTTAACAACCCTGAAATGAGGTGACAAAATCTGAGTCATGGATCTAATCATCTTGCAGTGAATGCAGCATAACTGACGAGTACCTGAACAGCATTTCTTATCTTCAAAGCACTTTATAAATGCTATTAAGATCCTCCTTCCATAATAGATATTATCTTCCCTGTTGCAGAGACAGAAATTCAGAGAGAGGACAAATTACTTACCCGGGGCCACAGTGCAAACTGGTGAGACTGCCAAACCTAGGAATCAGTTTCTGCACTGACTCTTCACCTTTTTGCTTGCTATCTTTAAGTAGGAATTATCCAGAGCATTAGCTTCAGGGAAGCACAGCACAGCAGAAGTGTAAATGTAACACCATGCTAATTCCGGGTGAGTTTGACAGCCAGTACTGTTCTGATGCCTGAAAATACAGGCAGGTTGTATGTCTCTTCCTCCACAACAGATTAGGTAGAGACATCAAAATAGTTGTGAAGTAGTTGACATTTGCAAAATAATCCATGAAAGCAGCTATGATGTGGGAACGGACTTCACCTGCACACAGCATAGGATAAAAATAAGGAGACATAGCATATGCTGTATAATCGATGATTGGCTTACAGCCATTAATATCCATCCCATGAACAGAGTACTTCTCCAGAACCTCTCCGTTGTACTCCACTGAAAAATATAAGTACCACATCACGATGATACTGTTGTAGATCATTTTTGTTTGAGTGACAGCATTGTTTCCAAGCTATGTATCATCATCACAGAGAAGTTTGGAAGACAGTTCAAGTAAGTTAAAGGGGGGTTTGCACTATCCAGGAGACCACTACCCCACCCATCACTGATGAAAACGATGCCATTTATCCAGGACAGGGGGAAGGAATATTTACACAGCTAACAGCTCTTACACTTCTGTCCTGAACTAGCAAGGCTGACATTGGCAATTAAAGATCATTAACTTTTCCTAGCTAGTTTAGATGCTAGCTAGTAACTAAAACTGTTTACCTTTCTTCCCTGGAGGTGCCCAAGTCGCTGCCAGCTTGTTGGAGAAGCAAGCTGCGTTTTACAATAATCAGTGGGTCCAAAACATAATGAGTACTTGTAGAGAGATTAAGAAAACACTGATGTAAAGGATTTCAGCGCAAAGATTACATTGTCTTCCTGGCCTCTTCATTACGCAGTTATGTAAGGCTTTATGGAATTAACTATTTCACACAAAACCGCCTGGAAAAACTGAAACAAATGAAGAAGGGGCGTGTGCCTTCACTTCCTCTTCTTCAACACACACCTCTGCTTGCACTCGGAAGGTAGCAACAAAGCAAGCCAGTTCCTCAGTGGCATTGTCTTGGTCCAAATGAGGACAAGCACGTACACTTCAGGAATGGCTTTGTTGTGGTTTGATTTTGCTGTACAAAGTGTGTGCTGTTTGCAAAGTATTTCTGGTAGACACAGGATTTAGAACGGGCTGTAAGTTCAGGTCAAAACACACGAAGGGTATGAACTGTGGTTTTTAAGTGCCTAGCACAGTGCAAGCTAATGAAACCAGGCACTAATGCACTTCAGATTATTAAATCAAAATCTTCCAAGTTTATAATAGTTGCTCCATTTGTATGTAAGTGCAAATTATTTTGTCAGACATTAATAATGAAGTTTGTTTTTTTAAACTCCATGTTGTATTTGTCATTCTTGCTTTGTTTTTTGACAAACAGCTAATGGGATGACTGGTGGAGGAATGTTTATGTAAACAGAAACAGCAGCACTGTGGTATGATCTGTTTTTTGTGCTCATAAAACCAACAGCAGTGCAGGAAGATGGGCTTTTTGCCTCCTTCTTGCGCTTGGGGGGAAGAAGAGGTACTGCCCAAAACATCAGCACCAAGAGCCAGTGGCGAACTGCAGAGCAGGGAGAGCACTGCTGCCAGCACGGGACCTTGGCTTGCATGTGTCTCAGCAGCAGATCTGCAGGCACCTTCCTCCCCTTCCCAGACTGGGTCCAAGGCAAGACCAAGGCTGGGGTTGTCCCAGCTCCACTTACCAGCAGACCCTGGTAAGTAAGATTGCTGCTTGCAGCACCTGCTTCACAGAATGAAGCTTGTATGGAATAGGGAGAAGGGGCTGGGCTGGGAAGCTCAGTCCCCAGCCCAACCCACTGCACACCAGCAAGCGTAACCCCTCCTTTTTCATCTTAAATGCTCTTTGCCTCGATCCCATTTGACTCCCATGACTCTATGAATAGCATAAATTCTTGCACAGGCCTCTTACGTACACCATTTGCTTTCCAGCCTTACAGGCATAACAGTCCAGCTTCCTTATTCTGAATATGGCTTGATCTCACCCAAGATTTTAATGAAGTATACTAATTGCTGAACAAAACCACATAGAAATTACGCCCCACCTCCTAAGCTGTGTCCGGTCTTCACTGCACCGAGAATTACTTAATGTAGTTTTGCTCAAATGCAATAGCATCCATCTTTCAGCCAACATCAGGAAAGGCCAACTAACTAGATACATTGAGGTGGGCAGCAATAAGGTACCAGTAACTGTGTACTACTATGGGATGGCTCCGTTTTCTGGAACAATACTAGTAGGAAAGTCTACAAATCCATGTCTGTACCTTAATCTGCCCCAGGCATGGCAAGGTAATCCTTCAGCCTTTCTGGCCAGAGCCTACAGCAGTACAAAGCCTACTGAACCCCAAGCTTGCTTTACACTGAGCTACCAAGAAAATTGTCAGTTATAAAAAGCAGCCAAGTCTGATATTTAGTAAAGTATATCAGCTCACAGAAAGACCAGGACAGCTATGGAAAACAAACCAGTGAGTAGGTCCTCACTTCTGTATTCAATTTATTAGTCCCTTGTTTTAACCTCACTCAGGGAAAACACACAAATGAAACTGCTTGTATTCTATAGCACAAGCCTCTAATCTCTACAACTCTCAACTGAAAGACAATTTTGGAAGCTTCACTTCTTAAATGAAACAAGTTTAAATATATAAATATAAAACCACCAGTAAAGTGTCTCATACTGTGTCATCTCTATGTTTTTTCATTTGTTGCAATGTTCTGCAGTAGATGCATATAAATGCACTGTGAAGTTTACAGGATGGAAACTGGCAGGTTTGGCCCACATGGATAGGGAATCTGTGGCAGCTTTAAGCACACAAGCTGCTTGGGATTGTGAAGAGGTTTATAGTGTTTGTGCAGAAACATTGCCAAGTACACTTAGTTCAACCAAGTTATTAAAATCTGAATAAAGACAGTTCGTGTCTTAAAACAGTATTTCTAAGCTCCCCACATAGGACAAGAGATGGTATTTTTTTAACCACAGGTGGCTTTTTTCTCCTAATAGACCGTATGATATCATCTGCCTTGCAGGATTTATATATGACAAAAGCACATGACAGCAGAAAACAGTTGTTACAACCCTAAATTTAGTAACACCCCAGACACTTAAGCACACAAACAACTTTTCAGTGGCCTACTCCTTTAAGAGGTGTGTTTAGGTATAGGTCTCTTAAGATCTGACTTTAGTAAACCCACAAAAAAAATGTCTCTATTTGTCATCTAGTATCACTGTATCCTCATGTTCTCACTGCAGCAGCTTTATTAGGTACTGTAATTAGTCACTGCATTCTTTCTTAATCTCTGACTACTAAAATACCTATTTCCAAGTGCTCTTTTGGTTTATGTTCCCAAATGGATTTTAGAACTCCTCTTTAAACCAAATGGAACTTGCTTCTACTTTCAGAAACCAGAATGTCCTCTCAGGGACATTTTTAATTTATTTTTACAGATTTTAATTTAATTTTACAGATTAAAAAAATCCAGACCTTTACTTTCCTTCTTACAGTGATACTTCCAATTCTACACAAAGGCTGAATAGCTCACTCAACTCGTCAATGGGGGGGTTAAAGTGTACATAGCAGGATTTTGTTGGCAGTGCAGAAGTTAAAGATCTTTAAAGATACTTTAGGAAAAAGGAACAACACTGTGTTGTGAGAGATTCTTGATTTATGATTAAATATATTTTGGAACGCAACAGCATTTATAGCAAACTTTTATTCAATAGTTTAAAAAGTGTATGGAAATTTTCACGAACAAAGATTTACTCAATGGAAAATACCTTCTTTTCCCCCTTAAAAAGTTTTGCAAGAACATCCATTAAAGGCATTTACCTACAGTAATCAGTTTTAAAATGCATGGGTACTTTTGGATTTTTTGGATACATGTATACCATTTCCATAGTTAAGAAGCTATTGTCCTGAGCAGTGTATGAATAGACATGTTTTAAACTACCTACTTACAAAACATTTACACAATTGACAACAAGCACAAAACAATTATAGACTTTAAACATTTAATGTGCCTTTTCATCAAGGAAGGCAAATGATAACTGTAGGACTGCTTAACACTGTGTCAATTTAGTACCACGTATTTAGATCTGCAGTATAAAGACACACACAAAACATTTGTGTGGAGTACATTGTTACAATAAACCAAGCTTGTATTCCATCATCATATGTGGTTCTCCCATAACTTCACTCTGTGAAGGATCTGCAAAAACCAAATTGATAGCATGAGGCTTTTACCAGGCCAAAGACCAAGTATATCTATGAACATGACCATGTATTTTTTCATTCTAATGCTTAGTGCAACAGCTTGTGGACTGTTTGGTTTTGGGTTTTGGTTTTGGTTTGTTTTTTTTTTTAGTGTTGCACAATGCAGGTTTAACTCATAAGCCTCTCTCCAAAGCAGAGATCAGAAAACAAATACATCTATAGTAGAAGAGCATTTCATAAGGACCCACACACACTTCAAGTAAAACCAACCAGTTCTACATAAGCACAGTCTCCTATAGGCCGAGTGTCAAGGCTGATTGAATTTTGTGTTTAAGAAAACTCAAGTCTGACTGAAGCTTTTCCCCACAGGCACCCCACATCTCTTTCCAGTGCAACTTCTCTGCACAACAGCTGGGCTCATACTCCTCCAATCTGTTAGTTGGGACACACTCATGGTTTTTCTTCTCCACCTAACCACCTAGTTTCACAGAAATTCTATGCCCTTAAAATATCTGAGATTTCCTCCATTGTATGAAGTATGGTTGTTAGCCACCAAAGGTTATCAAGAAATGTGCAGAGGGCACAAGAGATACCAATGCTGATGGTACAAACTTCATTTCCATACAAAAAAAAAAATTTAAAAAAATTAAAAAAATTAATGCCAGAAAAAAGATTGTAATTGCACTTCAGAAGAAATACACTTTTCTTTATGGGTGTATCAGAGTGTTTTCCTTCCATAAATACAGCGTATTAATGCCAGATTCCTCCAGTCACCAAAACTATTGAATCCAGCCACAGCTGATAAATAGAACCTTATCAAAAACACTTCTAGCTCACTCACTCCTCAGCACTCCATATGCAACAGATTGTAAGCAATGGTAAATAACTAAATTCCTATAAATTATGCTTGACCTTGCTCTACCCTTGAATCACAATAACCTAAAATTCCTTCCCTTGCTCCCTGTAAATCCATCCCAGAAAATCTCAGCTTTACCTCATGCCTCTAGATTCCCACTTACCCCTCCATTATTCCCACTTTCCTGTCTCCCTGGCTCTTTCCATTCTCCAGTCCCACCACAAAATACCCTCTGCCTCCTTCTACACCCTTAACTACCAGCTAGAAAGAAAGAAATTCTTTTTTAAGCTACTCTTCCAGGTTTATTCCATTCCACACATACTAACTGTCAGTCAGTAGCCCACCACACAACTGCAAACTGTTGAGTTAATTTGAGGGAGCCTTCCCCTTGCCACATCCCTGGTTCATTAGTTTGGTACCTCTCCTCTAGCCTTTATTTTTAATTAAAGAATTTGTAAAAACTTTGGATCTTTGTAACTTTCACCTGTCAAAATCTGCATAAGTAGTTCAAAAGTTTCTGGGGAAACAGGAATACAATGTAAGTGCATAATATTCTATTCCTTTAGAAACCCAGTCTACAAGCAAATACAGTCTTTAATATTTCAGAGTAATTTTCACACAACTAGCAGCTGAACCACACTTATTTCTCCTTCCCACAGTACTACTTTGCCTTTAGGAGTTCAATTTTTTTCTTTGTATTTTGTGCGTTTAATTCTTTTATTCCATAGAGGAAAATAACTTCTTGGTTCCCAAATTCTACTTTGAAATGTTTCCATAACATTCAAAACCGAATGTACTTACCATTAAGGATATCCTCAAAACCAATGGATTCATCATTTCCCCTCAGAGTATCCAGTGCGATGTTTGAGCTGTAAAGAAATGGGAGACGCTGGACCTGTAAGAAGACAAGAGTTCAAGACTCTGCAAGTCTGAAATTGAGGGCATTTATATTTGGACTTTTCAGTTGAAATGACAGAGAAAAGCAACCAGCAAAGTCACTGCTTCCTTAAAAAACAACAATGCAGCAAGAGAACTACTGGCACACATAGATAGCAAAACCTACGTAACACCACCATCTTCTGTGGTTTACCTCCCTGTTTGGAAAAGACCAGCCTTTCACTAGATTTGTAGCTTTGACTGCAGTGTAGCTACTACAGCAAATAACACAGTTTAAAAAACATAGGTGGGGTTTTTTTCCCTTCTCCTCTGTTCCCACAAAAAGCTGGGGAAGCTCACTGCAACAAACATCTACATCCTGAGGTCAGTATTGGGTGACTGACATACTGCAGTGTTTGGAAACCACATGCTAAGTTTCCTGCATCTCTGATCCAAGTCAGGAATATAAGTGAAGGAGCTATATTGATTTTCACATCTAAATCAATTATTTCGCTGATCCCCACCAACTTAAGCTTCAAGTCCACTCCCAGTTACTTTTACTCTTCTGTACCCTTCACCTACAGTATTATAAAAAAAAAAAAATCAAAAGCTACATACAGCATTCAGATCCTAAACATTCTGAGAATGGCCTATCTGTACTTAAAACTGCATTTACTGCTAGTAGTGATACTTCAGTTATACTATGAATGTATTTTACAACTATAAAATTATTTTGTGTGTAAAGAGATAGCTACATGATATGTCAGAGATTTCCATAATCACTACTGGTACCATTGCTAGAAGATCAAATAAACTATTGCAGTAAATATTTCAGAAAGTGAAATAAAGCCACAACAGAACTTGTGTTACCTAACATGAAACTGGGACTGAAAAACCTTCCAATCCTGTATTCCCTCACCCATCCCCCAAGAACACCTGCAGAGAATACACTAGCAGAATATCCTCACCTGACTCATTTGCTGCCATGTGCTAACATAAGTTAGGAAAAAAATTTTTCCTCGCAAGACAGCACAGCTGAGATCAACTGATGTTTTCATACATCCTGACTTGCACATCTTCAGGACTAGCAATTTCTGCCAAGTTTAATGCACCTCACTGTGGTTCAGTAGCAACTGATCCACTGGAAGGGAATATAAAATCGCTCTAACCCACTTGGAAAAACAACTCTTAATAGCTTGACGACTTCAACAAACCAAAAAAAGTTGACTGGGACCAATGAGTTTTCCATGTCTCCCAAGAGACAAAGTCAGTGTCTCTCCAGTTACCCTCCATCCTAGGAGATCAAAAGGAAAAGGAGACAGATTCAGCTTCCCAAGTAAGAGTTAAAACCTTTGAACGTAACTCCCTGTAGACCTCCCTGATCTTACAAGAAAGGCTGCAGAACAAAATGAGCACATAGCAAATTCTCTGCTTCAGGTTTCCTCTTTAGGTTACCTCTAAATCCACTCCCAAATCACTACCTGCTTCAGACCCAAGTCTTTTCCCTACACATGCAGAGATCCCTTCCCACAAAGGTCACACATTCCAGAGGAGAGTATTAATCCTAGGAGTTAACACTCAATTCCTCCTTTTCTTTAAAGGCTTAGAGGAAGCTAGTCCACAGAAAAGCTAGAGCAGTTAGAACTCCACCAAGAAATCAATAAAAGAACAGCAGCCAAAAAGCTTTAGCATATCGATTGTTCTGGAAACTATTAACTGCAGTGTTTGGTTAGTTGGTTTTAATAAAAGCAGCCCAGTTGGAGAATTTTTTGGAAAGATAAGGTATTTCAACAAAGAAAGATGTCTCTCTGAAAGCATGTTCCGAGATAAAACATTTTTTTTAAGTGGTTTAAGTTATACCAGTTGGATAAAAATGCCTACCTGTTTCACTGCTCTGAGTTCCATCTGCAGCTTTAAAGGTGCATGGAGTCCTTGAATGTTTCTCAACGTGGCAAAGTTTGTTTTATCCTGATTTAACTGGAACTATCACAAACAACATTGATTTTTATTTTAGAAAAAGGTACTTTCAAGTACAGCCATAGAAGAGATCTGTGGCATCCTACTTAAACACACATTAAATTTATATGTAAAAATTCAATGATACCATCATATGTGTCTCAAATGTACACTAAAGTATTGCAGTAATATTTGTTTTATGAAACTGAAATTGCTTTTGGCTGGGTTTTATGACAAATCAATAAGTAGCAATTTTATTTTGTTGTTTGTGACAATCGGGACATGTACCACCACCAAATGGTGTAGTTTTGCACTACTTTACATTACTACAATACTGTCAGCACAAACTCAAGCCAAGTCTGGTTTAACCTGACCATTGTTAGCCATCAAAGACTCTACTTGATGAGAAAAATATTTCAAGCGTTCTCAAGTAGGAAGACAGAGCACCACACATATGACTCTGAAAAGCAAAAGAAAGCTCATCATTTATCAGCTGTTCTAAAACTGAACAGCAAACCAAAGAAAATTTAGTAGATGGTTCTTTTAACGAAAAAGTGCTGGCTCATGAACATCAAAGTATACAAAAGTAACTTAGGCTTAATGTTAAACTTGACTTTGAGTAATCCAATCTCAAATTTGGCTTTTATAGTAGTGACTACATGCCTGTAATGTTGACACAATACAGTATCATAAGGTAAAACAAAAAAGTACAAAACTTTAACATCTGTACTTAATCCCCATAACAAAAGCTTACTAGTACAACAATATCATCCCATTTATGTAAAGGGATCTCAAAAATCAACAGGAAAATACAAGTCAAAGGCATAATGTGTATTTTCTTCATAATAACCTACATGGAATCTCTTCAGAAGTTAGCAGAAAATATGTCTCACCCAAAAATTCTAATTCTGGTCACATAATTTTTCCATTTCTTTTACTTTATAAAGGTGGGGGTCCTTAATCTGGGTAGCAGAAACATTTGGTTTCTACTGGTGATATCAGAATAACCTACCATTTATGGCAGTAAAAACAACTATAACTTTCTTGGGCTAGGGTAAGTCTTTTCCTATTCAAATGTACATGAAAATAATTCTTAGATAAACTGGCCATAAACTTACAGAAAAACTAACCAAACAATAGGTAGAAAAAACAATTTAAAAGTTTCACATACTTCTCAGGGGATCACCTTGTGTATTTCCATTATTTCTGTGAATTTTTTTCTCTCTAGCATGTAATCTTTTAATTATGCAGGTTTTACAGCAAGAGTTTAAAACTAAGCTATAGCAGCCAGTTGTAAAAACAAAAAGTAAATCAATCAACAAAGAGCTCTGAAACATTCATAGTGTTTATAAATAAGCCCGTGAATTTGGTGTCACATAACACCCTTTTAACTCAAGACAGCACTAGCACTGGTTAGAATTAGAATACATTAGACATTACATTCAGACCTTCTCATGCTGATTAGCTTAACAATTTGGAACATTCTATCGGAATACTGCATTTGCTTCAGGACATTTTATTACATCAGATCTTCTGTGCTACAAAGTAAGCACTGGAGGTAAGTTGAATCATCTATTTTGCCAAGGCTGTCCTTCTAGTCTCCCTTTACCTTCAACCTATGATCTACAGATCACTTAAATGGTCCACAAGTGATGACAATGCAGGACAAGATTGCATATGCTTACAACAAACTGTATGTGTTAAATTTCTAAACGGGACCAAGTAATTTAATGAAAAATATTTATGTGTTCACAGACTGAAAACAAAGATATATGTTAAACCTACAGTCAAAATAGGAGGAACACCCTTCCAGAAGTGACAGGTATGCCTCCATCTAATTACAGAGGCTGCATACACAACTAACTTAACCTGTAGATGACTAAACCCTACTATGTGTATCACTACTTGAAAGCCCACTCACATACTTGCAGAGAGTCACAAATGGGAGGTTAACATTAAACACATTTGCCAACAATGTTATTTGTTTAAATAAAATGTTACTATTGTTAAACATCTTTAATCTGTTAAAGGCAAGACCCTGTTGGTACTTGTTACTATAAAAAGCAGACCAGGTAATCACGTTAATTTAAAACATCACAGTTAAGAGTGAAGACAGCTACATTTGATGCTATACTTACATTTTTTTCTGACAGCTCCAGTGGGTGGGTGGGCAACAATTCATTTTTCACACTAGTAAAGCTAGAAATACAAGTTAAAAAAATGGAACTTCAAATTAATCAGGTTACCATTTTTACTTCACTATCAGAATAAAAAGAATTTAAATTTCAGGTATCCTTTTCAATATCTGACAAAACAAAATGAGATTTTCTTCTTTGACCCTCTTCAGAAATAGAAAAAAAAATATTAATAAATGAAAACATCATAGATTTAATTGTAGCCCAACTACCTGGTATCTGATTTTAGAAGTCTCCAAGCTTTTGCAACTGAATATCGTATATACAAGAATGAGGGGGTGGAAGGTATTACCTGTATTTTAAACTCTGTGAACTTCTTTTAGATTCATTATCCAAGACATGCACATAATTTTGCACTCATGTAAAATGGCACAACTGAAACCCATTATTTTCACTATATTAACTTTACTTTTTGTACCAATGCTGAAATTAATCATTTCCTACAGTGCTATGGCACACTCAATGTACATGCATATTAAAACCAGCGTATAGTTCATACTTACTAATACTTTGCTATCTCTTTTCTAAAGAGCTGTATCACACAGGTAAAAGTCCACTAATGTTATCTACTTCTTCAAGTGACACTTCATAGAAAATTCACGCTTGAAAGATACAATTAACTACATGCACTTCAGGCTTTAGCAATACACCTGCCACTAACCTTCTTTAAAGGCAACATTTAACACATACTTTCTTCCTATATCTGAAGTTCAACATTGGCTACTGCATAATTCAACAAGAACAAGTAAAGCATACCCTCTACGCAGAAGATCAGGACCTTCAAACAGTCCTGAAGCTGAGAATTCAGTAATGGGGATACTATCCTTCAGCAGAGAAGCAGCGCCTCTGGAATTCTGGAACACAAAAAAAAAAACCAAAAAACCCCAAAAAACAACAAGGGAGGATTACTTTAACAGAAGCAGACCCCTTCTGTACGGACCATTAGGCCTGACATATGAAACAAAGTGCTCAAATGCTCCTTAAACTGCTCATATACAAACCCTAGACTCTATTTAGAGTCCCTGAAAAAACCCAAACCAAAACAACCAAAACACTAACCCCACACTAAATCAGAATTCTTTGAGAGAGTCTTATAACAGTCACAGGTACTGGTAATGCATTTCTTGGATCTGGCTGAAACACTTAAATTTGCAAGTACATTCCCATCCTGGGCTGCAGGGATGGAAAGGAAGATGGCAGGTCATGCTCAGCTGATAGGACAGAAGGGAACATGACTGAGCATTCCTTCATTTACTTCAAACACAATCAAGTAAAATCGAATCAATTTTATCCATGGTTTAAGGCTAGCATAAAGAGGACAAAATGTATTCAAGTGGCCTAGTATGCCCATTAAATGAAAGAGCAAGGGAAAACCAGTATACTTTTAGCAGAAGACCAGAAAAAACACCTCCACAGACTAAGTAAAGCCATCTTAACTCAGACCGCAGAATTCGTGCTACTGTGCCTGATTTTACTGAAGTGATTTTAGTTCATACAAATTGTTCCAACAGGCCAATGTAAAATCAATTCTGGAAGGTAACAGCGATGAGCTGTTCAGTGGAGGAGTTTCCTCCAGCAGCACCCTCAGAGACAATAGAAAATTCATGCTTACAGTTAAGGTCTTTTGTATTAATGTGTTAATGGTCCGCAACTTAACAGCTATTAGAAAACCCTAACATACCTGTTATTATGTGTGTATAAAGCACCTACCAACTAACGTGCTCAACACTAACCAGACCTTTCTGAGATGGCTGTAAGTGAAAGCATTAAAGAGGTGAGTTACTCGGAAGATGTGACAAGAGGGAAGATCAAAGTGAAGTCAAACATAAGGAAAAAACCACAAAATACGCCCAAAAAGTAACTCTCAAGCCACACCAGTGCCCAGGCCGTCTTCGGTGGTCACACCACTGCTGCCCACCGCAGAGGACCGAGGCACGATCTCCCCCCGCCGCGCTGGCTGCGGCACCGAGAGGCTGGGGGCTACCGAGGGTTAATCAGGGGGTCTCAGCCTCCTCACCCCACCCTCAGAGTAAGGGCTTTACCCACAACCACGCACCCCTCAGGCCTTCTCGGCCCAGAGCGCTCGTGAAAGCCTGGCAAAGACCAGCCGGCACAGAGCCGGACGAGGGACACCGGGCCCCCGGGGAGGGAGGGCGGGCGCCCCGCGCCCCTCAAGACCGCACCAGACCCCCATGACTCAGCACGGCCCCAGCACCCCTCACCCAACGGCCGCCACCCCCAAAAGAAGCCACCAACCAGGTAGGGGGAGAAAGCGGGTCAGCCAGGCGGGCCCACCCGTCTCCCTTACACCCCAGCACAAGGACAACCCTCACCCAGCCCCACCACGGGCCCGCACTCACCATCTTGAACCCTCACGCACGGCCACTTCCGCCCCCCCGCCGCCTCACTTCCGCCCCGCCCCCGGCGCGCTGCGTCAGACGCAAGGAGGGAACAGCGCCCCCTCGGCGACAGGCCTGTGGGGGCGGGGCCTGGCAGGGGCGGGGCCTGGCGGGGGCTGGGCCTGGCGGGGGCTGGGCCTGGCGGGGGCTGGGCCGCGGCTG
>JAVJGJ010000014.1:22781596-22794069 GCA_035590215.1 Microhierax caerulescens | reverse complement strand
CCTTATAGTGTTTGGACTCTATTATGATTCCGTATCATACAGCACTCCAGCTTTCACGTCCATTAACTTACCTATTTTCTTGGCTGGCTGTTATGTCCTAATGGTACTTCAAATTCTTAAATTATGGTTGTGATGAATCAGACTTAAGCATTTGATCCAGAAATGACTCGGCATGCATTGCAGAACACCGACTGGATAATTGGAATGTCCCTTCTGGACCTGAAATGGACAAACCAATGAATTGATGATATTTATGCACCAGTGTGTACTTTGTAAGTGAATAGCTTCCAACAGTTTTCAATTTTTTTGATCTTGAAAGGCAACGAGAACACATTTCAGTCATGACAGAGGCATGTGTGAGTGATAGATCCATTGAGGAGCGATACAGCTTGAGCTGTTTCTTCTGCCCTGAGTTTTCTGTTTGCTAGCTATGTACCTGCACACATGGTGTCTCTCTTTGCTCAAGAGCCAACTGGAAACAGGGACAAAGCTACCTTGCAGTCCCAGGACCTATATCTGTTAACCCTTGCAAGTCCCCATGGCCCTTAATTGCCCTGCAAAGTTCTGCTTCGACAAAATAGTGGTTCTGTTTTGCTGCTTCAGCTCACCTGGACAATTGTCAGTGTTGGCTTGGGACAACGGCATACCTCCTTGCTTTCTTACAGATTAAGCTGTCCTAGTTTCTCTTCTGCAGGCTTCAGGTGTGATGCTTGGATTTGCTTCAGAGAAGTGGTGTGAAATAGGTGTATGAAGGACTGCAAGGTTTCCTTTAGAATGGGGACCTAGATGGCATCTGAAAGACCTGGAGATACTGCAGTGAACCTCAGGGTGGCTCATGGTTTGGCACTTTTGGGTCTTTCCTGGAAGCTGTTTCTAAGTACAGGCAATGGAGATGGTGCATTTATCCCCCTGGATGCAGGGACCAGACTGTGCTGCCTGCTTTGCCTGTGCCTGAGCAGTAGAAACCCAGGCTGAGATGGGGGCTGGTGCTGCCATGGAGATAGAAGAGTGTCTTGCAGTAGCAGTTTTCTCCAGCCACCAGCAGTCCCAGAAGTAGAAAGCTTCATTACCCAGGCTGATCCCTCCTACCTCTAGTCCTGTGGCAGGAACAGGCCAGACATACATGCTTGGAGCAGGGGGAAAACCCCCAAATTTCCAATCACCACCCAAATTTTGTGAAAATTCTGCCTAAAAGTTCTCCTGCCTCTGGAGAACATCATCAAAATGCAAGTATTCATGCTGATGGGGATCACAGTATTGATTAAACTAGGAGGAACTGTTAAGTCATCACTCCTCCTTATATTCACATGTAAACAAAACCTTTAAATGGCTCTTCAGTGTTGACCACAGGTTCTCGTTTCTTTCTCTTCTCTTTTTTTTTTTTTTTTTTTTTAAAAACAAAAAAAGAGTGATTTGGTGTAATGATGTAATTGGAATTATTATGGGTAGGTACAACTGTTCAACCAAAAAAAAAAAGTTACATTTACTTACAGAATGGCCTGGGGTACCTTTAGAACAGATGTTAATACAACAGCTTGTCAGGAGCTCTGAAATACAGAAAACTACTGATATCCCAGGTTTTCTTACAAAATGGAGTAAAGCCATATATCCAGTATGAGGTTAGCTGGTGGCCATGTTCTAGTGCTGCTGCAGATCAGAGTCAGCTCATTTATGCTGGAGATGCACTGAAGGTCAAACTACTGGGTACCACATGCTCCTGAGCATTTCATCCAGCTTCTGCAAGTGCTTATTAGTTGCACACATGTGGGTATTCCCACCCCCTTCAATGGGATGACTCATAAGGAAGTGCTCATAAGCAAAAGTAAAGTCCTGGTCTGCATTTGAACAGAATGACCCGCGTTTTAAAGAGCATAGAGAGGTGAAGACCCTATTAAGAAATCACGTGCACTCTCTTTCCAGTGCAGGACTCTCCCCTACAAAATACATTTCTGCTGAATGTGTTTGGATCAGGAGGAAATGATGATTTTGATGGTAAACCCCACAAAGGTTCAGTTGTATTTAACAAGCCTTAAAATAGGTGCAAATCCAACAATGACTGAAACAATTACTTCATGATGGATAACTTTATTGCCCACAGATGGCACTTTAAACCCAGAAGGTCAGATTCTTTGTATACACTGAAGTTGCAAAGATAAACTGATCATTCTCCTTAACCTCTCATTGTGCAGGTGAAAAAAGATCAGTCAACATGTTCAGGATAACTGGAGTAGTTGGAAGAGAGTCACTCAGCCTCAAATTATGAAGATGTTAGAAGTAAAAAGCCACCAAACCTGTCAACTTCAAGGAATTTTCTAATAACTTTTAATATCATATGTGGTTTTCTTTTAACTAAGCCATAAAGCTAGCTTTTGGATTTACTTTCTTCAGTCAGAAAAATTCACACTGTGTGAACGGAAATTTAAAAGTAGAAGCTGGAAAAAAATCAGATGGGGATAATAATCCAAAATGTAGTCCTGGTTTTGAGTTCAGCAGATCTACCCTTTTAAGAGAAATTGAGATTTAGTTGAAATCAGTAGAAGGTTGATTATGTGTGCATGGTTACTCATTTGTCTGTGGAACTGAACTTACATGTCATATTGGAAAAAATATATGCATTTTCATTTATTTAATATTTTTTTAATTACTTGTAATCAGTGGTTTTGTTTAACAGATAATTCACATTTTTATTTACTTCATTCAGGAAGAGGATCACTGTTTTTTGCAAAGCAGAAAATAATTGAAGGAAGTTCTTTCTTTTGTTGCCCTGCAAATTACAGATTATACCCTCTGCTTAAAAAAAAAAATAATTGTCCTTGCCTTATTTTAGACAGAATGCTAACTTTTGCAATCTAAATTAATGTTTGCTCATTAATTAAGCAACCTGGTTGACTGACTTTCACATGTATCTAATAAGCCTTCCAAAACAAATAGAGTATGCTCAGAAAAATCACCCCTTTCCCTATGGGAGAAGATTCCTCAGTTATCAGGATTAATTAGTTCTCTTGTTGTCACATGAAAAGAAGTTGCACCCCCCAATGTAGGTCAGTGTGAGGGTAGGCTGCTGATGGTCGCATAGTGACAGGCACAATGATAAGTGAATGTGTCCTGTTGAGCCGTGACCCTTCAGAAAAGACAGTGTCAAGTAAAACGCCCAGAGAAGGTACATAGAAGGCATAATCTGCTTCTAAATATTGACAGTAGGAATTTCCCTGCTATTCTCCTTCCTTTTTCTTTTCTGGTAAACATGTCAAAGTCTATTGCATTTGTGCTCTGCATCAGTTTTGAAGCATTTAAAAACGTAAGGGAGCTAATGACCCATAAATAGATAGGATGTCAAATAAAGCTATTTTTCTTCAAGACTAAGCATCTCGCTGGTAAAAGCATTGTCTTGCATACTTTTAAAAGCAACAGTATGGGCTTGAAAGAAGATCTTTTACTTCAGTTTTTCATCAGTGAAAAACTAGCTAAATGAATGTATAACAAATTGATGTATCATGCCAAATGTGCTGATGTTAGGTCTTGAATGTTAATATGATTAACTACTGCAGTTTAAGTGTCTAAAATGTACTTGAAATCAATGATGAAGCTCTGGCTTATACCAATGGGAGCAAAGGCAGACAAACACTAAGCAATCCTTTAGATCCCACTCACAATATTTACAAATACTGTGGTGTCTTTTAGATATATGTAATATGTGTAAAAGGGCAAAAGCTTGAAGATGTATCTGAGTGTGTGTGTGTGTTTGCCTGCAGGATGGGGTGAAAAGATCTGGTGTTTGGTTTGGTTGATTTTTTGTTATGTTTGGGTTTTTTGTTGTTGTTGTTTCTTAATTTGACTTTAATAACTCTGAAGCAGATCTTCTGGCATACAGGCTTCCAGGCTGTCTTGTTTTATATGCTTAATTTAAGATAGATCTTGAGATCTTCATGTGGATGCCTTTGCGGTTATCACTGTAGAGTTATCAAGAGAAAAATCTGTAACACTTAACAATAGTTTCTTGCCCTTCACCTTTGGCAGATTCTGAAAACAACAGCAGCCCACAGAACCAGGGCTGGTTTCCTGGTCTCAGCGTGGGTCAGGCATGGGCATGATGCTGCATGGCTGGCTTTGCTCCTGGGCAGGGTGCTGGTGCTGAGCAAAGCCAAACACTCAGCGCTGCAGTCATGACCAGGCACTGCAGACTTGCTCTCAGCACCTGTCACTCACATGGATTTTCCACCTTTCCATCAATTTTACACTGAAAGCAGCCTAGGTGTTGCTTTCTAGCAACTGGGCTAAGTGTTCCAACTCTAGCAGCTGGGCTTTGATCCCAAAGGATTCCTCTGGTAGACCATTACTGATGGTTTTTTCATACATATTGAACTGTTCTTAATCACCATTGCGTGCTTTCAGCTTTTCTAGGGCCTGAAATAAGGAGCAATTCAGGGAAGCCTGCGGCCAGGTTTCCCTCTGAAGTAAGGAAGAAGATTCATAAAGCTGGGTATAAACAATGCCTTCTTAGGAGAGCATCCGAGCCTCCAATTCTGGCATGACAAAAGAAATAGAAATGAAAATTAGGAACATGGTAGTTTCACAAATTGTCATATTGTTTAGTTGGAGGACATTAGCAAACTCTCTTAAGCAAAGTGACTAGGTTGCTCTTCAAGAAGCTGCCTAAGCTCTTGCAACATCTTATCTGAATTTCTCAATGTTTAGCTTCAGGGACATGATGTCAGAACAGCAAATGAGTAGACTCATAAACTGTAAGCATCTGTGGAGGACTATCCCATAAAAGCACAGTGCGTTCCTTGGGAGACCCAGCATTTCAGAGTTGTGATCCATAAATGGTACGTGAGAAAAATGTATGTTTGCAATATATCACATAACAAATTGATTCTTCAATGATTTGCTGCATCTTTTTTCTCCCCTCTTAACAGCTGGCAGAATATATTCCTTTCTAGCTAGAAGTATGATTGTCTATACAACTTGCAGAGGAAGTCTGTGTATTTGTACAGTATCACCATTCAAATTTCTGGTAATATTTGTGGTAAGATTTCTTTATTCTGAAAACTTGTTATGCCCTTGCTTGAAGCCTGTTCAAGTGAGCTATAATTTAGTTTATGTCTATGTTTAAGTGTACCCTTTAAATCTTGTTTTCAGTAGGGATGGATGATGGCATATACAGAAAAACTGCTGGAGCCACAGCATAAAGATATACAGAGCTAAAAAGAAAAGTGCAGATAAATGTAACTAACTTTGACGCCAAAGGCTAGTTAAAAGTTAGTTAACCCCTATAGTGCACATTTCCTATACTGTAAAGAAGAAGAAACAGCTCTCTGAACACCTCAAGCAAGTGGTTTTGGACACCTAATCAGCTATTTGCTTCTTTTCATGGATTGTGCTAGATAGTCCCAGGAGGCAATTTAGACCTCTTGCCTCCACTGATGTTACCGCCAATCAGTAGGAAATACTGACTGACAAATGGAGCACAGCTGGCTCCCGTAAACAAATCAACAACCAAAACCAAACCCCAAACCCAACCCAAAGTCGGCAGGTGAGGACAGTGCCTCTTTACCTTTTGTACAAAATCCTTGTACTTTTAACATCTCTCTCCGCAAGTGGAGACTTGGCTCCTAGGCCTTTCTCAGACTGAAGGAGTTCAAGTCCACATCTCGGAACAGAGTTTTGTTATTCAGCCTCTCATCTGAGGCTACACCTGCTGCTGGGTTAAAGCTGCTGAATTTGGAGCAGCCATTGACTTTGGAGGGTTTATACAGCTGAAATTCAGTTGCCAATCTCAGCCAGAGCTGGTGTCCAGAAGTTCCCTCTATAGTCAACAAACGAGGGACTCCTCTCCAGTGGGTGATCCTTCTGTGTTTGGTGCATACAGCTGTTTGTATTTGGCTCTTAAGGGAATGGCTTAAAATAGCTAAACTGAAACTGTACTTGACTGAGCTCTAGTGGAAAATCTGCATTACCCTTGTTGATATGATGCTGTTTCTCTCGTATGTTGACAAAGAAATACTTTCTGTTGGAGTAAAGTGATCAGGGGTACTCTCTGCTCCTCTCACAACACTGAAATCTTCACAGATTGCACGTGGGTTCAGATTTAGACTTAAACTAGGTTTCAACTTTAACTGTTTCAAAATATTTTCTTATTATGTTCCTAGCTTCTGGAACACTTTGCTGTCAGCGGGAGGGCAATGGGATGGATCAAGGACTGTTTCTTCTCTAAAGCACGTGTTTCTGTCTGCTTGCCACAAAAGCTTTTGTGACCCGTAGCCTCTTACGGGGCCAAGATAAAACACGATGCCTTTTCAGCGCTTCCTGGCTTGTTTAAAGGGAAGGTCCAGTATTCCTCTAGTCTTCTGACCACGGGGCTTTTTCATGGACTTCCTAAAAATTGCTTTCGTATGTCTTGTGAGAAGCCTGCCTGGATGCTTTCAAGTGCCCTAAATTACGTCATGTTACACTGACACCCAGGGTTTCACCCACACCAGACTGCTCTGGCTGTGGCTAGGGCCATGCTGGCATGCTTTCTTTCTCAATAAGCAGCAAATCCGGTCTGGAAGGTGCCTTGATCTTGTTCTCAAAATTTACTGTAGAGCTGTTCAGTTGCCTTTTGACACCACTTCGCCCGTAGGAAGCCTGCAGCCGGTGAGAGGCCGTAGGTAACAGTGCTGTGACCTTCAGTCAGGAAGGGAAGATCCTTAACCCCCTTTCACTCCTCCCAGAGCAGTTCCAGCCTTGCAGCAAGCTGTTTGATGAGGGTTAGGTATCTCAGAGGTCAGTACGTGGCTCTTGCTGTGGAAGTGTCTGACTTTTGCCCTTCCCATTGAAGGGGCTGCCATGGTGGTGTTTCCTAAGGAAACACAGCCAGTGGTGCTTGAGGGCACACTTCCTTGCTTAGATGTGTAGCCACAAGGCCTTGAACTTTCTTCGTGATACAATCTGGGAACAACTTGAGAGCAAAGTCATTGACCAAAACTTGCATAACTTTAATTTCAACTTTCTTCCCTGAGTAATTTTCATGGATTATATGAGTCCCGAGTTAGGACAACAGGATCCTGCTCAAAGGAAGGGTATGTGTAGTGAGGGGGACAACTCATTTTCTTTGCTTTCCTCTCCTAGTATAACATCATAAACGTGAGCAGACTGGGAACAGGATGATTTGTCACTGTTAATGTGTTGGGTTTTTTTCTCTCTCTTTGTTTTTCTAGGATCTAATTCAGGATCAAAATTAAAAGTTCCTGAGTTGAGTACAAATGGCACACAGCACGTTGTTCAAGCAGGCCAGACTTTAAATCTCACCTGCAGGTAACCAGCTGAGTTGGATTCTGATAATTTGGCTGGGACTTCATACACCTGACACTTTTTTTTAACTGAAATTAGAAAAAAAATGAAACCTTATGTTGTGGGGAAAGGTGGGGAGTGAACTTCAATGGTAATTGTTTAGTAGTTCTTTGTTGTTGTTTCTGTTGTTGTTTTTGGAAAACAAGATAAAAGAGAAACCCAGAAATAGCCTGATATAATAAAAAGAAAGCTTGGGAACTGGAGCTATATAATTGCAGACCAACATAATTGTTTCTGCTTCCTTATCTGTATTTGCAGGGGGGAAATGGTTCATTCATGGTCTTTGCCTGAAACTCTAAGTAAGGATAGCAAAAGGCTGAAAGTAATTAAATATGCCTGTGGAAGGAATGGGAAGCAGTCCTGCAGCAGTCTGACCTTGAGCAGAACTCAAGCAAGTGACACTGGGAACTATAGCTGCAAATACCCAACAAGTCCAGCAAAAAAGAAGAAGGAATCTACAGTCTATGTATTCATTAACGGTAAGATTACATTTTTTAACACATCTTGATACTTGCACTTCAATAGAGCAAAATGGATAAATAAGGCAGTTCAGCTGTGGTTAAATACAGGGGTTTGAATGTTTTCAGCCTTGAAAAATGTCATGTTAATTTTCCAGCTAACATATAAATTGGTATAAATGTATAGATATTATGCTTTCTCAGAGCCTACTAGTGTTTTATCTGCTAGGAAAAAAACGAAGAAAGAAAAAGACCCAATCCAACAAGTCTGCTAGAATAAATAGAACTCCACATGGAAGTTCTTTGTTGTTTCTGTTGTTGTGAAATGGGTAGCAGAGAAATCATATCTTACAAAATCAGATGATGACTGATGAAAACCGTGTGTCTGGTACGATGTTCACTTCAACCTGTCTGTCTACAAGTATAGATTTCTAGGCAGCTGAGGGATGCCAAACCTGTCTATCCAGATCACCACATCATCTCATGCTGTAGAAAATGACTGCATGTTAAGTCATATTAAAAAATGTACTCTGTAGTCAATGTTACACTGATTGTAAAAATCTACAATAAATGGAATCAAACTGAACACAGAATTGTGTTTAGCAAAGAAGTGTTGTGTAATGTATGGGAAATGCTGGAATTAGGTCAGTTAGGCTGTAACAAAAATTGCTTTCTGATCCTGTTTTCTTCCAGGATATTAATCAGACGCTTCTCAGAGCAGTTGACTTCAATAGATACAATAATAAAATAAGAAACTATACAAACTTTAGGGATTTAAGTTAATTTTATATTTTAGTTTTTCTTGATTTTTACACAATATCATTAATAGATTACTGTAAGCTATCAGGATTCACAGATTTTGAAAGCCCATATTACAGAGAATGTGCAACTGGAATTTTTCCAAATTATGTGTCTGCTGCTCCTAACAAGTTCACATCAGAGTGAATTAGCCCTTGTTTCCATTTTGTGACATGAAGAGGGGACTGGTGCTGTGAAAAAGCAGAATGAAATGGACCTCTTGTTACAGTGATAGAAAATAGGATAGCTCCCCCCATTATTGTATATTGCTTTATTGAGAATTCCTGAATAATTCATGCTGTTCACCCTGCTTTCCTTCATCTGAAATGCACCTTAGAGTGTTTCTCTTGCCCAGCTATTTTCAGACAATTCACTGGATAACCAACTACAGGTGCATCCATAGAAGCATAACAAAAGCAGGTTACTCATTTAATGACCACTGTCTCCTGCTGCCTAGGAAAACTTACAATTTTCTTGGATGACTTTTGCAAGTTTCCCATCAAGAAAGGACTTTCTTGAAACTCTCACCTTGGATGTCATCTCTGTGAGATCTACCCACAATCCTCTCCATTCACCACAGGAGAAGAGCAAAGATGGTTGTGACTCTGACAGAGAACCTTTCTGCTAAATGCACTTTACGATATAAGAGATTCTTATATGTTCTCTTGGTGTCTTTCCTGCTTGAAGTGTTAATTTTTCTGAGTCCTGAATTTTTACAAATGGAAGACACAACCCGTCTTTCTAACTCTTCAGTGCTTCCTAAGTCATACATAGCTTGCTTGTATCTGAAAGATTCTCAATTAGATGTGTGTGAACCAAGGTTATCTGCCTAAATCACATGATGATGGAAGAGAAACGTATCCTTGGAGAAATGGTTTTTGGACAGACAGATGGACTCCCCCCCCCCTTCTGCCCACACACACACACATCCACCCCCCAGTAATCAGTTAAGGAATACTGCCTGAGTGTCTTGGTTTTGTTTATTTTTCAAGGACCTTCAGTCATTAAATGTTGATGTCACTGTTGAAGATAAGATTAGATTACATTTCTCCTCCTACCTGACTTGCCAAAACCCAGTAAAATATTTAAGGGACAAGCATGTATCAAGCTTAGACCTCTTTGGCATCTTAATTTTCTGATTTGAACAATCCTTTTGTTTGAGAACCAATTTCTTAACACTGAAGTGTTGATAGGGTCCTAGTAAGCACATATGAGAGTTAGAGCAAGCTGCTGATAGCAAGGGAGGCTGCAAGGTAACAGCTCATTTAATGCCTGTTGAAGGCATCGCTCTACCCTCAGGTGGGGAAAGGTATATTAGTCCTCCAAGAATTTACAATTTCAGGAAGAATTGTTGAGTAGGTTGAAAAGAAACAAGAAACCAACCACCCTTTCTGATCAATGTAGTGTTAGCATTTGGAAAAAATACACTAAGGAATCTCTTAATATAAGTAAGTCCTTGTTTCTGTGAATGTGGATGAAATTCAATTATCTGGCTCAAGGCGGGGTGAGATATGGGTAACAAAATCATCTGTGAAGACTACCTTTCCTGAGTTTAGTTTTATTTTAAATGAATTTATGGGTGCTTAGGAAATAAACATTTGTAAAATTGGGGTCCCTCCTGGTTTTGTATTGTTTCCTGTGGCAGGACGTTGTGTCAGTCCATTTCCCATATTAGCTCCATGTGGATCACTGAGGCACCTGTTTCCCATGTCTTAGCATGCTGCAGATGAGAACAAATAGTTGCTATTTACAAACACAGAATCCGAATCAGGAAAATTGATATTGTTTGTACAGGAAGTCATCACTTATTGTTTTAAAAATGTTTTTCATTTCCGTAATTAGAGTGATACTGAATATGAACTGGATTTAAAAAGCCCCAAACAAACAAACAAACAAAAAAACCCCACCCCCCAACAAAACAATAAACCTAGCAAGTCCTTCGGTTCAGTAATGAATGTATGCTGTAGCAAATGAGCTTCTGTAGATGAAACCAAGATGCAGATCAGTGAGAAGGACACTGCAAGTCCCACATGCCCCAGGATGACCTGAAGCATTTCTGAAGTCCTGTGCTTGGGTGATGGAGAACAGGCAGGCTGGTGACTTCTCTTGCAGGAGCTAGTACTGACACCACCCTTCTTTCAGCTGGAGAGGTCACTACTGCCTTGCGCAGGACAGTGAGTGTGCAGTGTGTGCCACAGCAGCTCTTGACTACACACAGCTCAGGAATTGAGACATCAAGTGAGGGAAACTAACTCTCTTAAGAGCCTTGGGCTTTGCTCTAAGAAAGCTGATGTGTCCTGACTTCCACCAGAAGCCATGGGAAAAATCTGAAATGAAGCAAAGCTGTTTTGCCAATTTCTCCACTGTCTCGGACCCCAAACTGCTCGGATCTTTGTTTTGTTATGCAATGCAGCCTAGTAGTAAAATGGAAAGTTCCATAATGAACGCTCACTGTGTACACTGGAGTGAGGCATGGGGAATTCTCTGCTTGAAAAGAGATAATTATGGAATAAAGACATTTAGAATCAAAAGTTATCAGCAGGCTGTTTTGAAACCTATGTAATTTCCCTGGGGACAGTGCTGAAGGCTTTTCTTTCTGCCTGCCTTTGTTCTGCTGTCTCCAAGACACTATTTTCCAGTTACTGGTGCTCATTCATATTCTTCAAAAATGCGCAGTTCTCTTCATTCTCTCCTCTCCCCATCTCTTGCCTTTGATCAATTGTTGCCATGGTATGACAGAGGAAAAGCATATAAGTTCAACTAACATTGATATATCAAGGTTAGATTTTTGCAAGTATTTAAACAAACTTTGATTCAAGTTGAAATGTTGCTGCTTCCTGTGATGAAGATAGCTTTCAGCTATTAATATACAAGAATAAGGTCTTCTGCTGCAACAAAGAATTTGTCGCTAAGTGAAGTTGTACTTGGCTTTAGGGTGTTAGCCCATTTCTTGGTCGATGTTCTCCCTCTCCTTGTCTCCTTTGGCACTCCTGCTGTGTGTTTCTTCTGACCACATACTTTTCCTTGTGTAATGAGACATGTATTGATACTTCAATTAAACACCATTCAAAATATCTGTTTTAAAATCAGACCTCTAGGCTGAGTCAGCTGTCTATTCTCTTTCTGTACTTAACAGAAAACAAAAAGGACCTTCTGGTACATATTTCTCGTCATTGAATTTTCAAGGGATCTGGAGAACAAGCCTAGAATAGTTGTCTTGCTCTGAGATGGTTTAAATCAGGTGAGACAGATCAGAGCTGGGTGATGAAAGCTACAAGTCCTGAGAGTACTGGTACTCACCATTACCTAGAATGTCAAACATGTCCACTAGTTTTGGATCTTTCACTTGAGATGTGTCTCTGGTCGGACAGTACAAAATGAAGGGCTTTAGCATTAGTGAATGCTTCAAAATGTAAGCCTCTGAATTGCCAAAACATCTGGGGTTCTGAGTGCATTTTCAAACTCTAGAGTTGTATTCTGCAAGTGCTGAGCATATGGTGTCTCCTTGGGAGGTCCACTTGTTGACAGATAGCTGGATCCAGCCCCAGAACTGATGTTGGAATTAAGACTTAGCTTGAATGGATTGAATCCTATAACCCTAAAGGTACTGTGCTGCAGAACAGGGCGAGCACCCAAAGAGTTCCCCAAGAGGGTCTCTCAAGGTCAGAAACATTAAAGTCAAAATAATTCAACAGGTGAAAAAAGCAGTAAGACAAAATACCTTGAAAACTAAAAGAAAGGGAGATTTTCTTCTTCTTTTTTCTTTTTCTTCTTCATATTCAGAAAGAAAGTGCTGACAGAAGAACCTGCTGAGGCCTGGGAAACTCCTCCTCCCCTGTGCCTTTTTTCTGTCTGCTTTTGGCACAGTTTTAAAGTGAGCAGTAC
>JAVJGJ010000014.1:22753181-22781573 GCA_035590215.1 Microhierax caerulescens | reverse complement strand
TCAATAATATGATCGCACTTCTGATATGAAAAGGAAACTAGTTGAAATGAAACTACGCTACAGCTGTATCAAGTATGCAGACACATTTTTAGTGTCTAATGAGGTTCCTGGTACAAAACAGAGCCCTCTAGGACTTGCTGATGTCAATCACCTATAATTGACATGCTTTTGTCATTGCATGTATGTGGACTTCAAGGCCAGGCACTGAGCCCTCTGTGGTTCTTCTTCCTTACCAAGGCTTGTAGCTCATTCTGAAACAGGAGTACATTCCCAAGATGAACTATCCAGGAAGGAGGGATACATCTGAAAAAGGGTTCTTAATGTCTGTTAGCCTTTCTAGAGATCATTTTCTGAACATAGTACTCTAGCGCGGATTTTCCAGCTAATGTGGGTAAGAATATTTTTCCTTAAGAGTTATAGCCATGTTTTGTGTGTGTTGCAGACCTACGTCAATGATAGCGTAGTATAACTAGCCCCAAAGGAAAACAAACAAACCCTGCCTAAAAATCACCGTGCAGTTATGCTAGCAATGCTTCATGTCTGAATGTGCTCCAGATACAAAGTATTCCCCTCCTGTTCCTTTTTATTTTTTTCCCCTGCACTTCTGTGATTGTTAGTTTATATCTCAAGTCTTCCTTCAAGGCTGAGAAATAATTTGAATCTGAAGAGTATTATTTTACAGGCTGAAGAGAGGCAAGAGTGGAAAAGCCCTTCTTGCAGATGTGTTGTACTTCCAGACATGTAAAATGGGATTTTATTTTTTTTTTCTTAAGGAACATAGGCACCTACATGTGAACAGGTTGAATAGGTGCGTTTCCTAGGGCATGATTCATCTCATCGTAAAACAGATGTCTAAAATGGGGCAGATGAGTCCCATGGCAGAATCCCCCCTTTCTCCTTAGTGACAACACCGACAGGTTGCCCACCTAGCTCAGTGAGAGATGTCTGTGTTTTAGATGTTGAGATGAGAGCCACTCTTGCTGTGCAAGGTTCTCCTCAAATTACTTCTGAACAGCCCTACTAAGTTAGTTGGGATACATAAAGTTAGTTAGAGTGAATCCCTACAATGGAAAGGGGAATTTAGCAGTTGGCCTATTATCTTTAATGATGTTTTCAAGCCTGTACTTTAGTAAAGACTTTGGTCCTTCCTCTTCATATCCATGAGGGAAAAAGGGTGTTATGTGAATGTGAGGAAACTGGTTTGGCTCTTTTAGCCCAAAAAAAATCTTAATGATGGGCCAGGTGTAAGTAGGTATTTTGGAAGAACTTCAGACGACAAACTTTCAGAGATTTCAAGGAGCTCAGATATTCCTGCAGAGACTTTTCTTCTTGCAAATGTGTAAGTACTCTGACTTACATAGCTCAGATTATTAAAAACAAAACAAACCCAAGAACAGTAGCTGAATCCTGTGGAAAAAAAAAAGAACCTCTCCATCTTTTCTGAATTTGGCATTTCAGTGTTGGCTAATTTAGTTGTTTGTGCAAACCCCATAAATAGCCTAGACAGGTTACTGATACCAGACAAAATATTGCTTGTGTTAAGTCTCTTATCAAGTTTGTATCTGGCTGCCAACCAGCTTAATAAAAAGCTGCTATTTATGTTCTTTAACAATATAGCAAGTGACCTTCATGGATTTTGTGATTTCATGAACGCTTTTTGTGGTTTCATGTTGATTGTAACTGAGAGATATTGTAAGGAACACAGTCAGACCAGCACACAGTCATTAATTCCAGGCACAACGTAAAAATACATTAAACTGAGTAACCTTTAACACATGTGAATATTCTGGCTGTCCAGCTTTCATTTTTCTACCCTTGCAGGCAGCTCTGAAAAAAAAACCAACCCCAAACCCACAAAAAACAACCAAAACCTAAAAAACCAAGTTTGACCCTCTTAGATCTTCCGTTCCAAATCCCGGTGAAGCTAAATGTGTAACGTGGATGTGATCTTCAAGACAGGTCAATCCATGATGTTGCTTTTATGTCTAGAGCTTTCTGAACATAGAAGTGAGTAAAGCTGGCCCAGGAGACTGCCGGTGGGGTGTTGGGTCATCCCAGATGTGGTGCCAGCCAGCTGTTTAGGGAAGGATGGCATTTACCTCCCTTCAGGAAGGAATTGGGAGGAAATGTAGCAGAAGCCACTGGCAATAGCTAGGGCTGTGGTGGGAGGGGAAAAGGAAAACAGAAGCAAGGAGCGCTATGTTTTGGGGGACAGAAGGATTCTGTGTTGTTGGCATACCCTACCAACATGGTATAACCTGCCCTGGTGCTGGCTTGAGTTCGACTGCCTCATCCAGGCTGGTAGAGAAAGCCTGCACCAGGCTCTGGTCTCGAGGCACCGAGAGTATCCCCTTACGGCCATTAAAACGCAAGGAGAATAAAATCAAAGGGAATCAGGAAAAGCCTCCACACTCATTATGAAAACAAAACTCTGCTAGGAAACATGATGCGTATTTCTTTTAATCAAAAGCAGGAAGACATTTGGAGCACTTGGGGCCATCGATTGCCCTCCGGCCCACGGCGGAAGTCCCCGGTGATGTCAATGGGAGCTCTGCACGCGAATAGCGGGGGCACGGAGACGCCGTGGTGTGCCACTGCAGGGACTTACCAAGACAGGTTGTGACTGAGCTTTAAAGCCTACCAAGAGCAGCCGGGGCATTCTCATTGACTTCTTCAGACACGAACGTGCGTTTCCATTGAAGAAGAAGAAAGAAAAATTAAAAAGTCAAGCATGGTGTTTTGTGCTCGTTTCCTGTCCCTGCCTTCGGATGGGCAGGAATCCTGTGAGGTCTGAGCTGCACAGCCCCCACTGCCTTGATATTGGCATCAGTCAGTGGTGACACTGTGTCTGCAGACAGCACCGGTAGTCCCTAGAACAGCTCTTCCTTACACTTGTAATGATCTGGAGATTATGATACAGGAAACTACTTCGCAAAGCTTGCTGGTTTTGGGCAGGAGCTCTTAATTTTGTGACAAAGACGAATGAGTCTTTGGGGAGTAGTAAATCGGTTTGTCTGGTGATGTTAAGGGGCAGGTGACCTCTTGTGTGGCTGCAGCCACTGAAACAAAAAAAGGTTCTTTTCACCGTGCTACAAACAGGTTCATTCTTGGTCTTTCCTTGAATCGTACTGCAGAGGAAACATCAGCCTAACAAGTCCTTAGGGTGTTTTTTATTACATACGCATCCTCTATTACTCATAAGTTCCTTTTACAATCTCAGTGGACGTTTAACACCTATTATTTAATAAAATATTGTGGCTTTAATTTCAGAAAGTTTGTGTAACTGTTTCATTACTCCTCTTTAGGAAAACTTTACCCCGGGGTACATTTGAGGTAGTCTATCTTAGGATTCTCCCCAGTATAAATTAGAGCAGAATTTGTTTCTCTTCCTGTTTGATGTCTCAAACAAAAATATTATTGCATATAATAACAAAAGAAGACCCTAAGGGAAGAAAGTTTTATGACACTGGGAAGTGGAGATCATACTTTTGAAAGAGAAGCAAAAGTAATGTATTTGAAGAACTACTTGTATGAACATAGGTCAACATGCAGAAGTCTGGGACCAGAGCACTTCAATAAAATAGTATAAATTGAGTCAATTCTTGCACCAAGAAAGATTCACATTGTTATTTGCAAGGTTTTTTGACTCAGTGAAAATAATAGGATTTGCCTGAAAAAACACTGGAGCTGTAGATAAGCACAGAATAAGGATCTGAATGTTCCACTCTTTTAAGAGTTAAAACCCAAAACTTAGGTGAATTTGGGGTAGTCTGTCTGTGATGTGAGTCAAACCAAACCTTCATATCTGAACACCTGCAAAGAAGATTTGGAGCCAGAGTCTGTGGCTTGAGCCCCTCTTTGTTATGTGGTCCGAACAATAGAAGCAGCAGCAATGTTCCCTGTTCCCAGTGCAAGCTATTTATGACAATACCCTTTGTTAAAGGGATTGTTCAAGGGACGGTAAATTACTCTGCCAAGCTTTAGTTATCGAGTAGAAAGAAATTAATGTTTTCCTGGCATTTTCATTACCTTGTCACTTAAAAAAAGAGATACATAGGTATTGTGATAGCGGGAAGGAGGAGAATGATTAACTCTTGCTAGTCTGTATTCTCAAATTTGGAAGTATTGGCTGGATAATCACAGTAGATTCTTTCTCCTGGTGAAGTCAACGTGATTTTCCCATCAATTTCCTCGCAGAAATCAGGAACATGTCCTGTGTAAGGGTTTCCTGATAAGTGAATTTCAGCTCACTTCCCATATAATTACTTCTCCTGATGATAATAAAATAGAAATGCCCTGAAATAAGAAACACATCTCAGCAGTAGAGACGATGCCATAATGGGAAAGGTGTACTACTTCAGCTGTCCAGGATTTTAAAGGAGGTACCAAAGTACTGCTGTTGATATTAAGTGATAAATATGTTTTCAAATTTTTAATAATACTTTGCTGAACTTGTTTAGATAAAAGTAAACAGAGGATTGATGTGAGGACTTTGTCTAGCTTTCCTTATGGACAGGGTTAGTCTGCTCTTTCAAGGCTGTATGCACTGTTACAATTTCCATATACAGTCTTAAGATTTCAGGTATTAACCTTTTATTTTTCTTCTTTTGCAGATACAGGCAATCCATTTGTAGAGATGCACAGTGATATACCTAAAATAATACACATGACTGTGGGAAGAGAAATGATCATCCCATGCAGAGTCACAGCACCAAACATTGCTGTTACTTTAAAAAAGGTACCTCAATCCAAGCGTGCTCTGAAAGTGGTTTTGTGGGTGACGCTTTTGTTTGTTCATTTACTTGCTTTTGAAATATTTCAACAATTTAGTATTTCTTAAACAAGGTTTCTGGGTGTCAGTGTGTGTAGAAGTATTTCAATCCTGGAGTATATATAAAAAATATATTTGTCTTATATCTCCTAGAAGGGCTTCATCAAACCTCTTACACTGGATGGGAATTTTCTGAAGAAACTTGAATTTTTCATACCATTTTATTAAATCTTCACTGACAAAGGTTTCTTAAGCCCAGGAAGGAGTTTCTTGTTAGGAGAAGAGAGATCCTCCCACCCCTTCCCCTGCCCTTCCTCCCCTTTCCTCTTCTGTCCTCTGGAACAGCCGGTAAGTGAAGTCCCTGGAGACCTGCTGAGGCTGTGCAAGGATCTCTGCAAGCCTTTGCTCTACCTCACTCCCACCAGCAACTTTGCTGCTTGTTTTTACATACAAGTGCACTTAGCAGACAAGGAATGACTTCCCTTTGTAGGGAAACAGGCAGAGTTTGAGACTGTGGGGCTAGTTTTAGAAAAACTAGACGTTTTTCATGTTTTGAGGGAACAATTTCTTTCCTAGGTGCCCTGAGCGTTACACGGACAGCTAACTGACCTATGTGTATGCAGTAAAGTACCTGGTGTCAAGACAGAGAATGGTGCTTCTTTTTTCAAAGTTCCTTTGTTTGGCTTAAAAATTAGGTGGAGTCACCAGTAATGTTTTGTTTCTAGATAAAGGGAGTTCTCTGTACATAGTAGCATAAATGTTCGTCTTTGTTACGAGGAAAATAAATTTGTCTTTTTACAGATTAACATGCAATTGCCAAACAATGCCACTGCAAGATGCTTATCTGGATTAGTACAAATCTTTGATTCCTCTTTGACTATCGAGTTTTACAGCAGCCACGAATTTGATCCTGTGTTTTAATTAGACCTGGAGGTTTACAAATTCTATCCAGTGCTGCTTTGCTAATGTTGATGCTGATTTTTCCTCTTGGTTTCCACCTGTTAATTCACCTGAAAGAAAGCAAAATGCAAAGAAAATAAAATAATCTGACCTAGGATGTTACTGTATGTGTGTGTACACACACACATGCATGGTTCTCCTGCAAGGAATGCACCAGGGGTGGATGATGCTCAAGATAGATTCTGTGGTTATAGAATCAAAAGTAAACAAGGCTTGGCTTTCCATAGGGTAGATGTTGTAGAGTGGGAACCTATTTGGGCACTGTAATGTTGCATCTGAAATCTCAGCATATTAAATTCCCAACTGAAAAAATTCCTGTCAGGCTTCTCTTCTATTAAACAATATTAAAAAAAAAAAAATTTTTCTCCTTATTTGGAGGAGATTGAGACATAGCTACTTTCTTTTTTTTTTTTTTTTTTTTTTTTTCATATCAACTCGCCTTTAGCTTGGATTGTGGTGTAAGGCACATCTCTACACCATCAAACTCAGATGTAATACTCTGGGAAGGAGAAGGAGGAGGCGGAGCCAAGTCTTGAAAGAAAGGATTGGTTGCTTACATGTTTTGCATTCCAGGAAAAATAAATGTGTTCCCTAATTAATCCCAGAATTTCCTGAAGCATGTAAACTACAATGCATTACATCATACCTTACTTTATTTATCATCTGTAACACCCGTATATGAAGATTCCAGCAAGCTTTTGCTCACATAGCAATTAAAAGAAGCATTAAATGCATTTCACAGCTGCAGGCATGCTACTTCTGGAGAGCTGGCAAAAGCTATTCTGTGTTTTCCATTCAGTGATAAAGGAAGAAGTCGGTGTCCCCATAATGCAATCCTCTGGACCTGGGAAAAAAAACCCCAGCATTAGAGTCATTAGGTTCTGCATTCTATATTGCCAAATAGTAAATATTTGTTGGTAATCCATCTTTTCTGAAAGGACTTGGTATGGTTGCATGAGCACTGCCTCCAGTGTTTTGTTCCTATGTTGTGCTATTTCCATCTTCAACACTACAAATGATTTTTTTCACTAAAATCGCATCTTTACCTTACTCAGCCCTTCTGAGATACTGTCTTGCTCTAACTTCCAGGCTGAAAATCTGTACAAATTATATTCTATAGCATGGCAATCATATGCATCATATGAGTCTTAAAAATCAAGAAGCTAATAAAACAAGGATTGGGTTATAGGGGTGGAGCTTTTAATTCCCATTTCAAATGTAGCCTTCAGGTGCTGTTATGATAACCTATATTTGCGACAGCTGATGGCCTTTTCTTTTCCTCATCATATGAAGACCTGTGAAATGAATTGATAGTTTTGTTCTAATCTTTAACAGGCAGATATCCAGAGCTTCTGAAACCATCATTCCTATCCATATGATTCTAGTAGCTTCATTCAAGATCCCTAAAATAAGATAAATCTCATTGCAGCTAAGGTGTGCACTTCTCCTGCATCCTCATTTGCTCTTATCCTGTTAAATGGAGAAAACATCACCTTTTGGTACAATGGTTTGGTACCTCTCTTTACTGTCCTTTTGGATCCTCTGTTATAAAGTCAACAATGCCATTCATGGGAACAGAGATAAATAAGCTTCAGTTTAATGAACGAAGCAGGGGAAAAACCCCAAGGACATTGAGAGTCACACACCTAGACAGTGGGAATTGGTAATGCTGCCACCTCATCCTTCCCAAATTGCTGGAAGGGGAGATATGAAAGAAAAGACAAGCATTCAAAACCTATGTTTCCACTATGCTTTCACCTGGCTCTTTCCAATACAACCTGCCTTTGGAGATGTGGGGAACCACAGCTGGACTATATACACTTGATCATATGTGTGTACCACAAAACCTTGTGGCAGTACTGTGTTAACACCACTGAGTACCAAAAACGTTCAGTGGCTGGTGTGGAGCAAAGGAGGCAGCACAGCCCATACGAAAAGAAATGGAAATCTGGTTTGAAACAAAGAAAGTAAAAGGCCAAGACTGTGCTGGGAGCCACAGCAATGTGGTTCACACAGATAAGTATGTAGACAATAAATTCCATGTTTACTGCAGCCATCACAACAAATTGGTTCTTTGAGTGCCTTTGACTGTCTGCTGGTACCAATCTGTAAGGTATTATTAGCTGGATTTATCCTCTGCTGCTTCAGCGGAAATCTCACTGTTCCAGCCCTGTGTTTCTTCATAGGTTTCCTACTTCTCTCTGTGATGGCCAAATGGGCCATTTTTTGAAAGTCCCCAAATGATGTTGGCCCTGATCTGCATGGCTGATGGACCAGGTGACCTCTAGAGGTCCCTTCCAACCTAAATTGTTGTGTGATTCTGGGATCCTCTGTCCTGTACCACCCATGCAGTGATCATCATGGTGATGATGTCATGTCTCTAGGTGGTGCCCTGGGAGGTGGTTTAGGGCAAGGCAAAGCAACTTGTGCTTCCCTGAGAGTGGGAAACAGGTCATCTGAACCAGTGGGGTTGGCAGAGCCCAGAAGCATGGAGGAGAGCTGGGTAGGAAACTGGAGCCTGTATGGAGAGAGGGTAGAGCTGTGAAGGGCTGTGAGGGTGAGCACCCAGCCACCACCCTTCTTCTCTTCTGAGACAAAATCCTGGTATTTCCACCCTCTGAAAGGGACTTGTTGCAGTGTCTTGTTTCCTGCCCCCAAGACTTAGCCAGAGACCAACTGTGTCACATTGCTCTTTTGCTAGGCAAAGTTTTTCTTACAGAAGCTTGAAACAGTTGAGTTACACTTTCGTGTGTGACCGTGTGCAACTTCTTAGTCTCAAAGCTGCAAAAAATTACACAAAAAGCTGTAGCTCTAGCTGTTTTTGAGGGGTGTCAGATGAGATGTGCAGGCAAAGGTTTGCCTCCAGAGCAGGGGAGCCTGTTGGATATCACAACATTAAGTGTTGCAAAACAGGATCATATTTATAAGTGCTGTGTTTCCAAAACCTGGACATTTCCTGGATGTTTTGGTTACTTTCCCATTCTTGGAGTAAAGCTGATACAAATTCAGTAATCCATCAATTAACTAATTAATGTGAAGTAAATGCGTGTGTGTGTGTGTGTGTGTGTAATTCACTTCCCCCGTGATTTGCATGCTTATTGTAGCATCTTATCAGATGTTGTAAAGATAAGGAATTCTACCACAGCATTTTGTGCTCTGTAATTATTGTTCATTTGATTCATCGTGCCTTTCTGTTGGAGGAAATGGCATGGGATGAGCAGAGGTGATCTCAAGGGTAGCTTTTGGTGTGTGCAGAGCAGCAGTATCGCGGGTGCTGTGTTTTGGAGAGAAGCTGTACCATGCAGGAAGGTGCTGGGCAGCCATGCTTCCCCCCAGCCTCTGGCAGCCACTCATGCTGGCTTTGGCCATAGGAAGGAGAGAGCTGGCCAATGTTTAAGTCCGTTGCTCAAATAAAGGGGAAGGAGGAGATGAAGGGCACGTAGTGAGACTGGGTGCACAGTAAGAGGTGATGGGCTGCAAGGTGCTTAGTTGATCCAGATGCCTTTGCTTAGGGCAATAATTCACTCATACTCTACTCTGTGTCATCTATAAAATTTGTTATTTTTACCATAAAAGCAGGCTTTATAAAAGTAGAGTCACATCCAGGCTTTGTATTCATGTCTGATCTCTGTGTTACCCAAATGGTGGCATTTATTCCATTGATAAGGCATAATAAAAACCCGTGACAAGAGATCTTGCCTGCACTTCAGTGCCTGTGTCATGCTTTATATTTTCAGGGTTTTCTTGATACCTTGTTAAAATGGGGCTTAAAAGTTGAAGGACTCTAATATGAAATATATTTTTTACTGCTGGCAAAGTGAACACTTGATCCTATGTGGCAATATTTTAGTCCGCATTAGCTTTCAGGTCTTAAGTTTAAAAACACCTGATGGCTTTACATTAAGTACTTGTTGGGTCCTCAATTTCTGAGGGACTTAGAAGTGCCAAACTTTTAAATTGTGCTAGATACCCTTTCTATGGAAATACGATGTTTGTAGTGTTTCAAGGTGTCCTTTCAAAATCTCTAGTCGATATGAGTTTCCCCATTCAGTATAATCAGTAGTTCTCAACAAAAGTGCCCAAGGAAGCTTGTTGGCTTTCAAATTTGTACTTCACGTTGTATGTAATCACCTAGAGATGTGTACTCTGACTGGTCGGCTTTGGACAGCCATTCATGTCCTTCACTTTTTTTATTTTTAAACAGTCCGGTCCTTCAGACAACATAAACGTGAGAAGCATCAAATTGAATCCTGGCAGGAATTTGTTAAAGCCACAAAATGACAGCAAATTAAGTCCATTTATCACCTCCATTGAAATATGTGCATTTGTGTCTCAGTGGTGAAACCAGGATACTTAATTGCAAAGGTTTGCCAAGACGAGCACTTTAGCTGCCAACCAGGAGCCAACAGAATAGCAGCCCAAGCACTGAGGCTAATGATAGTGTCAATCTATTGTGTCATAAATTACATCCTGTTATAAATAATGAAATCTTGGAAACAAATAAAACATTCACATTCTTCACCCAGATTTTTCCTCTATTTTGTGATGAAAATGTGACTTGAAAAATCTGCATAATTAAATGTCATCCTTTCTACTTTGATTGGCGTTTTTTAGGGTGGGTTTTTCCCCATTCCTTTTTATTAGGCTGCTTTGATTAGAGAGTGACATGAGGGTGAGTTGTTTTTATGACGTGTGTTTGACACTTCCAGATTCCACTAGAAACCTTAATTCCTGATGGCAAGACAATAATCTGGGACAGCATGAAAGGCTTCAGAATACCTAAGGCAACGTACAGATTCATAGGGCTCCTGAGCTGCGAGACAACCATCAGTGGACACAAGTACAGCACAAAGTACCTAACGCACCGAGAGAGTAAGTAGCGTTCTCTACTCCCTGTCTTTCAGAAAGCGCTCTGCCCTGTGATGTTACTCACTTTTCTTCCTCTTTGTCACATGCAGCCAACACGATTTTTGATGTTCAGTTAAGCACCCCGCGTCTTGTCAAGTTGCTGAAAGGAGACAGCCTAGCAATTAACTGTACTGTCACCGCAGCCTGGAACACCAGAGTGCAGATGACGTGGACTTATCCTGGAGAAGTGAGTGCTGTGGTTGAAATGAAGCAGCCAGGGGTTTCCCACAGATCATGCTGTATCTAGCATCCTGGGAGGAATTTGCCTCGAAATGCTTGCCGTGGTTCACATTCCATCATTTTGACCCTTGCTGACATGCCTCTTAAGGTTTCTTATTTTTTTCTTTCTGGTGCTTAATTGAGTAAGTAAACAAGCTTGCACAATGTACTCTGGCTATATTGCATAATCACGAGCAAACGCTAGAATTGTTTCATCCCCGGGAGCATCTTTTTGACCTGGGGAAATGGTAGAAATTTATCACCCAGTCCAAGGCAGGGGCTCTCTCTTGTGACAAAAAAGTTTGCCGTGAGGCTGTCTTTCTCAACACATTCATTTCAAAGACTGGCAGACAGTCAGGCACCCGACTTGAGCATGTTTAGAAAAGATATTTTGATTTAGCTAGCCAAAATCTCTTTTGTTAAGTGTCACATGAACAGTCCTCTTGTTTTGACAGCTACAGGAATGATCTTGGATGTGCTTCTCCTCCCCCTTCACTGGGAGCATCCTCATAAATATTTGTCATTTACAGAATAACTGCCAGGGAGTCCGTGTAAAGCTGCTAAGAAATTTGACAATTAGTTTAAGGTTTACAACTCCCATTCCTTTCATGTCAGTTTGATTTATGCTGATGATTCAAGTGAAGATCATCTATTATGTCACTCATTGTGCCTAATCACAAACTGAAATTATGATTACATTATATAGGCAAGATTAATGCAATTGTTTCTTGCATACTGTAGCCTTTTTCCCTGGCATTTTTTCACCTCAGAAATAAACAACTCAGCATCAAGAGAAATGTTCCAAATATATTATATTGCTCATTTCTGTCTTACCAAGCCCTAGCTGGACACTATACTTGTGAAATTCTGCTTTGTTTTTATTTGCATGGTAACTGAAGGGTGCTCAGTGTTTACAAGACACCAACGATGTCCTGGGTTAAATAAACTTTGAGGCCAAAGGCTGAGGGGGAGTTGCAGGAAATAACTCCTCAGATGCACATTATCTTCAGTTCCACCCTGTTATTCCCTTGCCAAATCTAGTCCCTTTTCCATCTACAGCGTTTCCAGAATTCTCCCCTTCTTGTGTTACTGCTCTCTTCTTCTGAATGTCTGCTGCCTATGGTGCTGAGTCCAGGCACCGATTTATGTGCTACCCTTCACGTCATGGCTTCAGGGGTTTTTACGAGCAATGCTGGACAAGGCACAGTGGGGAGCTGGGGCATGTTGGTGTGGCAGGCCATACAGAAGGGATGATCTTCATCTGGAAAGAACGAGTTTGGATGCTATTACAACTCTGGAGAAGATAAGAATGAATTGCTGTATAATGTTACATATAATTTTTCTTGTTGACCCTCTGGAAATGTTAGGCATCTCTCCCATGTCTGTGCTGTACAGGGAGATTTGGATTTTTTTTATTAAGGTATGGTGGCAGTACAGTAAAATAAAAATCTTAATAGTAATGAAAATTGCTTTGATTAAGCTTGCTCTTGTTCATTTTTGCTTTTATAGGCAAGGAAGAGAGGTTCTATAACGCAGCGCATTGACCAAAAGAATACAGAAGCCAATATTTTTTACAGTATCCTTGTTGTTGACAAAGTGCGCGATATTGATAAAGGCCAGTACACCTGCCACGTGAAGAGCGGGCCATCAATCAAGGCTGTAAACACAACAGTCATTGTTTACGGTAAGAAGTGTTGCAGATTTGTGGAATACAGAATGCTCGTGTACCGCAGGCAGTTATACAATAGCTTTACATGACACAAAGTGGGAGTGAATTTATAGCTCATTCATCACGGGCGGAAAAAGGAAGGAGACCAGGGAGAATATGTGCCTTTTCTTTCATGACTGTTTTGTATTATTGGTAGTAGGCATGTTAACATGCAGTTTGATCACTCTAATCTGCTACATACTGTGATACCTTGTCCTCGGTCAGTTCTGGCAGATGCAATCAGTTAAACTATATTTTAATAAAATAATAAGTACATGCTGAATTTAAGTAGAAGAATCTCACTTCTTCTACAGTAGTTATTTATTGTTTTCTACGAAAAATAATGAAGAAATAGATACACTAGCTCTCTCTATATAGCAGGTAGCTGCTAAACCATTCAATAAATTGAAAGGAGCACAAGATACTGCAACTCTTTAATATGGATTTACAGGGGGAGCCTTAAACAAGCTCCCTATGGTATGCCTGGGCTTTCTGTGGAAACTGTGAAATCTGGTGTTATTTCAAATTTATGTGAATTAGGACTTTTGTGCACTGGGGCTCTACGACAAGCTGCCTTCTTTGTGGCATCCTGTTACAATTAAGACTGTCCAGGATCTTTGGAGCATCATGGGTATTAAGGACCAAGCAGTTGGTGGGTGTCCTCTACGACAGATGACTCATGGGCAGAATATTGATTTGTTCCATGTTTTCAGTAGTCTACCTTTTCTCTCTTGTCTGGAAGCATGGACTAAACACCCCATGCTGGTATTCTTAGAGGGTATTTCAGTCCATTTTCTCTGTTTAATCCCTGGCCTAAGTGACTGGGAGCACAGGATGATATATGATCATATCATATCATATCGTGATATCCACTTACTGTGCTCATGATACATCATGATATCCACTTACAGTATTCTTAAACAGATAAGATGAAGCTGTCAGAAACTGAGTTTTAGATTAAAATTAAAGTCAGAGAAGCTGCAGCTGTTGAAGCCACCCTGTAAACTCTTACATAAGCAGCCCCATGTATAGGATACCCACATTAGAAAAAGCCTGTGTGAATAAGGGTTTGCAGGATCAGGGTTGTGTCTTTATAACTTGACTTGTGTAATTAAACTACTCATTTATCTTGTGCATCTTATGTAGCAAGTGTGATTAAACTTTGCACTTGTTTAGTAGGTATCCAGCATCCATGTTTCAAATGTTTTATTTTGCTCACAAGCAGTTTGGGGGAGGGGGGCGAGGGCTAGGGAGAGGTATGGAGATTTTCCACTGTATTGTATGAATATTGTGTTTTACTGCCTCTGGTAAAACCCATCAACTTGCCAGAGAGTTTGAAATATGGGGCAGTACAACTGGAAAAGAACAAATTCCAGCAGGTTGAGATTATTCCAATGAACTGATAAAGATTTGTTTGTTTGATGAAACAGCTGTTTACCAATGATACAGGAAGTGTCTGCCTTTTCCTTGCTGTTTCTCTGGAGCTCGGTTAAATCCTCTCTGGCAGAATATTTTCTTCTGGAATACCCATTGATGTTTGGTCTTTAGGAGTAGAAGGGTCATCTGATCATCTAGTTCAGCTTCCCATGTACCAGGAACCACCTTATCTCTTGTGCCTTTTTTTCTGACTGAAGCACAGTGTGAGTTTGGCCAGAGTGTCTCTTCTCCAGGCACATTCATGGCCTGGGAACTATATCTCAGTTTCTTGTAGGTTTGTGGTGGGTTTCTTTATATTTTATAGATCTCTAGGAGGAGGTTAGGCTTTATTTTTGCTGTTGCTGTGTGGAAACACCAAAATTACTAAAGATAAATTTTATTTGGGTTCCTAGTTTTTTTTAGTAGAACAACTGTTTTTGCAGGCTGAAAATAAAAATCAGTAATACAGTGCACTCTTTTTCTTTTGTTTAAGATAAAATGTTCATTAATTTGAAACGTCGAAGAAAAACTGCACTGGAGGCTGTAGCTGGAAGAAAATCCTATCGTTTGTCAATGAAAGTGAAGGCATTTCCCTCTCCAGAGGTTATATGGTAGGACAACAGTTACTTCCACATACATGTACTGGACCTTGTCTTAGATGAAAAATAGTATCAGTAAAATGTTCAAACAAGACTCCTTGAAATAGCAACAAACAGGAGACAATACAGTTGTGGAGTTTTATTGAAAGTTTCAGGGTTGTCCTGGGTTTTAACAATTTATGAGAATGTTACTTCGATTTTGCCAATGCAAAAAAAGTGTATCTGGGAAGTTTAAAGCTCAGATCCTCAAATGTTAGCTATGTCTGCTACTGACATCAATGGACACTCTGCAGCTAAATATCTCTACCAACTGTGACTGAAGTGTTGCATCCAGCTTCACTAAGACCTAGACGCAAGACTTGAACTTGCTTTTCAGACAGTAGGAGAAAGAAAAGAAGGTTTTCATTAAAATAATTGATGAACTCGAGTCATACAGACATGTGCTATTAAAAAAGCAGAGAAGCTGGTTTTATTATATGGTGATCTGCAGGTTGTAGATCTACTTTAGTGACTGGAGCATTTACTTTTTGGCTTACATATACTGTGCTAAGAAAACTTCTGAACAGTTTTTTGTATTAACCCAAACCACATTCATATAAAACAATGTTATCTGTTCATGATCTCAAGGTTTGTTTTTTTTCATTTGAATAGTTTTAAACACCAGTAGCTCTGGCTTAACTCATTGCACTTTAACAAAGGGTCTGTGACAAGACTGATTAAGAAAACAAACCATACATACATGAACAGTGAGTGTTCATGATACTCACAGGCAGGACTTTTGCTGCAAACATTTTGTTTTATTTTACAAAACTTTTTACATGTATGACTCCACATGGAAAATTAAGGGGTGAAAGTGGAGCTGATGCTAGCCATAGTTTTTGTTTCTTTAGTGGCTGAGCTTGCTGACTATACATATAGGTACAAAACTTCTGAAATAAAAAACAATCCATTTAAACAAGATTTATTAATTTATTTATTCATTCATTTATTTACTCATTTATTTATCATTCTGAGGTTGGTCAAACACTGGAACAAGTAGTCCAGAGAGGCTGTGATGTCTCCATCCTTGGAGATACTCAAAACCAGACTGAAAATGGTTTTGGACAACATTCTGACTTTGCTTTGAATAGGAGGTTGGACTAAGTGATCTCTAGAGGCTTTTCCTGCCTCATCTACTCTGTGGTTCTGTACAGTGAAATGCCTAAATAAATATTTATGATCCATTTTTTAGTGCTGCCTCCTCTAATAATAGCAAGAGCCTTCTGTAAATACTTACTAAAACCTGTGAATCATTTTAATCAAGTCCTTCTTTATAGTGAAACTCTGTTGCACTCTTCTGCTAACATCATGTCAATCTTCATACAGCAACCTACCAAAATGTGCTTCACGCTGTATTTTAGACTTTGAAGACAGGTGTTGTGCTTCTTCAGGATTCATCTCTGTGTGAGCAACAGTTCGTACCTTCTATGTTCATTTTCTGTTATCTTTAAAAACATTCACTTGATAGCAGGATATCTGATTCTTAAATGCTTATCTAATCTCCTTACTCTTCCTCTTCCTAAAATCACAGCTGTGCTTAGGCTACTGTGATACTTTGTCCCAGGATGTATTCTGAGGTCATAGAGAAATGGTCAGCGTTCGGTGATGCAACTTTTATTTGTGTGAATGACTTTCAGCCAAAATGGTTGTCTTTTAGATTAAATGATGGCACAAGCATGGAAAATGGTGATCATCAGAGGGAGAGTTGCAGTTTTCAGCAGCTCTCAAATACCCCATCAGATCCTTATTAATTTTAATGTATACAATGGTATTCTCCAAAGTGCTTTATAAATATCAGCAATCTTATTTGTAAGGGACGGATAAACATCTGGTAAACAGAATCTTGGACTGTAAATTCAATCCTTGCCCAAAGATTAAGAAATGTTGTGAAATGAAATAGCACAGGCAGTTTAAGCAACATTATTTTTCAAAAGTTTGATTTCTGGAATTCTTTTAAACAGGTTAAAAGATGGACTACCTGCTGCTGAAAAGTGTGCCCGGTACATGGTTAAAGACTATTCATTAATCATCAAGGATGTTGCCGAGGAAGATGCAGGAAACTACACTATAATACTGAGCACACGACAGTGGAACTTGTCTAAGAATCTTACAGTCACCCTTACAGTAAATGGTAAGTTTACAACATGTTCCCACTCTTCTCCTGAACATGGAAATGCTAAATTTCATTGAGCTAAATTTTTATTGATCTTGCACTGTTCAGGTCATTGCGGGTTTTCTTGCTGACTTTCATGGACCCAAACCCAAGGCCCATATGAGGGTGATAGACCCATCTTGGGATCAGAAGACAGCTGCCGGTTTTCATTAGAAGGGTTTCTGTCCTCCACAGTCAAATACTTGTTCTTGATGACTTAAATGTGTTACTAACTGCTCATCTGACTTCACTTAGGCCTGCTGTTTTCCTTTGTTCTCCTGGGGATTTTTCTTATTACTCACCCTGCAGAAATGTAGCATTTTCATGATCATGCAATACACTGGAAATGAGCTGGTTTTGATTGCTTTTTAATTTTTACCCTTTACAGTGAAACCCCAGATATATGAAAATGCTGTGTCATCATTCCCTGATCCCAACCTGTATTTACTGGGCAGCAAACAAGTGCTGACATGTACAGTGTATGGTATTCCTCAGCCTAAAATTACATGGATGTGGTATCCCTGCAGACAAAACCATTCTAAAACAAGGTAGGACAACTTCCTTCCTTACGTGTAGCATGTCTTCCCTTACTATTACATTTAAATATTTACTTTTTTATGACCATTGCTTAGTTAGTAAAGTTTGTATAATTTTAATCCATGTATTTTTCAGTAAACATGTAAGCACTACATTTTTTTCTGCATCGTTATTTGAAAATGGAGGGCAGAGCTGTTATTTTGTATTGCTGTGCAAGTTTATTTACAGTTCACTGCTATTCATGTATGCAATGATGCAATGTCTAAAGGTGATAATTGCTTTTTAATTTTTATGAGGGAAGCCTTGCAGACAATGTTTTTCAAACTTCACATGCTTTCTCACGGAGGAGATTTCCATGCTTTCCACCATGCTTTCCTCCACACACAGTGATTTCCCTGCATGACTACTTCTGCAATTCAACAGAAACAATCTTAAAGACTCTTTTCGTTATGAAGGTCGAATTCTCTTACAATACATTGACTCATAGATTCAGTTCAGCAAGCCAAATGGGTCCAGCTTTCTCCAGATAATATTTCAACAGAATGAAATACAAATGGCACCATACAAGCTTACTTGATGCTGATGTGGCGCTTAACTAATCCTCTCTTATATTTAAGATTTCTTTTGAAATCTGTTTCTTACAATTACAAGTTTGTGTGTTGACTCATTTATCCAAAGCTCTTCCCACATCATGAAATCTGACACAGTCTTAATGATTAACATTCAACCTCCACAATGGCAATAGCATTAAGCTACTCTTAGAAGGTTCAAACATGCAAGGTATTTGGATCACAGCACAATGAAGATATTTAAAAACCTAACAGAAGTTTAGGAACCGACATTTTCTCAGTTTCAGTTGAAGATAATCACCTCACACAGGATTTAACTTTAATGCTTTCCTAGCATTGGGGTTTAGGGGCAATCCAGCCAAACAGTTAATCACATGCTTAACTGCAGGGATACAAGGCACCTCATTCAACTAAATAGGATAAACATGTTATTTCAAATTAAGGGTGCTTTGTGATCAGTGAGACAGCGGTCGAAAGCGCACATAGTTTTTCCAGTTACGCTTTGCTTTGGGATTATGCTGATGGTGGCTTTCTGTGCCCTTCTCACCAAGAGGTGGCACTAGCAATCTCTCCTTTTGCGGCAGGAGGTGTAACCTGGCTCTGCTTTTCGAGCACAGGTGAGGGCTGCATTTACGCGATCTGTTCGGTTACCTTTGAAGGACACGTCACAAAATTCCGAGTATTAATTTATTTTTGCTCATAGGTGCAAAGTGTAAAAGAAGAGAAATTACAGTACTTTTTAAGTAGAAAAAAAGACCCTGTGAAAGGCATATATGAAAAGTTTCAATCTTCTAGTTTCTTTCGAGTGTTTATATATCTGTGCATACCCTGGACTGAAATCACAGTGCGGCACTGATGAAACAGTTGGCTCTTCTTTGGGAGCTGGGGTGGTGCTCGTCCATTGTCAGATATTTCCCGCTGTTAACAGGCAGGGATCTGCACTGCAGCACGGGAGAGTGTGTCATCAGAAACAGAAATTAATATCCGCTAGCAGGTGTTTAATAATGTGCTAAACTGAAGACTCAATTAAATACTAATTAGAAGTGTGTTTGAGCAGGTGATCAAAGGAGAAATGTAACCATTTGAATCAGCTATTGGCTCAGTGACAAGGTTGTTTCCAGACTTGCTTCCAAATTGCCTTCATAATTGTTCTGTGCCGATTCTCTTTAACCCCCTCCCCTTCCTTCTCCTTTAAATGCTCATTGAAGTAGTCTGCAGAACACCATTTTTAAGGCTTTGCCTAGGAGGTGTGGAACGACTCCCTCTGAGTAATATGGTGACAATTGACTATTGCAGAAAGGCAGAAATACCTGGATAATTACATTTTGTCTCCTGCTCCAAGAAGGGAGCAAGAGTGGACTCCCTTGGCAGCTGGCACGCCTTGCCTAAGCTGATGGCTATGCCGGTTCGAGTGTTCTGGCTGAAAAACTGGAGAGCCCTTTAATCCCACCTATTATACTTGCCTTATGTAGGGGGAGGTTTGCCTAAACAAGATTTAAAGGTGTGTTTAGCTTGTGCAGCAGATAAAAAAAAAATCTTATTAAAAATCTTATTCTGCCATTAAAGCATTTCTTTGAATTTGCCTGCCCAGTGTGAGGTTTCTGAGGCTAAAATGTTGTTCTATTTGTGCTCAAGTAGTTCCTATTTCTGTGCACAGATGTACCTTGTACCTTAAGTTAATAAATCCCCGCAGGTTACCGTTATTCAGTGTCTGGCAGTAGGGAGTCTCATTGGATCTCTGAGTGTCATGCCACAGGACAGAGTGCACACTGAGTAAAAAGATGCTCTTGCTGCAAAGACCTCGCAGTGCACAGATCTGTTTGCTCCAAGATTTAGTTATGTGCTTAACTTGACATCACTTGAGTACCGTCACTGCAAGCTGGGGAATGACACTTAGTGCATAAATTAGATGGTTTTATTTTTTAAATACTATTGCCTATGGGCTCCTTAATAGAAACCATTAGGTTATCTGGCTCTTTCTTTCAGTTTCTGTTCCAGACAGTATTTCTATTTGAAAAAAATTTAAAAATACCTCAATGGATTCCATTGCTTTTAAATAAAATGCAGATATATTTTAATACTTTGTGATTGACACAGTCAGTTTGCATAACTTTTCTCTCTGCTTCATTCAGACCAGTAACAGGAGGCCAGCCAAATTAAAGAGTTTCCATAGTTTCCTGGTAGCAAATTTAAAAAAAAAAATAAAAAAAAATCTGTAAAATTGTTCAACAAATGTGACTTCTTGGAATGTGGAGTGACCAACATCATTAAAATTTCCTGTTCTATATTTTCTGCTGAAATTGCTTAAACCAATTCTATTGCCATTAAATAACCTTCTCTTCTGATGTTCACCCCAGCAAGGAAATGTAAAAGCATCAAGAAAAACTGTCTGGGGCAAAAAGTAATGTTTGGGGGGGGTTTAAAGCTTATACGGAGCTAGTAAATTCAGGGATGGCAGGCAAAAAGAGTAGAAGATGCAATGAGAGTTAAATAAAATGCAATTAAAAAAATTACAGATTAGTCTTTCTTAAATGAGCAAGATACTTCTTTCCCAGTGCTATCTTACTCCAGCTTGCTCTGCTGCTCTGTAGCTGGCACACACATTCCCCGGCTGGGCAGCCCCTGGTTGCTCAGTGGCTATAGCAGAAGACAGCCTGAGGGACACTTGTCCTGCCGTGTCCATCAGCCTCCTTGGCCCCTTCCCTGCTGCCCTGGCATTGTTGTTTCTGGTCTCCTTTTGGCTGAGGTTGGGTTGCCAGCAGAGGTGTGCAGAGGGGCAGCCAGTGGCAGGGCTCATCGGGGGTCTCTGGAGCCAGCCAGGCTGGGCTCCACCTAACACTGATCAGCTCAGAGGCTGCAGCATGAGCGTCTGCATGCTGGGAACGTGCCTGATGTTAATTGTTCTTCGTCTGACTCTCTGGAGCAGATTTGTGTTTATCTTAAAGTGGCCTGGCAGAGCCTGCCAAGAAAGGCGTGTGGGGTGCTGATATTGCTCTGTGGAAGCACTGGTCTCAGCGGTTGTGCAGTGTCGTTTGGGGCAGTTTCTCTCTCTGGATGTTTCCATGTAGGCAGCTCAAGAGACATCTTCATCGTGCTCTGCCCAAGGCTTGACTGATTGGCCCTTCAGAAACTGCAAACAGATGCAACACTGAAATTTTACCTTGGGTGTTCCAACTCTCCCATCACCTCGCTGCTTCCCTCTCTCTTTGAACTGTCGGTTTTGTTTAGCCTCAGACTGAATATTGGATTATTATTTTTCCAACCCTGCTGTGACATCAGTCTGCATTTTTTTTGTTGTTTTTGTTGTTTGTTTTTTTTTCCTCTGTGTGTATGTGCATGAGGGAAAGAGAAACATAATGGTACTGTGGAAATGCCGACAAAAACAAGGTCATTGGAAAAACTGGTCCCTGATTCTCTGCCTCCCTGACTATAGTGTCAGGATATAAACTTGGTGGTAAAACCACCTGAATGGTGGGATTTGGAATGAAGGGCTGAATATGTGAAGTTGAGGACAGAAGCAGGCAGCAGGGAGCAGGGGCTGTGGAGCAATGCCTAAGCTGGTACTGCTGCCAAAGAGCTAATCTCAGGAAACCGTGACATTTGTAGTGCTCTGATGTGTGTGTGTCCTCATTGAAATCGCTACTGATTTAACACAGAGTGAGAAGGGAATATTACATCCCTTTGAGGCTCGTCTGCAGGGTCGCACATATGATTTTCTATAGGGATAGCTCTCCAGCACTACAGAGGGAAGAAGAGGAGCATGTTGTGGATCTCTGGAGGCAAAACCTAGCGGTTTCCCTTGAAACTTCTGCAGAGATACAGAAAAACTGGAAGTACTGTAATGAAAGTGCATGGCCAGACTCCCACCAGCTCCAGTGAAAGAGGAGGCAGGCCATGTGTGTGTAGCAGTCTAATTGCATTTCTGCATTGTCTATGTCAGTGTATTAATAAAGGATTGAAAGGCAGAATCATTAGGATGTGCTTGGATAGATTATCAGGGGAAACCAGATTTGGAACATCAGTGAGGTATGTAAAATGAACAAGTAAAGAACAAATGTTAATTGTACTTAATTAGAAATGTACTGAACCACCCAAATTTAATTGTTGGATGTCTGCAAACATTGATGCCCATTAGTTTGTCCACAGCGACTGTTTTTGTTCCCCATGCCACCTTCTATTTTCAGGAAGGGGAAGTCTGAGCCCTTAGCACTGGTAAAAGTAGGTCAGATGCCATTAATAAACAGGTAGTTAAAAAATGCCTTTGTTTAATTTGACATGTGGCCAGATCCTCAGCAATAAATCCACATTGGCAGAGGATCTGGCTGGTGGCATTCGTGCCTTCCTCTCTCTACTACAAGAAAATCTTCTTACAGTGATCTAGTAAAGGTACTTAGAATGGGTACATTTAAAAAAATACATTTAAAAAAAAATATATAAAAAAGCTAGCTGTTCTCTTATTTTACTAGGGTTGGGGAAATAGATTAGCATAAATAAAAATCAGACCTTGTGTTTTTCAACATATATTTCAAAAAATGCAGAGGAACAGACATGAGAGCACACTGCAGTAGCACGGACTTGCAGAGAGTTTGAAGCCAAAAAAAAAGAGAAGAGTGAAACAGCATCCGATCTGCTTCAGCCTGAACAAGCAGTGTGCTGAAACATCTCATTCTGCACTTCCACTGAGAGCCAGAGGTCAATGCTTGCTTGTGAACACCTTCTGTCCTCTGAAAACAGCTAGTACAGCTGTATTCTTGTCCTCAGCATTTCAGAATTTTAAAATATTTTTTTCATGTTTTACTTACATAATGTCATATGTATCGGACCTGGCATGTACATATGGATAAATAAGCTTGACAAATACATGCTGTGTACTGAGTACAGTTTACTCCAGTCTGTCCTCAGGGTAACACTTTAAGCTGTAAATGGTTTGATCATGGGTCTTAGCTGAACCAGAAGCTGAAGCTTTCCAATTTCAATATTGCTGGTTTTCAAATCACTTTAAATCAAAGTTTTTCAAGCTTAATAGGAAATGTTTTAAACCAAAATACACTGGCCAAGTAATTTTTTAATCGGTCATTGATCAAACTTAAAACATAAGGTCTACAGTAAAATTCAGGTGGTCAAGGATGCTCTGCTCAGTATCACACGTTTCTTCTCACTCACATGTTTAGAGAATTGAATGGGATGTTGCAGGAGGGGAAGATTGCAGTGGCTTCTGGCATCATGTAAGAGTCATGTTGATGGTGGGACGTTATTGCTTGATCTTTTACTCACTGCAGCCCAGCCCACAGGCAATAAAGCCTGCGACAAGCTGTACGTGGGGACTGCATGTCGTGAGCGAGGCCCCGCACATTGGCAGTGTCCAAACTAGTGGGATGTCCCAGCCTGTAGCCAGAAGCCTGCTCCTGCGCTAGCAGGGGCTCTTGGCCAAAGGAAGGCACCGGGTCAAACTCTGTGTGTGCTCAAGAGTGATTATGAATGGAGTACTATTACTGGATCAAGTACACCTTTTACAAAAATATACAAACTTTAGTTAGCATCCTTTTTCCTTTTACGTGTACGCCTTTCAAAAAGCCTTTGCAGAAGGCTTTGAACAGACACGGCGTATGAGGTAAGATCATGGTCAGAAAAAGATATTCAGTTAAAAAAATAGAAAACAGAGGTTAAGAGGGAACAGCCAGTTCCTGCAGTGTAGGGAGGTGACCAGTGAAATTTTTCAGGAGCTGGTGCTGGGGTCTGTACTTGTCAACATGTTCAGAAATAACCTGGAAAAGGTGGTGAGGAGGTGACAGAGCTTGCTGATGATACTAAGTTATTCAGATTTCTAAGCATGAAGGCTGATTGCGAAGAAATGCAGAACTATATGAATCTGGGTATCTGAGTGATAAAGTGGCAGATGAAACTAACCGAAGATAAGCGGGTGTGATGTACATCAGAAAAAACAATCTTGCTTTCACATGTAGAATAAAGTGTGGAAAGGTTGTTGGCTGATCAGTACTACCATAAAGAGGGATCTGAGTGTTGTGATGCACAGGATTGTGAAAGTGATCACAGGCATGAGCAGTGCAAAAAGCAAATCCAGTGTTAGGAATTACCAGGAAAGAAATAAAGAACAAAATAGAGGACACCATGATAACTCCACATAAATCCATAAACTGCTGACATCCTTTATACTATGAGCATTTCTGATCCTTACATGTCAAAGGATGCAGCCAAACTGGGAGGCACTACCATGAGGGGCAACAAAAAGGATCAAAGGAATTTCAGGGAATGAGAGGAATGTGTGAGGGGCGAGTGAGGAGGGAGGTCGAGGCTCTGCAGACTGAAAAAGGGACGACTTTGGGACTACATGACAGAGATCTACAGACTTGTGAAGGACACGTGTGAGGATCGGTTGTGTATGTCTTTTCCAGTTCAAGTAAGGACCATTGAATGAAGCCAAGAGGAGCACAATCTGGAACAGGGAAAGGAGATTGCTCTTCATGCAGTGGATAGCAGATCTGTGAAGCTCTGTGCCAGAGGATTTTGGGGATTTTAAAAGTTTGCACAAAGTCTTGAAAGAAGAATGAAGTGTAGAAATGGCCTCCATTGTGGGAAGTTCCTGAGCTGATAATAATTGGTGACTGGGGGAGTATTAGGAGGAAGTATCTGAAGTTAGTCCTGCTCTTACTCATCCCCAACCACCTGCTTATGGTCATTGTTGAGACAGGATATGGGGTAGATGGATCCTTGGTCTTATATCCACATCTGCCAGTATTTTCTCTTCCTGTTTTCCCTCTAATCAGCTCCCCTCTCTCCTTAAAAATGTTTCCCTCCATTCTTTCTCATCCTTTCCTTGTTTTCTGCCTGCTTGTTTCCAGTCCCTTGCTCCAGTCAGCTCAGAGCTGCTCTCGGACCCCTACTTGCAGTGAAGTTGAAAAAAAAATCATCTTGAAAAACACAATCTCAGTGTAGCAATAATTCTTTCATCTCCTCCACTGATCACTGGCAAATGGAAACAGTGTTAGTTGTTCTTCCAGCTTGTCAGCAAGACAGGGAGTATTAAGAACTGTGTAAATAGATAGTAAAGAGTTACTTCTTTCTACAGCCAAGAGGATCCAGCCAGGACAGCAAAGGAAAGGAAGAGAATTTTGGTATTATGAGGGGTAAGCTGTTGGGGATACCTGGATCTTGGAATGCTATAGATCTATGGTTATGGCTAGAAGTCAAGTGAGCTAATAGCAGTGACTTGTGCATGAAAAATTACTTATGCCAGAAGGGTCTGAACAGTATCTGTTCAGGATACTGAACATAGGAACATAGACTGGAAATGGCAGAAATGGAGTGCAAGAGTGGACATTGTGTGTAGACTTTTCCTGGCCTTTCTCTTTAGCTTTCTGATGCTCAACCAAATCACAAAACACCTCTTCCTTTCAGTACTATAGACTACTAAAATCCAGCGCTTTTCCCCACTGAAAGACATTCTAGGTGCTTGTGTAAACCTCATGCTTTATGTGATAATTCTGTAGTTCCAGCCAACATCCAGCTCCTCTGTGGAGGACATGGTTGTCAGTTTTGGACAGAGAGTGGAGGCTGAGTCACAGTGACTGTATGGGAGATGAGAGTGATTACGGTCTAGCAAAGGAGGGAAAAGAGGCAGACAAGGAGGAAGGAAGGAAGGATTGGCTGAAATATGATGGTATTCTGTGTCCATGAAGAATGCTAAGCAGTGTGAAGCAGGAAATTGAGGGTCAAGAGGCAAAATATAATTATCTGATAAGAAACTCAAGGTGAGAAAATTTCAGGTCACCTCAGGATGTGCAAGCACCTGAAAAATTACTTTCAAATAGTTATGTTCCCTAATGGCCAGAGGTCTCGAGTACTGGGAAAGAAGCTGGAAGAAAAATATGTTTTTTGGTGACCCTCAGTCTCAGGCATTTGTATTTTTTGTTGTGAATAGCTGGTGTTGCAGGGTGCTCAGGTGTGCAAGATGTAGAAGTGATTTTTTCCTGTGGAAATACAAGCATGGGCTGATGAAGGGTTGAAAGGCGGGATAGGTAAGGCTGCTGTTGACCTTACTGCTTCTTTTGAGATAGTTCAGATAATCAGCTTTCTGTGGTAGCATGTTGGAATAGTTCAGGGCAAACCATAACATTTGGAAAGGATGAGCATGGAAGGGGAACACTATCCATTTATCTGCGTGTAGATAATCATATTATTGCATGCAGATAATAGCAAGAAAAGCAGTGTGCAGCTGTCAAACACTTTCTTTTTCTGTAGAGCAATATACCCTACTGTTTTCAAAGATGTTTGCCAGGATGATGAGGCATTCAGGACACTGGGGATCTCCCCTACAGAATGCACTTTCCCTCTAAGTATCCCCCTCAATAAGGACACAGAGCATCCTACAAAACAGAAAACAACTCAGTCCTCACTCTGACAACTAAGCAGTGCATCTGGGCCCCAACCCAGCCTAACGCGTGGAGGCCACGGAGAAATCTTCCAGCCACCCTGTGTCTCACCAGTGAGTAACTTCTCAGCACAGTTCATAGTGTCTCTGGTCTATAGTTGCTCCTGCACTGGAGACAGAAGTTGAGGAGTAGCAAAGAAGAATTGCTGCTCTCTGAGAGTCATGAGCATGTCTGAGGTGAAGTGGGCTGGTGATGGCCCGTCTGCCCTTGATGGGCAAGTGTTGACACTGCACTGGGAAGCAGTAGGGGCCAGTGACAGAGAGAGCAGAGGGGTAAGACACATGGAGAAAGAACCTGCACCACTTTCACCAGGATTTCTTGTTTGGCATTCCTTGCTAAGCGCCTAAATAAATATAAATAAACAAACTACACTATATGATGTAAATGTGTCCAGCTCCTACCATTTGTAGAAGATTTCTTCCTAGCCACAGTAACCCTCATACTGGGGGGAAGGTGCTTTGGATGAAAGCCCAGCTGGCTGCAGATTTGCCACCAAAGGCAGTGGGGCCAGCATTTCAACCTCTTACTGATTCTTTTTGACCTAGAGCAGGAACACTTGGACCATACCTCCTTAAAATCATAGAATCATGTCCACAGCCAAAGCTCGTGGAGCACACTGGCAGTGGGCCAGCACACGTTCTCCACCTCCACCCTCATAGAGCATGTTTCACAATCCGTACATGCTCCCTGCTACTATTTTCCCTGTCTCCTGCCTCAGATCGACTCAGTATTTCCCCGGACACGTGGCTATGCCAGCCCTGTGCTACCAATCGCACGGTGCTGGACACTGAGGTGTGGAGAGGACAAGACCCATGTCATTCAGATTTTTTTTATAACTTCCAAGTGGAAAACAGTTCCTATACATTCTTTACAATTCCAGGAATTTCCAGGGTTCCCGTTTTAAAGTTAGTGTTGTCACCATCACCTCCTGAAAGTTGTGAGTCAGCCCAACTTGAATTTGTAATAACATTGGCCCGATGCTGCTAGGAATTAATTGCTGCACTAAAAAAAGGATAGACACTGAGAAAAATGTTGTGCCTGCTGTTAACTGTTCTCTAAAACAGTCACCGTCGGTGACAGGGTGGCTTCCTCTTGCGCCTAGTACTGGTGCAATTGCCAAACGCTACCTCAGTAAATAAAAGTGTGATTGAGGCTGTGAGTGGCTTTGCCAAGAGGAATGCTTAGAAAATTGAATGGGATGTTGCAGGAGGGAAAGATTGCAATGGCCTCTGGTGTCACACAGGAGGGTTTGGGAGAAAGGAGCTGAGAAGGTGAGGAGACAGAGGATGGGCATCTTTCCAGCTGATGTGGGGACCGAGGCTCTTCCACTGGTATTTGTCACTGTACTACTTGAACTGCAAACTGCAGAAGTGTCTCCAGGATGGGGAAGATGATGTGTCTGGACAAGCTGGGTCTAAGGCTTGCATTGAGGACCATCTGTCATACAGAGGGTCAAGTCTGTCCTGTGAATACTTAGACAAATCCCTTACCTCAGCTCCTGTGCTCCTCTATAAATCACTGGGGTGACAACAAAATCTCTTTTCTTCTGAGGCCAGTAGTTTCATAGGCAGGACTTTAGCTTGGAGCTGGGTTGTAGTTTGATTTCAGTGAAATACATCAAGATGACATGAAGTACACTCTTACCCTGGAAACTTTTCCCTGTCGATAGTTATAAATATACCACACTATTGTGCTTGGCATGCTGTATGCTAATAGAGGTGAGGGCTCTGAAACTCATTAGGAAGGGGAGCGGGCTGCACAGCAGAGTGAGGACAGTGTGAAGCTAAGGTTGATAACCACGGCCTTGTCCAGAATAGGCCATGGGAGTTTTCTTATCTCACTTTGGCAGGAGGTGCTGCTAGCTTCCTGTGCGAAATCAGGAGCATATGCTGCTTTCCTCTTGTTGTTTGGCTTCCTCCGCTACACAAGACGGTTCCCAGCACTGTGATTATCTTTGCATCTTCAAACATGGCACACTCTGCTTCCTCAAGGGCTTGATGTATTCTTGAGAAGCAGGCTGGGTCCCCTCCCCCCGGCCGCTTCTCAAGGGCCCCCACCGGTGAC
>JAVJGJ010000014.1:22738467-22753081 GCA_035590215.1 Microhierax caerulescens | reverse complement strand
GCCGCTTCTCAAGGGCCCTCACCGGTGACAGCTCCGCACATCCCCTTTTTATAAAGCTCAGCTTGCTTCTGGTTGCATAAAACACCCCCAGCCCTTCCAAAGAAGCGCACTTTCCTGAAGGGAAGGGTGGCGGGCAGGTCTGCCAGCGGTGCTCAGCGCCCAGGCAGACAGCGTGTCCTGCCAGCTCCCCCAGCCCCCCACGCCAGCACAGCCGCTCTCGCCTCCTGCCCCCCGCACCTGGCTTCTCCCGAAATCCCAGGGAAAATTATTGGCTTCTGGTTTTACAAAGGAATAGCCAATTTCTCAGGGTCTTGACACAAAGGGCGAAGCATGCCTGTGCAGGCAGGGGTGTGTGTGCGTGCACACAGGCAAGCACGCACACCAGCACGCACGCAGGCACATGGAAAAACCACTTAGGAGGTGAGAAACCCGATTGCTTCTCCCAGTGCTCAACTGAGGCAGCGGAGTCTGATTACCTTGCTCTGAGGTTGCGTAATGTTCGTAGACATACATTTGCACACACCCCCCATTAGCATTCATTATATAGGACCTTTACACTTGCGCAGTGGCACCACAAAGTAGGATGTAGAAGGGTCTGCAGGGAAACAGGTGTAAGAAGTGCTTAGAAATGTGCTGGCAGATAACAGCTTGTTTATCAATGTCTGTGCAGACTGTGTGCTTTTTCATTAACCTGGCGGTAACCCTGCTGTAAGCTTTCCTGAAGATGCAAAGCAATCAGGCTCATCCCGCAACAAAACATTTCAGGAATTCATGTGCTCCGGAGATATCTGGAGTAAGACTCAGACATCCAAAATGCAGTGGGATTTCCCTGCAAACATGGGCAGTTCTTGCTACAAATAGGATACCCTTGCTATTTTACTGAGTGGCTAGTTTGAAGTAACTTGTAAATTCTTGCAAAGCAGAAAAATGCACAGCTGATGTTATCTGAGGACACATGCAATGAAACATTAATTAACAGGAAGATGCTTGTGTATTTTGGTCCCAGACAGAGTAAATTTTTGTATTTTCATTTTTCTCTCTTTCCAAGCATCTGCACTTAACAAACATTTGGTTTGATGACTACATCATCTAAGTTCAGAAGAGCCTTTTCTCTTGCTGTTACAAAATGCCTGTTAGAAGCTGAGTTCAGGTTGGGAGGCAGGACCCTTAATTACTCCCATTTGTCCCTTCCCCATCTCTACCTGATGCTGCTGGCTTAAGTAGTGGCTTCACATGGCACTGCTGGCAGCAGCAAGAAGCAGGATGACTGAGTACTAACCCGAGTAACCAGCTCAGGAGGCTGGAGGTGGCTCGTGTGTTGTCCCTAAGCTGTGTTAGTGTATTTGAGGTTAAAGTGAGAGCATTTGGCAGCTGAGGAGAGAAAGCATCTGGTTCTGCATCCAAAAGGATGAGTCTGAGCCTTGCTCTAGACTTTGCCTGGCAGTCGCACTGCAACTGATTTGTAAACATTTGCTGATCCAGCAGACCGTGGAGCGAAAGAGGTGCATACCACAGTACTTGCATCTTCCACTGTGTGCCATGGACTGTTGGGTAACATATCCTCAGCTTGATTGTGGCTCCGTTTTTTATTAAAACTATGGACAATATCTATTAAGTGTATACAATTGTCTACTTTAATTGCATTAACATTGTAATTGGCAGTTTGGAGGCAGTATGATATGTGAAGTCAGTAAAGTTCGCATGTGTGGCTCCAGGGCTAATATTTCATCTAGGGTTTTACAAGTGTTTTCCATGTTATTGTAATGATGGTGGTGGTTTGTATTATGTTATTAATAAGTAATCAGCACCTCATTGTGCTAAGCATCAGCAAAGACATAACACTGTCCTCATCCCTAAGACACTGCAACCTAAATATATAGTCTTTTCCAAGGAATTCTGAGGAAGAATATAATAACAAGTAAGTCTGGAGGCTCCAAAGCTGCAAGAAAGGAGATTAAAGATGCTTTTCAGAGATGCACAAGCAGTTCCTGAATATGCATTATACCTTCTTCCTGTCCTTTACCAAAATATGTTTCTCCGTAAGGACTTATATATTAAAGAGCACAAATTTTCAGCATAGAAATAAATAAACATACTCATTCTGGAAAAAAAATTAAAATTACTTTTTTAGTATGGGGAAAATGAGATTTTGGGGTCTCTGTCTTCCTGTACAGAGATTGCCCAAATATCCAGTCACAGGGATGTGCCTTTGAGTCTGCCTGATTGTGTGCCTACAGTATTGGCATCATTAATTAAGTTCTGATATATGCTATGCCATGGAAATGTTATCAGCTTACCAACATTACCATGTCTTCTGTGTTCTAGTCTTGTTACAAGAACCAGACTTCTTAAAGCATTAAAGGTGCAAAGTAAATGGCATTTACCTTTCTGAACAACTGTGAACCATTTTTTCCTACCTGAATGCATCATCTAGCTTAATGCAGCTGTCTTCCATCCACCCTGGCCTCAACAATCATCAATCGGAAGCTGGCTTTGAAACCAGACTCTGGAAGAAGTTGTTGTGTAGACAGGGCTGTTGCTCCTTGTCCTCTCTCCATGCATGAACGACCATAGCCTGCTCCTGCGTTTGGGCTTTTTCAGCTCACTGACCCTCTCAATGCACATTAAGAAATTTGGACAGACAATCATGTATCTGTGCTAATGATTGCAGCCCAAGTTAGTTTACATATCTTCATTTCTTTAAGCTGTAATATCTGCTAAGACGCTGGCTAGTTTGACGCATAGCTACACAATTAAACATGTAAAGTTAGTGTAATATTGATATTAGAAACAACACAAAGTTTAAGCAAACTGAACAGTTAGCTGGAGGGAAACGAACCTCATTCTTTGGTCAGGATTGCATCACATGCCGTTATCCAGTCACTGGGCTTTAAAGGTCATTTCTCCAAACAACTGATATACATGTCAGAACTATTTGATTACAGATACTACAGTCATTATCTTTCAAATCCATGGAAGATCAAAGGAACATACTGTAGTTGAAAGAGCTTGACCCTGCTGAAGGGTTGAGCTCTACTGATGAAGCTGGAGTTGAACAAGCAGCGACTAATTTTTGGATGAAAAGCAAAACTAGATAACCTCAAAGTAGAATAGGGACAGACAGCATTTAAGAAGCATTCCAATGTGTTTATTTCCATGTGTACCAAATTAGGCTCTGGGAAACAAATTAGCTCTACCATGACCACACCTGAATGTTCTGATTACAAGCCAATTTGTTGCATAAGGCAAAAACATTTTTTTCCCTGAGATTTCCATTCATTAACATGACTGATTTTTTTTTCAGATTAAATGAACATTTAAATCCCTTTGGCAATTAGGTATAGTTTTGTTTAACTTTGTTTTGCTAATTTCCAGGGTTATGGTTATTTTTACTGTGTGTCTTGTTATCATTGAACCTCAGTATTGATATTTTGCCGTTTGGTAAAGTGAACTAAAGAAAACATTCAGAAATGAGAACTTGCATCATTTTTCACAATAACAGAAAGAACCTGGACGTAGTGAAACACCATCCAATCCATTATGGAATGGATCTTGGACCAAATATAACTTGTCTTGAATTTAAGCTGAAAATAGTATGAACTCATGTTTGAAGCCAAGCCTGAGGCATGACAGTGGCTGAAAACAGGAGTATTGGAAATGGGATGTTGGTCTAGGCTCAGACTGTAAATTCTGACCTCCCAGTCCATGGTGGGCTAAAGGTTAACGCTGACTCCAGAGAGCTAATATTCAAGGAGGGGCTGTGGAAGTGGATCCAATCATCAGGCTCAAAACCTCAGGATTTAACAAAAAGTAACTATACTTGCCTGGTCATCACAGCACCTGAAGTTTCCCTGACTGATCACGTTTCCAAAATAATTGTTTTGTGTGTTGAATGTTTCAGTCTGTCACCAAATCAATAAAATTTTGATTTTTGTTGTCTTCAGGCATGGCTTTTGCTCTTATACTGAAGGATCTTTCATCCTGAAAGCTGGCAGCAACATAGGAAACAGGATCCAGAGCATCACTGAGCGAATGGCTGTAATAGAGGGCAAAAATAAGGTATGCTTCCTAGGAGCAGATAACCTTTCTGTGTGACATCATGTGTTGAAAAGAAACTGTAAGATGCCATCAGGGTAACAGTGAAGAAGACAGTGTTTTTATATTGTTTAGATTTGAAGAGCTGCATACATGCAAATCACGTTCATACTTGGTATTTATCTGCTGAGATGTAGAGGTGTACTTGTTTCTGCATGCAGTCACATTAAGGTAAGTCACACACCAGGACAGTTTCACAGTATCACTGGGATTCCCTGTATCTGCTTTCTTAGAGCTCATCTGTAGTAACTTGGGTCACCTCAGGAGCACAGGGGCAGGGTTCCAGGCCATCTTTGCTTCACTTTGTGACATTGCACAATTTCCTGTTGTTTTTCCTATGAGAATTAAACAATTTACTCTCATTAGAAAGTTTATTCACAGATGTGGTCCTAGATTATTAGATGACCAGGTCTTTTCTTGCAATAAAAAATTTAAAGGGCCAAATTAATCTAGATTACAGAAGCAAAGTTTAAGAGAGGTCTCAGTCAGAGACAGCAAGGTAGGATTCCCCAGGGGCACTAACTGCCTAAGCGTTAAGTGTCTCGTCCAAGACAAGCACCCCTTTATGGACCGTGGGGAGATGCAGGCACTTCTGAAGGACGAGTAGGCCTGTAGTCTGAGTCTAACATGGGAGAGAGAGCTGATGAGATTAACTTGCCAAGGGCCATGGACGTTTGTCCATCAGTTAAAACCTTCAGACCAAGATGTTTGACTAAAGGATGCCCTAGATCATCTGCACTGCCCTGGCTTAGGCATGACACTGATTTAGTGTGGTTGGGTAGCCTGTGCTATGGAGGAGCTCAAGTGAAGATGCGCAGTGGCACTGTCACTGCATCTGGTTTCACAGGCTGGTTTGGTTTGTGACACTAATGGCTGAGGAGATTATAAATTTTAAAGGCTGCCTTACTCTAGGCCTGTTGTTTCTAAAGACACTGAAACACTTTTTGTAATTCTCAGGGCACTGGGGATATAGACCTCCTTTCGTTGACGGCTGCCTTCAGTCTTCTGCATATGAAAATGGGTATAAACTGTAATTATTCTCATGTTAGGGCCCTTTCACACACCACAGAATAAATAGGGCTTTGTGTGCAGCCAAGAATCAGGCCTGGGACTGCATTTTCTCCTGCTGTTGTATTATTTAGAAAATACCACAGGTGTTCGTGGCACTATTCCAGTGCATGGGAACGGGCTGGATCCCAGCGAGGCATTTGCTCTATTTAGCTGGCCACCTCTATGTGCTTAAAGATCAAGGCAAAAATGGGAGCAAACAGCTTCCTAGGGGAGACTAGCATAGGAAAGCACATCAAAAATGAGACATAAGGAGGGTTTTGAAGGAGGAAAGAGAAATAATTTCAGGCACAGGAAGACACCATCTATTCCCAAGGGGGAGTGATGAAAAAAAGGTGATAAGACCCAGTTATTTTCCAGAAGGCATCTAGCCATGCTATGGGTGAAGTTCTACCTGCTCACAGGGTGCAGAAGGAGCTCCCTAACAACCAGATCTCATTCCTCTTGTGTGTCATGCATTTTGGAGCCAGCGGAAGAGGAGTGGCTGAAATGTCAAAGCAACTTCCAGTCAACAGCAAATAAATTCCTCCCTTGAGGAAGATGCTAATAATGGGTCCTTGCAGGAGAACTGCAGGGTTTGTTTGAAGTCTTTGGCAAGCAGCAGCCCTTTTTTAAAAATGTGCCCAGAAATGAACCATGGAATGGTCTCTGCATGTGTTGTGTGGAAAGTTTTGCAGTGAAACTTAATGGTTCTCCTTGGTGTCCCTTGTCATCATGCTGTTTAGTTCAGCTAAGAAAGGTTTACCTTGCATTTCTTTATTCCTCCTGGTCCCTATGGGGAAGGGGAGGTTAGTGAAACAATCTCTTTACTCAGCTTTTTCACAACTATTCTAAGGTTTCTTAATTTCTGCTGCTCTTTCATAGCTTTTCAAGCACAGCTGGAGATTGCTATTGTAAGTAGAAAATGCTCTCTCGGCCTGGGTTCCTGGCCAAGCTGTGAGTTGCATGATTTGTGCAATCACAGCTGCTCTAGAGCATCCAGGATCATATTTTTTTCCTGTGGAAGACTATAGCTTTTCACTCTGCAGTCCAAGAGTCATTCTTGGTCTCCCAGAGCAAACTCAAAGGGACAGAGCTCAGACAAAACCCTTCCTCATCTGCTGGGATATTGTAAGACTGTTAATAGCACTGAGCTCCCTGAATGCAGCACGTCATCATGAGTGTCTGGCTCCAATGGACCGCTACCATGAGCAGTTGTGCTGCTGCAGACAGCTATGGACAGCTCTCTGAGGCGCTTCCACATCAATGGAGCCCTGCTATCTAAACAGAATGTCTACCCCACTTCCACAGCCAAGCATAGCAGGCATGGTCAAAACAACCTCAAAGCTCAATGGAAACAACAAAGACGTAGGAGACAAAGCAGTAGGAAATGGATGAAGAAACTCAAAAAGTTGCACATTTGGGTTAGCATGAAAGGAGAAATGGGGGTGACCACAGGATGAGATTATTGTAATCAAGGGAAGAGGTGAACAAGGAATGGTCAAAAGGTTTCTTTTAGCAATGGAGGTAGCTGTTTTCACCTTGGTTAAAGACATTGTGCCAGTTCCACCTGTTTCCTGGATGTGCAACATCTGAGTCCCTCCAGTCTGGCTTTTCACTGTGGTAGGTTGATTGGTTGTTTGTTTGTCTGTGGTTATCAAGGTAGCCACAAGTATATTTTTAAAGCTAGAAAATCCTCGAACCCTGTGTCTGTGTGGCTAAAGTAATGCCGGAAGCCTGTGCTACATTATTCTTCTAGTGACAGAGAAACCGTGACAACAAGTATTTAGTAACATTTCCGCTGAAGCCTCTCTAAATGGACATTGAGACACTCAAGTGGTATAAATGGAAGAAATTTGTAACATAAGCCATAATACTTAATCATAAGACAACTCTTGAAGTCATTTGATTCCCACACCCAAAGTTTTTATTCTCATTTTGTTGGACATTTCAGCGACTTCCTTCAAAGTTCTGCTATTCTTAGGCTTATCATGTAAACAGGTCACAGTCACTCTCCTGACATTCAGCTGCTAAAACCCATCACTCCTCAGTGTTCCCAGCTAAAGCCAACTGCTAGGTATAACTCAGGGGTAATACTGATGTTGATGATGATTAATATTATTATTATTAGCATGATCAGTGTCCATTAAAATGTCAATTAGTGAATTACCTGTAATAATCAGGTACAAATAGGTGGTGTATTCATTGGTATCAGTGCCTACATATTAGGGAAGGGTTCTCTCCTGTGTGTGCAGGCACACACTGGTTTATCAACAGCTTTGAAGGAAGGAGTCAGTACTCCTTGTACAGGGCTAGAAGGGACAGGGAGCTGTAGGAGAGGTGGACAAAGATCCTGGGCATGGAGAACGCACAGAAGAGCACTAAGATGGGTGAGAGAGAGTAGGAAGCATTGGCCAAGAAGAAAAGATGATAAATCCAAGGGAGGGAGATAGTAGGCTGGAGGGCAATTGAGTACTGGGAAAAAATGGAGGGAGTGGGACAAAACCCCCTTGTTTTTGGGAAGTAACCTACTAGAGCCACATTCTTGAGAACCTGAAATGGAACAGGCAGTCCCTGACTGCCCTATCCCTCTGCTGCTAGCAGATGTTGGAGTCCCACTGACAATAACAGGTACTGTGAAAGTTGGGTCTGTATCACGATGCATACCTCCAGGAATTGTGTATGAAGAGTAGTAATGCATGAAGTTGTGGTTTATCATTCATCTGTGTATGTATATGTTTATGTATGTATGTATGGCCTTGTTTTCCACTGTAAAAATACCTTACTGACACACGTTTTTAGTGGTCCCTTCTCTTGTGAATGTCAAAGCCACTTGACTTCTGGGAAAATGGAAAGTAATGTCCCTGAAACAGGATTCTGCAAGACCAAACCTGGGCTTGCCCTTGGCCATCTCTGGTTTGGCTGGCAACGATGCTGACACATGCTGACTGTGGATAGTGTTAAAAACGGTGAGTGTCCAACATAAAGCTGAAGTGCTAGATAGTCAGAAGAGTCAGTCCTTCCTGGACCTTCCTGTGACCATGCAAAACAGGAGGGGTCTGTCTCTCCTGCATCTTCTACAACTAAGTTTTAAACCTTTAGCTCTCTTCCATGTCCCCTCCTTACTGATGAGAGGAGGAAGCCTGTGTTGTGCCTGTTCTCAGTCCTACATGTGCCAGCTGTCTGGCCAGTCCATCTATGCTGATTGGCCATCTGGAACCCAAAGCAGAAGAGAGAGCTGTTCAGCTCACTACAGCAACTCTCATTTAGAACTTTCTCCTCTACCCAACAGCTGGTTTTCATGAAATGCGTGAGATCTTGTGAGCTTTGAGTTGTCAATTCTGGTTGAAACTGGGCAATAGATTCAAAAATTACTGAGTGCACGGGGGAGGAGAGGATACTGGCAGACAGAGGGACAGGCTGGTAGACAGATGGACAGACAGACAGACAGTGCCATCTTCCTAGGAAGCCAAGCTAAAGATAGCAGTGGGAGCAGAGCTTGCCTCTCTTCAGCATGTTATAACTTCTCCTGGGGGCCCTCCTGAGTGCTACTAGAATTGCTGTCAACACTTATAAGCAGATCACTGGGAAGTGCCAGCTGAGCCAAGCCCTTGGTGAGATTAAACTTGCAGAACTTGGCACCCGCCTCTGCCAAGCTGCGGCTCCCTCCAGCTCCTGGAACCGATCCCCTCCCTCGGTGCGCAAGGGAGGTGTGAATCGAGCCCTGCCTCACCCTACCTGCGGCCCTGGGGAGGAGGGCAGGGGGTGCCCGTGGCATGGCTCTCTGCGTGTGACCTCCTCACGGGTCAGCTGCGCTCAGCCTCACGGCCTGTTTGAGCAGGACAGCACGGGATGCAGAGGGACACCACAGCTCTGCTTGCTGCACAGCGGTGACTTGCCTGTCTGACCCCAGGGGGGAAGAGGGTGCTGTCCTGCGCATATTCCTGTCCTGCTATTGAAGATATTTTGGTGTTTCTTTTGTGACAGTCCTGAAGGTGAAGCATGTTGTCCAGATGTTTTGCACTGATGCTCCTTGCCAACATCATGTGAGGCATGCAGATCATATATCTTCGGCATAAGCAGGCCAATCAAACGATGTGCTGCCACTATTTCAATATAGATCTTCCTAAATAATATTCCTTTAGCCAAAGATAAATATAAGGGGGGAGGAGACCATATTTTAGTTTATTTCCTTTTTTTTTTTTTTTTTTAACCAAATATATCTTAAAAGCATAACTAGAAGGGAATCAACAATATTCGGCAAACGTGCAATAACCTGCTTAATGTTGAGAGGGTGATATTTTGCTTTTTACATGGATGGGATCTTTTGAGAAGCTAGGACAGCAATCTCTGAATGGAACTTGTTTATGCCAGCATCTGCAGAAGCCTTCTAGGAGTCAGGCAAGAGTCAAGTTCCACCATTTTCTGAAAACTCTTCTTGCTTCTCTGCTGTCAGCTGGAGCAGTAAGGATCCTCTATCTAAACTACTTTGAGACAAGAGATACTCAAGAAGATGCTCAAGGGAAAAACTCTCAGAATTTCTGCTTTACGCCTCTTTTATTTGCTGGCAGAAGCAGCAGCAGCAGCATGGGATTTGCTTCCCTAGCCCCTGGCTTTCAGATGAGCCTGTAGAGTAGTGCTTCAGCTGAGCTGATGGGTACAGAAAGGAGGAATAAAGGATCAAAGCTTTGGTGATCGGCTGAAGATGCCGAGCATGCCAGGAAGAATTTGCCCTGTTCTGTGGGATGATGGCAACTGGATGCAGACTTTCCGTATCTAATGTGGTTGCAAATCCAGAGCCCGAAACTCCCTGTTGCGAAGCCAGACAATACAAGGCTGCAAGAACTTTTTCTCTTGCTCCTTTTTCAGTAACAGCTGTGTAGAGGAACCACGCAGCACAGACTGATCTCAAACACCCATAATTTGCTCAATAAACAGCAACGTGTCAGGCTTAGTTCTGTACACACTGCCTCTCTGGTGGGTTTTGGCTGGCATCCACAATGCAGCACACAGACTGCACCACTGGAGGGCTCACAAACTATTTAAAGAGATGTTATCTTATCCTTATGACTAATTTATAAACTAAAAGATTTATGCAGAGACATGTTGTCTCTAAAATATTCAGTTCTGTTGCAAAGTCAGTCTTGCTTTTTCCTAGACACTATGGCTTTCTCTGCCTTAGTCAAGTAAACATACCAATGACTGCTTGCTGGCACTAAGGCTCCCTTGCCCTCCAAAAGATGATGGCTGCATGGAAGTTGCCTGTTGGAAGTGATCCTTGGCTTGTGCTAGAGGAGTATTTGGTACAGTGCAAGTTGGTCAAAAGGAAAGCAATGCTGGGGAAAAGCTAACAGTTTAAATTGCTGAGTTTCAGTACCGAGGAATGTTCTCTAGGGCCATTTAACACACAAGAAAAGGCACAGTCTGTAAGCACTCTGCTCAGTAACTGCAGTCACACTGCATTAGCGTAACTGTATATATTGTAATAAAAGTAATACTCACATCATAGTGGGCTGGAGCAGTAAAAGTCAGGATGAACAATTTTTCATTAAGAACTGATACCTGATAAAGTCAGGACAAAATACAGTTTGATACTACCAAAACCTTTCCAAACGACTAGAATAATTGCGGGAGGAATAACTGGCATGTATTTTTCAGGCTCAGAAATGCTCTGGTTCTGGATATGGTAGGATAAAGACAGGTGTCCTGGAGTCGGAGAATAAGAGCTTCACTCTCCTTCACCATGCTTTTTAGGTCACTGTTCCTACCTGGGCAATGTTGCTATGAGGTAATACCCATTAACACAAAAAAGGGTAATTTTGTGGTAGACAGTCTGGGATGGTCGAAGCGGTGTTTAACCACCCACATTAGCCCTCTGGCAGATGTTACGGGACTTCCTCCTATTCTTAGTGTTGGTAAAACGGCTGCAGGAATCGCGGTTCTGGGCCCTGTGTCCACACTTTGCAAAATTATGTTTAAAAACTGGAAGGAATTCAAAGAGAATGACAAAATATAGACAGGGCTGGGCCCACGCTTTACAATTAGGAATCTGTAGAGGTCAGCCTACTGAATTTAGCAAAACAGCAACATGTTTTTTAAAGGCTGTAATTATCCATCCGGTATTACTGAGCCTCTTTCATCTCACAGAAGAGCCAAAAAGGTAGGATAGAAAAATTCTGCCTAGAAATAAGGTGTATTTTGTTAGCAGACAGGTATCTGACCACTGAGACAGCTTAACAGGGTAGAGGTGCTGTTAGCATCACTTGAATTTGCCATAGGATGGGTTTCTAAAAAAAAATAAGCCAAAATGAAACAACTTGACTCCACTGTGTTCGGTTGAGTAGTAGGAAAAGTGATAGACTCTTTCTACAAAAGAATGTTCTGGGAAACCAGTGTTCAGCCAGTGTTTACATAGAAATGTAGGTATCTGGTCCTTATTTTTTGCTGACTCATCCTCTTGTGCTTGTCTCTGGACTCCAGCATTCAGGCAGACTTAAAAGAATGTAGTAATTGCACAAAAAACTATTTTGAAGATTTTTAGAAAAGCCAAGTAATTCCAAACAATGGGATTCTTCAGCCATACAATTTCCTTTCGTCACTGTCTGAGCTTTTGCCTGTATCTCCAGCCAAAGCATGTTTTACAGAAGTAAAACAGAGATAGACAGAAAATTAAGCTGCCAAGTTGTATCTGAGAGCATGTCCCACTGCTAAGCTCCATGTGCATGCCCCAGGTCTCAGGTCCATATCAGAATGACACCTCAGTTGCTTCTGTATAACTTTATTCTTTCACTTAGTACCCAAGTCATTAGACCATGGCTTTCCATCACCATGAAGATATAACTCTTATTACTATGATGCTTTTTATTTTTCTAATGGTACATCGGATGTTGTTGGTCCTTAGCCTTCTGACATCTCATCTTGCAAGTCATATCGCTTAGTCAATGTCTTAGTGTGCTGAACCTCTTAAGATGGTGATAGAATACAATGTAAAGAAAACCAGCTTATTAATATTTAATAATAGGAATGTTACATCCACGAGGAGAAAATAGTCCAAAAGAGGATGAGTAACTGTCTTTTTCCCCTGTCCTTTCTCACCTGATACATATGTGAGAAAACGAAACAGAAATCAAATGCATTTAGTGCCACCAGGGATACTTTTTCCCCAGCATTATCCAAATGCCTTAGGCATGCCTTACCTATTCCCTTTGCAGCTCAGCTCTCCTGTAGGCTGCCTGTCTCCTCAGGTGATAAGCTTTATGTTTTGTAGCTTATAATTACTTCAGCAGCAAGAGCTAAATCAATCTGAAAGGCACTTTCAAAGATTTTGGTTATGATGTCTCTGATAATGTCAGGGTCACTCAAGGAGCTTGTTTCCCATTATTCTTCCACTCTTTCCAAAGCTGTATATGGTGACGTCTTCTTTAAACAGCCCCAGTGGTGCCCATCACTGAATGAACGGAGGGAGTGGATCATGGCACCATCAATGGTGACTTAGGAGAAAGAGCAGGGAAGCTTTAAATGAGTTCCTGAGCAAACGAGAGCTAAACCTCTTCTTTCTTTTGCAGACTGCTAGCACTCTCATTGTAGCTGAAACCAAATCTTCTGGAATCTACAGCTGTGTGGCATCCAATAAAGTAGGAAAATCTGAAAGAAACATCAGCTTTATTGTAACAGGTAAGATCTAGTCCCCACTAGAGCCAAACATGTTTTCTGGTCCTGTGATTATAACTGTTAGGCTGTTGTGGCTTTTTCATATACCACAGTTTGGGAATTGTAATGTGTGCACGTGTAAACTCATATCATGCTTTTGGGTGATCCTGGAAGGGATTTTCATGGAAGCTGGTCTGAATTTCTAAGAAGGACACCAAATTGGTGAATGACTCATCTCTCCATCAAGTATCCAGCATGATACAAATTGTTCACAAATACAGCAGCATGTAATTCCCTCTTTTAAATCACATAGTCTCTGCAATCGTTCCATACGTGAAATTTTACTGTCTTTTCATACACCAGTAAGCCAATTCCGTGTGTGACATTGACGGTGTCTGCAGTCTCATCCTGTGGCCAAACAGGAGGTCTCACCACATAGTGTCCAGAGCAGTGCCAGCACCTGCAGGCAGTATGGTGCCAGAGGAGAGATGTCTGGGGGTACTTGGGCAGCCCCTCACAGCTCTCAGGGGCTATGGCAACTTCTAGGTGGAAAAATGTCAGGGTGCAAACTATAGAGTTTTGTTCTCTCTTCTGAGAAAGGCAACCTTGGATGTCATTTAGGACATGACACTGAGATTTGTGTTAGCTGCACATTTGAGTACACTTCCAGTTATTTTTCCATTAATGGATGTGTTTATATGTTTTCAGGTTCAGAAACAAATTATTAAATGTTTGACTTCCAGAATTACTGAAAAAAAAACCACAATGAGTTTTTGAGAATAACTACTCCATGATTTAGCAGTATAATGTCTGCACATGCCATTACAAAGGATTTGTTTTCTGGCAAAAGATTTTATTTTGGTTTTGTTTACAAAGTGGTAGCTCATAGAGTGCTTTGGCTGATGAAAAATTTCAAGGTAGATCATTAAAGAAATGTAATTCATTCAGAAACACAAGAAAAGACAAAAAGATTAAAATATTCTGATAGTTGAATCCCAAAATCATAATCTTGACGCTAAAATGGAAAAATAGTTTTAATGTATCCCTTTTAATTTTTGCTTCCTTATCTGTTTTTTGTTGTTAATCTTTTGCTTATCATTCTGATGAATTATTTTAGTGAGACTCATTCTGTTACTGTACTGAGAGATATCAAAAGGTTTTAGACACACACTCACTAGATTTGGTTAAAAAAAAGGAAAAAAAGTTCTTTGAAAAATGTCCCCCCTCCACACTTTGTGAATGAGAATACATGGTTTTTTAAAGTATTCTGACTAGCTGTAATAGAATTATAGAATCCTAGAATGCCAGGTTGGAGGGGACTTCAAGGATCATCTGGTCCAACCTTTCTTGGCAAAAGCACGGTCTAGACAAGATGACCCAGCACCACCATGTCCAGTTGAATCTTAAAGGTGTCCAGTGTTGGGGAATCCACCATTTCCCTGGGGAAATTATTCCGATGGCTGATTGTTTTTGTTGTGAAAAATGTTCCTCTTGTGTCAATTTGGAATCTCTCCAAGAGTAACTTGTACCCATTACCCCTCATCTTTTCTATGTGACTCCTTGTGGAAAGGGATTCTCCACCTTCTTTGTATCCACCCTTTAAATACTGGAACATGGAGATAAGGTGTCCCCTAAACCTTCCTCTCTCAAGGCTGAACAAACGTTGTTTTTTCAGCCTTTCCTCATACGGCAGATTCCCAGTCATTTGATCATCTTTGTGGCCCTTCTCTGGACCCTCTCCAGCCTGTCCACACCTTTTTGTGTGGCATCGAGCTGGCTTTCTTTGCCACAGCTACACACTGTTCACTCATACTGAGCTTGT
>JAVJGJ010000014.1:22712785-22735872 GCA_035590215.1 Microhierax caerulescens | reverse complement strand
GGGCACACGGCTGCCTCATGCCCAGCCGGCTGTCACCCAGCACCCCCAGGCCCTTTCCCACCGGGCAGTTTCCAGCCACTCTGCCCCAGCCTGTAGCGCTGCCTGGGGCTGGTGTGACCCCAGGGCAGGACCCGACAAGGTCAGTAGCAGATGCCTAATGTAAGTTTCCCTTCGAGACCTCTCTGATCTTGACCCAGAGGCATTAGATAGGGCTTCCACAATCACCATACTTGACTTCTATACAGTCAAGGTTCTTCTTAATGCAGAGCACAACTCCTCCTTCTTCTTTTCTGCTTGTCATTATGAAACATCCTATAGCCATCCATCGCAGTCCTCCAGTCAAGAGTTGTCCCACCACATTTCAGTTATTCCTACGATACAATTTTCTGACTGGGTGTGGAGCTCCAGTTCCCCCTGTTTGCTCGTCAGGCTGCATGCATATATGTATGCTTGAGGTGGATGGTCTTTGGTTCTCATTTTGGAAGGCAACTACAAAACATTTTTCACTGCTCTGGTTAGTTTGGCTTATTCCCCAGTTGGCTGCAATGGTTTGAGCATTGCCATTTTAGACCCCACCTCCTGAGTCTTTCAGTTTAAAGCCCACCTCACCAAGCCGGCCAGCCTGCTGCCAAATACTCCTTTGCCTTTTCTAGGCAGGTGGACCCCATCCCTCCCTAACAAGCTATAGTCATTGAAGTATGTTCCATTGTCATAAAAAACCAAAACCCTCATGATGGCATCAGTCATAAAACCTGAAAATGATTTGTGTTATCCATCTATTTCTGGCTGCACCATTTCCTCTAACTGGTTAAAGGGAAGAAAAGAAACTTGGGCACCAGTACTTTTTCTGTGCATCCCCAGGGCTTTGTAGTCTCCCTTGATTCTGCCCAGGTTCTGGCTTGTGGTGTCATTCATGTCCCCATGAAATAGTAGTAATGGACAGTAGTCTGTGCTCCTGACATGTTGGGGCACTCTCCCGGCAATAGCTAGGACCTTAGCTCCTGGAAGGCAGCATACCTCTCGTGACTCCCTGTCAGGTCGGCAGGTGGGTGCCTCAATGCCCCTCAACAGACCGTCACCTACTACGAGCACTCATCGTTTCTTTTTGCAATGTCCACTGTGTGCTGCTGGTACAGTTTCTCCTTGCCAGCCTTGCTTGTGGGTGTCTACAGCTGTTAAAGCTTCATATCATAATACACTTCCACATTTAGAAAGCGCCAATTATCTATAAATACAGAAATTTGGGAACAAGCATGAGAAGTATAAACAGATAAGTGACACATAGGCAGGTTGTTTGTCAAAATACAGAAACAAGAAGAACATCTCCATGTTCTATTAATGGATGTGACAAGAACATTTGCCACCTTGGACTGCTGTCCCTGCTCAAAAAATCAGTTAACTTACATTGTTTCTGTTTGGACAGAAAGCTAAACAACACCACATAGTTCTCCATAAATCAACATGGCAGTGGTGCGATATTCTCATCTTTATGTGGGGACTCCACATATAACTTTGAGCAGTCACTGAGAGTCACTCACTGAGGCTGTTGCTCTTTTAATGTGCAAGATGCTGAATTTGGCCTTCTCTAACTTTTACTCAGTCTTCAAAATGCTGCACGGAAGATTTGAAACCAAATGAAGCTGTATTTTGATGGGGCCCATTTGCTGTATCCAAATCCCCCTTTAGAAGTTTTGATGACGGTTTCAGATATTTTAGTGCAGTGACATGAAGGAGTTAAGTTTCCTCACTTAGATCTCATATTCTTAGATCTTGACCAGGGATAGATGGAAATCCTTCTCCTTGATACCAAAGCTTATATGAGAACATGCAGAATATTACGAGTTTCCTTTGAAGACTTTTGTATTGGCTGGTGTTCAGAAAGAGGAGTGGCAGCTTTATTTTGATTTGGAAAGTCTTAATATCTTGACTGGTGGCAAACTTTCTGTATGGGGTGGTGAAGTTGAAATGGGTAACAGCCTGTGTTTCACATCACTGAAACAAATGCATCCAGCACTTGCTGAACAAAACGTTGAGGGAATAAAAACACCGAGAGCCCTAAATGCTGATGGATGTGAACAGGACACTGTGAAGTCCAAAACAAATACTTCAAGTCTTGCATGACAGCTCGGGTTAGTTTATCTTATGTTGGGTCTGTCAGTGCTATGTGAAGCCAACCTGAGCCACACAAAAGTAAGTATCTAGAAATAAGAGAAGTGTCTGAGCAGGAGAAGGTGATCCCTTGTAGGAAGAGGAGTTGCTGTCCTTTGTAAAAGGGACAAGGCAGAAAGGACTCCAAAGAGCACATGGAGACAAAGTCTGTCCTGAACAGGAAGAATCCCTTTCCTTGGAGGTAATCTCCTTCAGGCCTTCTTCCGGGGATGCAAAAATGCAGATGCTCCAGGGAGTGCTGTGGTGGTGTGAGGAGTCTCTTCTCTACAGGCAGAAACTGTTAGGAAGGTGGTGGGAAGGCAGAGCCTGTCCCAGCTCCCCTAGTTCAGCGGTGGCATGTTTCACACCCTCAGGGAAAGGTAGATGTGAGGAAGTAAGTGCAAGAAGATATAGCAGAAAGGGCCCCCTAAGAACAAGCCCTTTCTTAAGTTATTGTAAATCTCATTATTTCTGGGCTTGAAGTGCAACTTGCAGAAGTTTTTCTGGAGGTTTGAGAGTGGTATAATTTTACCCACTCTGCCTGAGGGTGCAAGACATGGATATGGACTTGAAGTCCATGGGCTCTAGCGTAGTTTTCCTTTGCTATGGCCTCTGTCAGATGAAGAGCATTTTTGGGGTGTTGTCACAGTGACTTATTTCTAAAGGCAAATCTTTCTTCAGGCTACAAAAGTAGCTGTGAGCCATATATAAAAGCAATGTAAAACAGTGATTTCTGGAAGCTCTCCTGCTCACAGATATGGAAACAGTCTCTGTAACAACACCTCTAGGCCAAATTTAACTGTGGTAGCCCCCTTTCCTCTAGCCTGCCCCTTTCCCTACATTTTGGGCTGTTTTGCTGGCACACAGCAGGCCCATGGGTGTGTTTGCAATTACAGAGGGTGAAACAGGAACAGCTCTGCCTTATCTCCCTGGTTTCCCAATGTCACTAAGCGCATTTTATTTTGAGATTCCTGATGGTGCTTGGCAAAGATAAACAAAATCTTCCATCAGGAAACCTGGGAGCTATTTCCACAGGAAGCTTCAAATCACTAAAGTAAATAAAACCATTTTACATTATTCTCAGCCACATTATTTAGCCAGCCTAAGTCTGTAACAATTGGTGAGAGGTGTCATATATTAGGGGGCTTGTGGCCTTTAAACAAATTATTCTTTTGGAATCCTGTGCATTTTGCTTTTATCCCTTGATTTATTCAGAAAATAGTCTTCACAGAAGACACACCTAGGGAGAGCTCCAGACCTGACAACATGGATGCATTTGCAACTACATTATTCTGTTGGCACGCTATCCTTTTACGTTAAAAATAGTTCGTTTGCCTCAGTCCCAGGGGATCTTTAGTTTCATCTTAAGAGTTTTGCTTGGCTCTTCCTAGCTTTTACTGAGTTCTAGCATCTGTAAAAGCCAAAAATTATCAGCATTTCAGGCCCATACCCTGGCTTTCCCAACACATAACAGAACAATTTGAGATGAACTGTAAGATGCAGCAATTTCTTCCATCCAAATGCTTATCCACGATCAAAACTTTGGACCCTTGATTAGTTTTAAGTGCGTCTAATTTCAATGCTTTTTAACAAAACCAAGCATAGGATTCACTTCATCTAATGTAAGTCTTAAAGTTAGACATCTAAGCCTAAGATGGTCATGTAGGATCTCTTCATAATTAAGAATGAGGGATCAGGATCTCTGGAATTTGACTTATCTTAAGGAGATGGGTTGCATTGCCCTCTGGAGGTGCCTGTGTTACTCCATGGGCTGTAAACTTTGTCCCATACACAAAACAACTGTATTCAAGTAGATGTCTACTTTCTGATGGCTTAATCTAGATATGCTCTACCCCATTGAAGGAAAGGTTTCTTCTTAGTAGCCCTTCCAGTTGACACGTTCTCAACTGGGACCAGAATCTGGCACCATATGTTCTTACATATCAAAAAGGATGCTGATGATAGTAACTCATAAATGAGTTCACGAAATTTAAAGTTTTTCTTATAATTTTGTTCACTGGAGAAAGGAAAAAAAGGGATCCCAATGAAATGTAAGAGGAACAAGTCAACACACACTCTTTAATATTCAATCTAATGTGTTAGTGTTGCTGCCTCCATTAGGCTGATCTTTGGACTTCATGCCTGAACTACAGCTGATGACAGGCACATATCTTGCTGCCACTGCAAGGGCATGATGAGCTCAATCAACAGAAATTAGGCCTCTCCCTGGAAGGCATCTATAGTCAGAGGAAATTTCAATCCAGGACTTGCAGGAGCTCATTTACCCTGTGTTTAACATTCAAGACTAAGTGTGGGAAAGAGGAAATTAAAGGGAGTGACTGATGTGGGACTTCCAACAGGCAGAACTTTGAAAGGCAGCAGTGAGCAGGTCATGTTCATGATCCCCCTGGGAAGGCAAGGCAGCTCAGTTTGCGTTGTGGGGATTTAGGGAGAAGCTTTCAGGTGGATTGGTCCATCAGTGAGTAAGGTTACTGAAAGATGTGGGATATTATTCACTGGAGATCTACTGTTTCCGTGTCCCTGCTGATGCAACATTAAACCCAAAGTGACACTGGTAAGCGTGGAACAGAATGAAAGTTGGTGTTGAGCTATTAATGCTCAGAGACAAGAAAAGAAGGCATAATTCTTCCTTATGGAAGACGAAACCTTCTTATGATTTTGAGGCAAGTTCACAGCCAAGTGCCGTAGCAATGAGCAGCGAAAGAACAATTGAAAATGGCCAAAGTCAATGTCACTTGACTGAGAAGAAGGAAATGACTTTATCAGAATATTGGCTACAAATAAGCCAAGAGAGGTTGCATTCTAGGAGTAAAACTTGGAAGTGCTTTCCCTCAGGAACTTGCTTCTGCTTTCACTGAGGTCAGTGCCGTAACTCTTCCTTGCTGGAGGGATGCGCCTCAGGTGGAGGTGGCCAGGAGGCAGTCAGCACTGCCATGGGTCTGCATTTCTCCCCAGCTGGAGGAGGCTGCAGAAACATTATAATGAGCTGCAAATGTGACTTTTTCAAGTATGACTTTTTGCATTGTTGGCTAAATTATTCCTGCCTGAACTATCTGCTATGAAAAATCCTCGTGAAAACTTAGGCCGTATTTACATTTAATGAATGTTTAGTGCAATGGTCTTTGATTTCTCTCAGGTGGAAATATTGTTCACCTATGTTGAATGCCAAGCAGGCTGAATAGCATGATTTTCACCCTGGTGCTGCCCACACGCAGCCAGCCACCCAGGCCAGAGGGTATTGTTTCTACTTTCCTCTTGGGTGGCTGAAACACTTAAAATGCATGGAGGGTAAATACCTCTGTTCCTTAGGCATGTAATCATGGATAGAGTAGTTTTTCAGGATTTGAAGTGCTTTTTAAGAAATAGACATAATTTGCTTTACTACTTATGAATAACAAGAAAATAATATAACCAGGCATGACAAGCTGCAGTATTTTTCTGCTGTCCTCTTAAGATTCACTTTCTCTCATGCAGTTCACGAGTTGGAGCCAAGATCAGAATTTTCCTCCTTTTTCACAGTCCCACAGTGCTATCTTTAAATAATTTTGCTTTTGGTACCTTGCCCCAGTCTGTCTTAACTTGGTGTAACATTTATACAAACTCGTTACTTCCAAAAGAGACTTCAGTTTACACCAACTGATGTCTGAGCCCAAGTATCTTGTAGCTCCAAGACAAATTACAAGAATAGCTGGAGCCCAGCATATAAAAGGAAAGATTAGAGACTTCAGCAGGAAGACAACGACATTGATTAGTTCAAAGGCTTCCTGATAAAGGGGAAAATATATGCCGTGTTAATTTTGGCTCATCCATTTCATATAAACTAAAAAGTGTTCTTAATTTTTGACAGATGTACCGAGTGGATTCCGTATTAGTTTGGAAAAAATGCCCATTGAAGGAGAGAATTTGGTATTGTCCTGTTCGGCCAACAAATTCCTGTACAAAGACATTGCTTGGATTTTACCGAGGACGGTCAACAATCAAACGAAAGCAAAAAGGTCTCTCAACAAGGAGTACTCCATCACCCTCACTCTGACCATCAAGAATGTTTCCCTGGCACACTCAGGCACCTATGCCTGCCGAGCAAGGAACATATACACGGGGAAAGAAGTGCTTCAAAAGAAAGATGTTACAATCAGAGGTGAGCACTGCAACAAAAAGGCTGTTTACTCTCGGATCCTCAAATATAAAAGCACAAGGAATGATTGTACAACACAAAGCAATGTAAAACATTAAAGGACTCATTAAACAGTAACAGGTGTCTCATATCATCTTGATTTTTTATTACTGTTGCTACCTTTCAGGCCCTGAGGTGGTGCACATTCCCCCATGGGTTGGATATAGGAGGAATAGCAAACAAAATCGTAACGCGTGAGCTTCCAGTTGAGTTCAGACGGGTGTTTTCTGCTTTGACAAGGCACGTGGAAGCTGGGGTTTGGAAGATCCCCTGTGCTACATTTTGCATGTTGTTATTTTTTCTCTTGCTGCCTCCTACTGAGCGATAAGGAAAACTTTGGATCAGTCTTTTCTTCCACTTTGATATCGGCCTCATCAAAAGTGTCAAAGCTGAATAAACTGATTAACTTTAAAAACTGGTGTTTTCAGTCAACAATGGACATTTAATAAGTTAACTTGAATGTGCAGAATGAGCACAATTCAGTTTGAGATTGACAGGACTATATATTTTTTATTTTAATCTGATCTTGATGGACTTATAAATATTACCTGCTGAGCAAATTCTAATGCTTATTTATTTGAAATTATTTTCTACACTAAAGTACATTAATCTTAAGAAGTGTCTTCTAAAAGAAGTATGCAGGGAAGAAATAAAAATGTTGATATAATGCACAGACTTATCATATCATTTATAATAATGTTGATTTTAAAACAAACAGACGTGAACCGTGTTTGTCCAAATAAATCCAGGTAGACTTCCAGTTGCTGTGTTGGTCAATTTTTAAAGTCAGTTCTGCACTAATGTAAAAAGCTACTGATAAAAGTGTGAGTACTGCTCCTGGCCTGAAGATTCAGGAATTTGTAATGTTGTAATTACTTTATGAAATGAGAAATATTACACTAATATGACTGACAAGGTTGCAGCCAGCACAGTGAATTAAAACTTTTTTAAAATACAAATTCAAAATTGAAACTATTAAAAATATTGATTGTTTTTGGTGGGCAAATGACAATTGGATTTATTATGGGGATTAACAACCAGCCAAAACTGCTGAAGGAGAATTAAGGGCAACCTTACACTTCCTTGTGAATGTTTCCCCTATTTTTCCTTCGTCATCATTTTGCTGTGAGATGTTTCTGTGTATTATAAATTCTGTATAAGGAAGAAGTTGCTATTTTTAATAGATCTAATAACTTTATTTTTTTACAGTGCATAGCTTTTATTATTTTTGGTTACATTTATGATTGATCATTTATATAGCATTTACATAAGCCATAAGAAAACAGACCGTAGTGACCAAAATAGCTGCAGCAAAGGAACAAAGTGGCTGTGCTTTTAAAATAGAGGGTGACAACATGACAGTTTCTTGTGCTTGGGAACTCACCAGACTATTTCCTCCTTTAGGTATCGAGGCTGTGTCCCACGGCTAAACTTGTCTTTCACGTGGGAATTGCTTTTGTCAAGTGTGAAAGGGTAAACAATAGCATTTCCCCATAATGCCAGTTTCATGGAGCCTAAAATGCTTAGAAAACAATTGGTAACCTGGAAGTTGTCAGAGTAAAGAAAAGAATAATCATTTATATCTTGAAATGTCACCTATAGCCTGCTTATATACAGTAGCTCTTTTGTTCATTATTAGTGTGATGGTTTCCAGAAACAATGTGTTCTTGCAAAGGGATCTGGCTCTCTGTTTTTTTCTAAAACATGCCTAAAAAGCAAGTGAAATCATTGGTGACTGCATAAAAATGGGGCAAGTGCACTCTTTAGCATTTGCAAGTCTTCAGAAGAATTACAATACAGAATCCCCCTTTTTACGAGGCTACTTTGTGAGAAGACATTTGATGGCAAGGTGGGCGGTGATGACAGGACATGAATTTTCCATGGCATCAGGAGCCAGAGCGTGATGACTTGTAGCAATCAGTTGCTAGGCAATGTGAGTTTGGGTCAAAAAAAGGAGAGATGTGGCGATTAGACTTTTCCTCTGTGAAATTGTTGTGAATTGTGATGAAGTGTATCACTGTTGGTTGGTGTCCTACCAGGCTGGTCCCAACCAGCGCTTGGAGGGCCATGCTGTGCCAGGATGTTGTAACATCCCAATGTGGCTGCCTGTGTTTGGGAGGCACAGAGAAACCTCACTGGAAACGTTTGAGGAAAGCAGTGCTCAGTGGCCAGATAAAAACTACTGATGTCACTTAAGATGTCCTCAGATGACTGGAGAATCTCATTGTTTTGGGGAGTTTCTCTGCTTTCTGTTGTGTAATATATTATTTAGGGAGAAAGGTGTGAATTATATTTCTTTTTTTTTTTTAAAGTGTTAAAATAAGAGCTTGTATTTATATTTTTGTACTGATTAATAAAGATAAGTGAACAGACAACATAATCATAATAAAGGGCAAAAATGGTTGGAATGCAAACATAAATCCCCAAATGAACTAATTGTAATGTTTTCCCCTTGTTTGCCATTGTTTGCGTTTGGAAATGCAGAATTTCCCTCCTTACCATCCCGGGTCGGCTGAGTGCTCCAGCACCAGCGTCCCCTTCTCCCCTCTATGACCCTCCTGTCGCTCCCTTGGGCCAAACCCTGCCTACAATGAAGTTCCCCAGGGCACTGAGAGCAGAGTTTGGCCAGGCAAGGCAGCGTTTGCAGGCAGGCACAAGGGCTGGGGGAGAGCCCAGGGGATGCCCTGGGCACTGAGCCCTGCACTGTGTATGCTGGCAGCCAAGGCAGCCCCTTGGCTTTGGGGTGAGCAGAGCAGGGCACTGGAATCTGCCCCCCTTGGCTCCACTGCAAAAATGAATGGGAGAAAATGGTTGGTTTGCATAAGAGAATAATCCTCATTTTGACCAAGTCCTTGAAAAATCAGCTGATTGCAGCAGAGAAATTATTGAAAGGATGTGAATGGTGAGAAGTTTTAAGCAAAGTTTTTCTTAATATGAAACCCCATCTTTAGTGTATGGCTATAAACAAATTAAAATTAATCACAAATAACTCACAGAATGTGTGATTTGCCTTTGTTGTGTCACCTTGTCCGCCTTCATTTTGGATGTCTGGGCTGGGATGTCCATCAGGGACTGCCGATAAATGTGAACTGTGGAGCTCTTCAGCATGCATATGGGGACATGCATCAGATGGTTCCTGTTCATAGACAGTGTTGTGCAAAAATCGAGGCAAGGTATCAATAAGATGAGGGCAGTCTTCTTGGCTGCAAGGCAAATATTGTCGACCATTCATTGTGTAGGTGTGTGATGAAGAGTTTATTTTACAGCCTCTCTCACAAGCATTACTGTTTGGGAAGAGAGAACTGTCTGCTACACTGTAAACAAAAACTAGCATTGCCTGTGGACATTACAGACTTGCAGCTCAGAAAAGCCCAAATTGGTCATTGCACAGTCATGACAGTGCTGGAATTAATTTCAAGGGGGAAGAGCATGGTGAAGACAGCCTACTTCAAAAGTGCTTGTAGTACTATGGGGTTCATGCATGCTGCATCATAGGTTCTTTATTTTTTTTGAGAGTTTTTATTTACAGCTGGTAACCGAATGATTGTGAAGACGGAAGTGTCTGATAGTCAGTTTTTCTGAAAAGGGTAGAAAATAAGCTTCCAAACACAGAATGTTGGAAATTCAGCTGATATTATACTTGAACTTGGTGTATTAGTATCTATTGCAGCCTAAAGGAAAATATTTGCAACCAGTTGGTTTCTGCTTTGTTTTGGTTTGTTTTGTTTCATATTTTGCAATGCATGTCTTAACCGTGTTAGTAACTACTGATCCTGGCAGTGTCCTTGAAGGGAAAGATTGCAAATAATCGGTTCTTGGAAGACCAGGGAATTTGAGAGAATCTGCAGAGCATCTGCATCTATGAGATTGCTAAGGAGCTTGCTAGATTCTCCATCGCTGCTTTAAAGGGACCAAAATACCAAAAAGGATGATGTGAGAGTTGCAAATGTGACAGAAGGGTGTTGCCATATAATGTGCTTAAATGTTGCAAGTATCTTGATCTTCGTCAGAACGGCCTTCGGCTCTGTATGAAATGAGGGAAAGAGTGGCAAAGGGTTGAAATGATGATGAGAAAGATTTGTTGTTTTGCTTCTTTCAGGGATGAGTTTAACGTGATGTTTATAGATTTTTTGAAATGCCCTTCTGGGAGGCCCTTGAGCAGAAGCAGAATATATGAGATGCACTTCCAATACTCATTGTCACTGACTGTCATGGAAATGTGTTTTATTGCATAGCGTTCATATGAATGTCAGCAGATAAAAGTAAAAAAGGAGCAGTGTTTCTGTGCTGTGTGGCCTGCTTCAGCCCCTGCTATCAGTTTCCAGCGTCTGTGGGATGCCGGAGGACATGGGCACATTTCTCACCAACGCAGTTTTGGCAGGCAGGCTGTGGTGTGGTTTGGCCAGGCCTTATTTTGTTCAGCCAAATATGTGAAATGCAAAAGCGGAAGAATTTATGAAGACTTTGGGACATGTAACATAATGCTTTTGTGCTTATGGTTCCTGGGTTTAGATGATGTGACTTTACTAAATATGATTTGTAATGGTACTCCTTAAAGTAAGTAAATGATAAAAGTCACATTCACGGGAATCGTGGTGCACAGAGCCACGTGGTGCTGTCAGTGATGCATAGATACTCCGCTACAAGGGTGGCTTGCTAATTGTTAAAACCTTTGGTATCACTGTTTGTTTGTCTTGATAATGCAAAACTGAGCTTTCACAGAAATGCAATGCTTTCAATAAACAAATGTGATATTGGTAATGGAACCCAGGAAATCTTTTAAACATTGTCATCACTTGGTCTTCGTTGGTCATCATGACCTACTATCACTAAGTAATGGAAGTACACTGTACACACCAAATGCTCTTAAGCAAACTGGAATGGTAAATAAAATCTTTGAACAATGAACTTGGTAGAACAGCCATAGCAATTTGTTAACATCAGTAAAATGCTGGTAGGGAAGATAATTAAACCCCCACAGTTACAAGAATGTAAAATGGAGGTGTTGTTTTGTCTTGTAGCTCAAGAGGCACCAGCCCTGCTGAGGCACCTTACGGATCAGACAGTGAACTCCAGTAACTCTGCCATGTTGGAGTGCCAGGTTCATGGCATCCCTGAGCCCCACATATCCTGGTTTAAAAACCATGAGGAAATACAGCAAGAGTCAGGTGAGAGCTCTGTGTACTCGCCTACCTTTTACAGCCTTTTTATTTACCCGTTTGCCTTAGGTAGCCATTTGCAGAATCACTGGCATCGATACCTGGACATAAGGAAGGAGTATTGCCTGGGCATCACAGGCAGGCAGGCGGCAGCATGGGTGCCCCAGGTTATTCTGTCTCACTCCAACACCTCAGCTAGGCTGGAAGTGTACACACAATGGGTCTCTATGGAGTCAGTGGAAAAAAATATAGCTCTCAATTTGCATCTTAGAAGTGTCATCTCCAGAGAAACATTATTTCTCTCCATTTACTATAGAGGGAGCCTAAGGATCAGGTGTCTTGGCAGCGTATAGCTAGGCAGGAGAAAACAAAGCTTGTTTGAAGTGCGTAGGTGTACCAGGGGGAGTCTGTGGTCAGGCATGCAAAGTCTGTTCTTGATTCACAACCTAGCCACAAGGCTAAATCCATATCTGGGGTGTCCAAAACCAAAGTGCATCTGCTGGCAGCAGAGGAGTCCAGGTCTTACACAGCAGAAAGGAACAGCTTCCCGGGTGGCGTGCTGCAGCTACAGAAAAACTGTGGGAGATGTTTACTCCTATGTCTGGAATGTGGCTTCAAAGATCAGCTAAGGCTACATGTTCAGAAGTGTTCCTTGGAGAGTTCAGGTGGAGGTGAATGATGGGGGGAAGAGGCAAAACCTTTCTCATGGGAATTCATCCACATTTGAATCAGAAGCACTCAATGAGCTAGTGTCACAGGCTCAGCAAAAATGTGCAAGGAGGTTTGATCTGTAGGACCAATCCTAAGTGTAGTCTTCAATAGCAACGTTTTAGAAAGTCTGTGCTCATGGTTCTGTCCTGTGTTACTCCAAATTGCTATAGCACAAATAAAGGCAACTAGGAAAAACTCTGAGGATTTCTCCAAGTGACTTAGAAGCCCATGCAGACTTGCAGCCCAGGCAATGAACTTAATCTAGAGCCAGATTCCATGAAACTTTACAGTGACCACATTGTTGTAATGTGCATTAACACTACCTTCTAAAATGAACGTTATATGTCTTAACTTGGGTATAATGCAATGCATAAAATTAGGCACTGGGAATATGTATCTAGAGGGCAGGTCAGAGCACTGTAGTTAGTTAGGTGCCTGAAATAGATGGTGGGAATTCGTTTTGATGGGACAGTAGTTCTGATGGAGCCAAACACACAAGTATGTACTTGACTGCATGTTTCCTGGCTATACGGTGCCTTAGAGGCAGTCTTGAGGCCGAATGTGCTCCCTGCCTCTTCCTCACTTGCTGGAGTATTGCCCAGGATGGCTTCTGGGTTGACCCAGGCTGGAATAATCAAGATGTTGAAAACGTCAGGTAACTTCTGTGGTTTAGGGTACACCTCATGGGACATCCTTTTGCACTGACTGGGTCCTTCTGTGAAGGGGCCCATCGTTCCATGCCACATGGGCAGGTGAGATTGGAGTGTCTGCTGCCTGTAAGGCCAGTGGGGGGGCATGGAGCTGAGCCTAGGAAATGCTCTGGGCTTGAGCTGCTCCTGGGGCAGACCTGCGCCCGTAAGTGATCAGACCACCCATTTCTCAGGGTGCCCAGTGCTGATCAGTATACATGGTACCAACGTGCTTCCAAGACCATTCCTTTAGGCTGAGCTTTTTCACTCACACAAGTGCTTTGTAACCATTGATTTCCAAAAGATTCCCAAAACATCCAAGTGTATTTGGCTTTCCTGCAGATAACATTGTGCTGTGCTCTCTGTGGCTCAGATTTCTTTTGAGAACTTGAAGAAGATATTATTACACAAGGCTGCCTCTCATTGCGAAATATTTCCTTTCACAGGAATAATTTTAGGGCCCGGAAGTCGAATGTTGTTTATTGAAAGAGTAAAAGAGGAAGATGAAGGACTTTACCAATGTATAGCCACCAACTTAAAAGGGTCCGTGGAGAGTGCGGCATATGTCACAGTACAAGGTAAAACACAACACTAAATGGGAAGAGCAAGCTTGCCAGGGTGATGTTCTTGCTCAGGCTGGAAGGATGGGGGTATGACTGGGACTCACGTGGTGATCTCTGAAGGCAGAAATCTGAAGGAAGTCCTAGCAAGGACTAGCAAGGGAAGTGTACCAGGTTGGAAAGGAAGCCTAGCAGGAAATGCTAACTCCGAGTGTGTTTACATGGACCTAAAAAGAAGAATTGCTTCAACCCAACAAAGATCAGGTCAGGGTAGAAGACAAATGTAAATTTAGTATTATCAAAACAAACAAAAAACAGAACAAGGAACACTCTCCTGCCACTCATTTTCTTATTTCAGGTTAATTCCATAGAAATTAGAGGCCTGGGATATTTTCATTTGTTTATTTTCAATGTAAAGTGAACTGCCAGATGAGACTAGAAGTTTCTAGCCCAGCGATAGCTACACATGCATTTTTCAGAGGTACTTGTAAGAAGTAGGTATGGTCTAGTTAGTTCTGTAACCACTGAGTTATTATTCTTTTCATTTAAATGTCTAGCGTGCTTCTGCCTTCTGCCAAGCTTGACTCAGGCCTGCGGCAGTGACTTCTATCAAGTAATTTTACATTGCATAAAAATAAGGTTTATTCAGTGACTTTTCAGTTTCATTGAATAACCTTTTGGTTGATATGAGGTAAGAGAAGTAGGCCAACATTCTCCATATAATTCACATATAACATACATTGCCATGTATGAATTGACTTTGAATTAGCCTATCTTATTGATCTCATATGTTATATAAATAGTCCTAAATGCACTTAATTTCTATGTTCAGAAGACAATTTGTCTACCACCAGGTCTCTCAGGCAGGGATTATGTTTCTGTGCATGTTCTCATACAATTGCTAAATATATCTGAATACTTCTGAGTATTTGGATACTACCCTACAGCAGAAGACAATTACAGCTAGTAGATCGGAATTGATTTTCAGTCATGAGCACATTAACATTCTCAGTTAATGGTGATTATTGATGATACAATGATGGTTTTGCTTTAAAAGGTCAGGGATAAGTATATGTACATGTGGGCACACCTAATTGGTGTAATCAAGGAGTTAAAACCCCCTATCTCCTTATGAAAAATGCTAAGGTTTTTATGGCTGCTATAATAGCTGAAAGAATATCTTGTGCCTAAGTGCTTGCTGCCCAATGCATCCTACTAATTGATAGTGCTGAAATTCATTATGGTATTGATTTTTAACATTGTTGTTGCTTGGCTGTTTGTTACAACCACAAGCATTCTGTCAGATGGCTTCAAAGAAGTCATATCTTCTAGTCTATGATCCAGAGGAGGGAAAAGAGAGCAGCCAGGAAGGATTCTTCCCTGGTTACATGTCCTGAGGGACCACTGGCAATATTCTTGTGTGACTCTTATGGGAGCTTTTAAATAAGCAGGAGATGAAGACTGCCGTATTAAAATTTATAACTTTGAGACTGTATTAAAAAAAAGAGAGACAGTTTATCTGCTGTGATCAAGGAAAATGCCTCTCCACCCTTTCTCTTCCTACTACATGATGGGATGTCACTGGAGGTTTTTTCTCTCATTCCTATGCTGATCTGGAGTGTCTGTCCCTCTCCCAGGGAATGGCAGCCTCTCACTGCACCCTGTCCCTGAGCCTGGAGGGACGAGATCAGGGCTTAAACATGGGGGTCTTTCTAGGTTTTGGCACTTGCTTGTCTTTCTGAGAAACACAGACCCTGCGACTGCCGCTGTGAGCACCAAAGCCTTCCCTCTGTCCTGGCGGCTCCCGGGACACAGGGCTGCAGATCAAAGGGAGCAGAGCAATGCAGAGCCATGGATGGCCATGTTTAGCAGATTGGAAGAGTAGTTTGTGAATGAGTCAGGAAGGAAGCTGTCTGCTCTCTTTATTTCCTCTGAGAAAACATTCTTATACTCACAGATAAAACAATGTGTTATTTTTGTATCCAAGATGGATGTATGGATGGTGGAATCAAAGGGCCATCTTTAAATAATCACAGCCCATGTTTGCTTTGGAAGCCATGCTTGCCAGGCTGTCTGAGGAGGAGAGGGGCTGCATTTGCAGACATGTCAGAGCAAGCTGTCCGCTTGCTTTTGGCTGAGGAACTGAAGAGGCAGCGAATCTGCAAGGACGGAACCGGAACAGCAAATGGCTGCCAGAGCTCCCAGCAGGCGGAGGGGAGTGTGGATCTAAAAACCTAGGGGCATAAGCTGCTGGGCACGGGGGGAACACAGGCTGTCCTGGGCAGCTGTCCTTCGGGTGGTCACCCTGCTTGCAGAGTGGATGATTTGCCATGAAAGCCTTGTCCTGCTTCTCCTCCTGGGGACCCTCGGACCCCCTCTCAGCCGGAGCCAGCAGTGCAGCTAGTTGCAGAGATGCTGCACCATTTGAAGGGGATGTGCTGACGAAGGAAGGAGCATCTTTTACAGTTCGTGTTCGCTGAAATCTGGATGTATAAGCAAATGAATACAGCAACATGCTCTGTTTTAAAGCTGATGCTTGCTAACTTAATGTGATCCCTGCTGAAAAGGAAAGCGTCGTATTTATTAAGCATTCAGTGAACTGTTCCAACACTATGAAAACGGTGTTTGCTTTTTAAGTAACTGTCTGGTTTTCTATCTACCTATGTTTCTGACTTTGTACCTCAAAAAGTTGTTGTGCTTTTTGGGTCACTCTGACTCTGAAGTCATCAGGAATGCTTCCACAAAGTTTTGCCATGGAATTCCCTCGGCTACTGGATGTGGTTCAGCATGGGTTATTTAGGTGACTGTAAGAGAAAGGTGAACATCCATCAGGGGACACTTAGACTCCTGTTACCTCAGAGGACCACCAAAGGGTGTTGGAAGGGAGTCCTGGAGGTCTCTAGTTCAACCTCAGCTCAAACCAGGATCATCACCAACAGTACATCCAGTTAGTGATGGCTTTGTCTGGCTAGGTCATGACAACATCCATGGGTGGAAATTCCTCAGCATCTCTTGAGCACCCTTTCCAGTCCTGCACTGCTGTGATCATAGGACCACATGGATTAAGCAGGGTAGATCACATCGGTGTAGGGATGAGGGACGCTTTTGGTGCAGCAGAGTACTGTTGGTACCCCAGGCATTGTATTTTCCCTGGTTGACACCTGAGCTGCACCTTGATGTATAGAGCTGAAATCCTAATGACAAAGCCCACGCCAGCCCAAGGCATGAGCTCACTCCTGGAGGGGTCAACACATTAGTCCAGGCTCTCATCCCTGCACACCTGCACAGTCCTATTGGCTCCCGTCATTGCTGAGAGAGAGAAGCTGCTGATGGTGGCACTTCTTCAGTCACCCCCCTCACCCCTCTGCAGCACCACAGGGACATGGGGTGGTGTGGGGGCCTCTTGGGGAAGATGGGGGCTGCCTGTTGCTGCAGTGAGTCAGGTGGATGGGGCAGAGCTGCACATGGGGGAAAGTCTGTGTCTAACCAAGAAGCTGGTGTGTAAAGGTCTGGGAGGGGTGTAAGCAGGAGCCAGAAAACTTGGGCTACCAGGCAGAGAGAGGGATTTAGTCCTGCTTACAGCATATCCTAATTCTGCTAATCCTAATACTTCTGAGCGTTCCCGTCTGTCCTACCTCAAATCAAACCTTTTCCTACCCAGCTGAGAGGCACTCAGCCAGGTCTGGCTGCAAGATTTTTAACAAGATTAGGAATCTGGTGTTTGATAACCCAGCCCAACCCCAGCCTGGAGAAATGCCTTTCTGGTTGCCTAAATTCACTCAGACATTTCCAAGTCAGCACCTTCACCTCTCTTCGCTAACTCCTGGGTAGCATACGTTAGCAATTAGGGAGTTGCTCTGTTCCACCCCAGGACTGGCAATACCGTGCCTCCTGGGTTTTCTGAGTCCTGCCATATGGAGCAGCAGCAACAAATAAACCTTCAGCCCCTCCATGTTTTGCTGAATAAATGTCAGAAACTCTTACTCACCATCTGCACAAGTGATGCTCAGGAGCAGGAGAGTATCCATATGTAAAAGGAAAGCTTGATGCCAGAGGATAGGCAAGCTGCATTAGACTCTATCATTTATGCCATCAGTTTGTCCTGCATCTAAATCAAGCCTTTAAAAAAAATACTTGTGAAAATTTAACACTTTTGGTATTTTGGAAAAATAGATACTTTATATCCCCATTAGTAGTTGCAATCATATTTTTCTTCAATGAGCTTTATTCTCCAAGCTCCAGAATGGACGTGCCAGAGGAATCTTTAGATTTAGGTCACAAACGTAAATCTGATTATCACCTTTACAGAAGGAAGATATTACGCTAGTTAAGCTACAGCTACAGGAAGCAACTGAACTTCTGAACAAAGCTCTGTAGCCTTGCCTAAAACCAGGCAGCACATTCCTCTGGATTACCTGGTAAGCCCACCAGTGAGACATCAATCATCCCTTTTTCATGTGTCAGGGGTAATACTGGGCTGCCTGAGGTCTGAAACTTTGCAAGTGCAGTTGACAAAACTACTGTGAAATCATGCTCAGATTTATTCCTCCTTGTCCTCTCATTTTCTCTCTCTGGAGGATGTATCAGAATAAAAGGCAGAACATGAGGCATTTGGGTTTTTTTTTGCATTTGCTACCAATCAGCTGGGAAACATATTGTGGGAAGTGTGGTATTTTGACACGATCACAGGATTTGCAAAACAGACTGCTCTGAAACCATTTTATGAGTCCCTAAACAGCAATCTGAAGCAAATTCTATATTGGCTTTTTTTTTTTAAGATCTGTCATTGGGGTCTAATACTCTCCAGATTTCTAATGCTCATGTTTTCTTGCTGCTCTGTTTTCAGTCATTGTTGGTTTTGGTTTTCTCCTTTCTGTGCTTAATCTGTTCCCCGGTTTGGAGAGCTCTCCCAGTTCCCTGCCAGCTGGGTTCCGCAGGGTGTTGCAGGGGGAGGAGAGGGTCCGATGTCCCCTCGGGGAGCCTGGCCCCACGCTGCCAGCGTGACTGGCAGAAGACCTGAGGACAGAGAGCCTGCTGGTGGACCAGTGGGTTGGAGGGAATGCAAGGCTCTGCACCTTGGGCTTCTTCCCTGTGGGGATGAGGCTCAAGACCTCTGTTCAATGCTTTGTATGAGCTGAGCTCACAGGTGCCAGACCAGATCCATCCAGTCCATGGGAAAAAGAGCTCATGGATTCTGCTGGCTGTGCTGGGAGCCCCCAAGGCAGCCCCCAGCTCTCCACTAGCGAGGTTTTTGATGAGGGCTGGTGGGTTTCCAGAACAGCTGGGATGGAGGTGTGGGCTGCAGGACTTGGTCTTTGGCACGGAAGATCTTGCTGAGCTGGGGCAGGGCAGACGTGGTGCCCAAGGAAAAGCATCAAGCATCCCGGAAAGCAAAACCCAAGCAGCAACACTGCAATGTGCCCCAGGTCACACCTGGATTCACCAGCATCTGCACCGGCACAAACCTCCATGGAGTTCCTCTTGCACATTAACAGCAGCTCTCGCATCATGGCATTGCCCATGGGGAAGGGCCAGCAGAGCCGTCCCCTCCATGCAGTCCCATCCTCTCCCGAGGGTGCTGGGGAGTGAGTGTTTTCGAGACCTTTGCTCCTCTCTCGGCTGTGGGCTTGGCTAGATGTGTTTCGCTGTTGGAGGGTGAAGGGGTGAAATCACTTGTGCAGGCCCACACACATTCTCACACAGAGAAAATTTGGCTAAAAATACCCTGCAGCTGAATTTTTACCTCAAAAGGGAATTATTGTCTGACTGGCCATCCTCAACCTGGTTTACTTTGCTTCCTGCATCTGAAAGAAGAGCTGGCTTTTTACTGAAATTCTTACAGATGGATCAAATACAATTTTGCTGTGTTCAATACAATGGCTTTGCTGGGGAGACCTTTTTGTTTCTAGGCTCCATGAGCCAGTCCAAACAGAGATTAATACCCCATTGAAAAGAAGCTGGTCCTTCCTGGTATTTTATTTTAATGGCAAAGAAACATAGAGTGCCCTTGCTTTGCAGGTCATTTTCTAAAATATTTGCCACTTGATTTTCCCAGGCACATCAGAGAGGTCAAACCTGGAGCTAATAACCCTGACTTGTACCTGTGTGGCTGCGACGCTCTTTTGGCTCCTGTTGACTCTTTTCATTCGCAAGCTGAAGAGGGTAAGAACAGATCGGGAGCTCCCAACATCTCCTGCCTCTCCTTGCCAGCCCCTTGATCTAGTTAGAAAATCCTTCCCAGGCCACTGGGTTTGCTGGGTCTACCAAAAAGAAACCTCATTTTGTTCCCTGTGCAATCACAAGGCTGCTGATGGGTGCCCAGGAGGGAACTGTGACTTGCAAGGCTGAGTATGAGTAAGCCAGGAAGCAAAGCCTGGGTAGGGGCAAGGCCCTGAGGCTCACAAGCATTTGGGTGCCTGACTCCCACCAAAGGCATCCCCCTTCCCTTAAAAGCTGTGGGGGTTTGGCATCTTAATGTCTTTGAAGATCTGAGCGATCGGGAATGACAGATCTTCACAGAGCATACTGAGGTCTGGCTTGCACACAGCGTCTGGTATAATTACATCACTTCCAAAGTGATATTTTACTGAAGCAAGTTTGGTGGTGCAGCCTCTAGAGTGGATGTTCCTGTATCAGTATGGTAATGTTAACTGCCCCTGCAGCTGACCCTCTTTCTTGTCCAGGGCTGACTGTGATGGTTTAAAGCCCCTTTTTTTCTGACAGCACCATGTCTGCATTGTGTGGTGTGTGCAGTTTAAACCACAGCAGCTCTCATAAGCAGAAAATTACAACTCCTCAGTAGCGCAGAAAGATCTCAGAGCAACTTGCAGGAGCAGATGGATTTGAAGGAAGGGAGGTGTTGGGGTGATTGGGGTGCACTGCAGGACAGGAGAGGAGGAGTGGCTGTATGGTCCCCTCTCCCCACTCCCATTTTAATTAATAATAATCCACTTAATAAATTTTTTTAATGTGTTATAATACCAAAACTTGACATTTGCTTTTTAGATTGTTAAAAGATAATAAAAATAATCATCGTTGCTGTAGAACGAGGGACCTCAACTAGATGACATGTGAAGGCTCCTTTCCAGATGAGCCTTTTCAACTAGTGTTGGTCTATGCTTATGGTCTTCTCTGTGTTTCTGTTACAAACCCTTACTCTCATGGATTTGTGTCTGGAATGAGTTTTACATTTCCTATACAAATTATGTTGCCACAACAGAAAAAAACACTTACAGGCTCTCTGAGATCATTTTCTTAAGGTCTATTACACATACAGGGACAAATGACATACTTAGCAATTCTTCATCATTCAAAATGTTTCAAATCTCTAATTGTGCCAAAAAAGTGTTATTCAATGCATCTGATAAAGAACCGTAGGAAGCTCTCTGTACCTTCCCACTCCCCTGTTGCTTTTTCTGGCATGGGTCCACTTAAAAGCTCTTCTGAAGTGACTGGTAGGAGCAGTCTGGTACACATCTCCATCAAGGAATGCTCTTTCTGGAGCACCACACATGCTTCTGTTTCTATCCATATCCCACTTACCCATGTCCTGTCTAGGACCAGTGGATCATTTGGAGCCAGGCTTTATTCCAATTGGCTTTTCCCCAAGCATCAGTGCAATCTTCTTGGGACTCACTTTCTGTTTTTTGGGGATGGTGGAATGTAACTAAAACAGGAGCTATTAGCTGCTGTCATTTTAGTCTAGTTGTGTTTGTAACCAAAGCATACACAGTGAGTAATATCCTTCTCAAACAAATGTCTGGAAAGACATGTAATTAGGGACATATTTCTAAGCTGTAAGGGAGGGAAGTTGAAATTCGCAGGAGGTAGTTAAAGCAACAAAAGAAGAATATGTAGATGTATCTGTGTGTTTGTGTCTGTGCCTATATGTTGTTTCCATGAGTTTAGGAAAGGTACCACGAAGAGGCTTAGTTCAACAAATTTTCCATACATTCCAACTAATAGCCAGGATATTAGAGCAAACACTAGACCTTTTCTATAGAAATGTAAGTGCTCCTGTGACAGGAAAAGTCCACTGGATTAGAATGGCAATCTCAGTGCTTTTTGAAGAAAAATAAGTTTCAAAATGGATGGACTGCAGAAAACTTAGAGACTAGGTTCATTCTTCCTTACATTTCTCATGTGAACTGGATAATCCATATGCTCAGTAGAAACTGAACTTCTGTCAAATTCATTTGAAATTACATGTTTGACTCTGCGTGATTTTTAATTCCTCCAAACTCAAATAATTTCAGTACATTTGTCAGAAATTATACTAAAGGAATAAAAAATTCTTAAAATTTATAAACAGTTTCTGAAATGCATCATGTCTAGTCTCTTGGCAACTAGTCTTGCACAATATCTAACCACATATGACCTGTCTTTGCTGGGTATATGGAAAAAATAAACATGAGCAGTTGAACTCCATCTGTTGCATATGGCCACTTCTTGCTTTGCACAATCATGAAGGAAAGTTATTTTTATCAGCAATGTTTAGTCATTTGCTGAAAATATTTCTCTTGACTGTGCAGAGGGCCTGTATCATAACACCATATGTTAGTACAGATCCACATGGATTTCATTGAAGAAACCAGTAACTCACATAGGAGGAAAACTAAAGGAAGGAGTTTCTTTCACACAAAAAATCTTGCAATACATAAAAAAGCCAAAGGGAGCTTAACCAAACCATGTATTGTACTGTGAAACACGCAGCCCTGTGGGTAAAATTAACTTGGACCCCTTCATCCAAACAAGAAGATGCTTACAGATTGCCTTACCCTTTTTTCATTTTGCAATATTCTTTGTTTTCCAGCCTTATTCCTCCGAAATTAAAACCAACCATTATCTGTCAATCATAATGGACCCTGATGAAGTCCCCTTAGATGAGCAATGTGAACGTCTGCCTTATGATGCCAGCAAGTGGGAAATTGCAAGGGAAAGGCTGAAACTAGGTAATACTGGCATACTTCATATTGGGTTTGCAGTGATTGAGTAAGTTGTACCTGTAACTACAGGTAAAGAGAAGCTGGGTGTGTTTTAGACACCCAGCACAACATACTGCCGGGTTTGGTGTGAGCTATGCTCTGGTCCATGACTGAATTACAGTGTTTAGAACTGACTGACTGTCCACCTGACTTTCCATAAGTATATTTTGACTCCAGGTAGGAAAACTAAAATAGAATCATAGAATAACAGAATCATTTAGGTTGGAAAAGACCTTTAAGATCATCAAGTCCAACCATTAACCCAGCACTGCCAAGTCCATCTTGGATAAACTACGTCCATAAGCACCACTTCATATATGTCTTTCACATACCTCCAGGGATGGTGATTGCACCACCTCCCTGGGCAGCCAGTTCCAATGCTTGACCACCCTTTCAGTGAAGATGTTTTTTATAATACCCAATTTATACCTCCCCTGGCGCAACTTGACCCCATTTCCTCTCATCCTGTCACTTGTTATCTGGGAGAAGAGACCGACCCCACCTGCCTACACCCTCCCTTCAGGCAGCTGTAGGGAGCGATAAGGTCTCCCCTCAGCCTCCTCCTCTCCAGACCAAACACCCCCATTCCCTCAGCTGCTCCCCACAGGACTTGTGCCCCAGACCCTTCCCCAGCCCCGCTG